>JAJTUV010002101.1:252500-365496 GCA_021653895.1 Mastomys natalensis | reverse complement strand
GGGGTTAAAGTTCTATAGTGTTTCCTTCAGGGTGGGAGGTATAGACAAGAGCACTGTGTTTCTGTCTGTTCCTACCTAAACAAGGAGTCCTGGTAGACATAGCTATTACACCATGAAAAATTGTTCATATCTTTGTAAATTTTAGCAGATTTATTGAATAATTGCTTCATCACTTGGCAATTTGCCATTAAAGATAAAGACAACATTAAGACATGAAATTTCCCCAACATTCAGTACTTTCTTTAGAAATTTACAGTTGGAATTAGTAATATGGGTGTTGAAGCAGGGAAACTAGAGCGTTGATTATTTTATCTAAATAGTAATAATGGTGACATATAATATATCATACATATCAGAAACAACATATTTGACATTACAAAATTAAGCTTCTGACAAATGCTTAATTATTATATTATTATTGATGAGAACACAATTTGTTATTGGATATTATTGAAGAATTTACAATATTTCTTCTACAAAATGTGTTTGGTGTGTGTATGTTTGTGTGTGTGTGTGTGTGTGTGTGTGTTCATGTGTACTTTGAAGTTGAAGTTTGGAATTATGTTCCCCACCAATTACCCATCACTTGAAACTATGGCAACTCTTATTTGTATTTATGCTTTAAGATACTTCCTGGTTATCCTGTCTTATAGATTTCTTATATGCAATTGCTTAATTATTATAGATGACATTGAAATTACTACAAGTATATTTTAGTATTGTTGTGATCTGTAGAACTGTAACAATAATCTATTTAACTATAGACAGTTAAATTCCTCAGCATGATGCAAAACGTTTTGTATAGATGTCAAGAGTCTGTTTAATTGTGAGTCAAAGCTACACACAGTACAATGCACTTTCATAAGATTTATCTAGTTTTCTCTAATAATAGTCTGAAGATCTTTATTAATAACAATAACTAACATTCCCCTTAGTAAATAAATAATCATTTTATTGCTCTAGATATCCACCATGAATGAGGAGGTTGTGGACTAACTATCTCTGAGAATGTCTCTGATGAATTAGGCATTGGTGTGAAAATGTTCTCCAGTAATTAATTCATTAGTCACTGGCCAGAATTTTATTTTGCACAATCTCAGTCTCTAAACACCATTATAGCTATTATAAAGTTGTTCTTCAATTGATAGCTTGATTCTTTTAGTATTATCATATATAAAATAAGGAGTAATAAAGTGACAAAAATCTAATTTATAATTCATTGGTTGAGGTGAAAGTTGCTCTGAGCTTTATTTTTTATTGGATATTTTGTTTATTTACATTTCAGATGTCATTCCCTTTCCTCAATTTTCCTCCCTAAAACCCTCTTATCCTATCTTTCCTCCCCCTTATTGCTTTTATACCATTTTAATTACATGCAAGTATTAAGGTCAGTTGTAGATTGAGGAACTAGCAATACAATAGATGAAAATAGTCAAAGCAAAAAAATAAACACAAATAGTCAAAGAACAAGCAAGGCAATAAACAAAATCCTGAGCACTCCTGTGATCATTGTTTCTAATGGCTTCTCAGGATGACCAAAATATCTGAGTCAACTTCCCTGTCCTAGCCCAAAGTCATTTTCATGTCTGAAGCCTACTTCTTTGTTCTTTGCCTAAAATTTAGATTTCTGCCTGAAAATGCTTCTTTGTTCTAGCCTAAAATCAGATACCTGCCTGAAAGCCTACTTCCTTGTCCTTGGTCAATGTCATATTCCTGCCAAGCAGCCCATTTCTTTGTCCTTGGCCCATGTCAGATTCTGCCAAGCAGCCCCAAAAGCTCTCTCGCCTCTCCCCCTTTTTATTTCATAAACAAGACTGAGCCTGGCTTAAGTCATTCTGGCAAGAATGCCTTTCTTACCCATCATAGAATATGCATTATCAAAAGCAATGCACTTCAGTCTTAGGTTGGAAAGGCTCTGTGCAGAATCTTACCCGTCCTTGGCTTGCCAGCCTATTACTTTAATAACTCTGTCTGGCGGTCCATTTTCAGGTTAAAGCCATGTACTTTGGTTGCCAACATGTTGATGTTGTTGAAGACAAGCTTTAACACGATGGGCAGGAATAAAATATTCCCAGGACAAAAAGGGCTAGCATGAATTATAGCTCGAAGCTTTAGAATCATATGTGAGGAAAGGTTAAGAAGAACACAAAAATTTCACAATGAACATAGCAGAGACTGATCAATGCTTTATTTGACCCAATATACAAGACCCGATGTAAATATTCTATGTTGACCAGGAACACAAAAACAACTACAAACGATATTGTGCTTTATTTTTGTAAGATTTGAACATGTTTGTATTAGAATTCTCAAAATATGTTAATTGTTATAGAAAATCTAAAAGTAATCAGGGGTTATTATAGTACAATATTTATCTTAATATAATCATGGATAAAAGAACCCAATTGAGGAACTTTAATTTCATTAGTATTCTGATAATAAATCAATGCAACCTTCATAAAGCCAAGAAAGACCCCAAATATTAGAAAAGTACTATTTATATTAATGTACAGAATTTTATTATCCAAAATTATTTAACAGTTTATATGTTAATCTATCAATTTGTTTTTAATAGCTTTATATCATTACTATAGGTGAATAATAACAATAAAAACTTATACATCTTCCAGAAATAATCTATTTACTTTAAAGTATTTTTCTTTTGAATACATTCAAAATCATTTATTTTAACTTCTACATAGAGAAATTCATAATGAAATATTTTTCTAAATATTCATCTTTATTTTTGTTACTATTAATTGATTATTTTATTTATTTACGTCCCAAATGTTGCTCCCTCCTCTTGGTTTCCCCCTCTCAATGTTCTTTATCCCCCATCTCCATCCTTCTCAGAGGGTGCCCCATACAAGGGTTCTCCCCTCCATGGGGTGTCAAGTCTCTATATGACTAGGCACATCCTCTCCTATTGAGGCCAGACAAGGCAGTCCTCTGTTACATATATGCCAAGGGTGTTGGACAAGCCGAGTATGGTCTTTGATTGGTGGCTCAGTCTATTGGTCTTCCTATGGGGTTGTTATCTGCTTTGCTTCCTTCAATCCTTTCCTTAATTTTACCATAGTGGTCCCAGACCTCAGTCCAGTGCTTGGCTGTACCTACATCTGTTTTCAATCAACTATTGGTAGAGCGTTATAGAGGACAGCCATGCTAGACTACTGTCTGCAAGCACAAATGATAGTATGTCCCCATCATAAAGAAAATTTCCCTTTGCAATATAATCTATTACTGACAACTATATCCAATCAAAATGCAGAATAGTGGATTGCAGTCTTAATAGATATTGAGTCTACAAACAACTCCAGCAACTAAGCTTCAGGGGTCATTGCTGAAGAATGGGCAGAAAGATTGCAACTTTGATGTGAGAATATCACCTACCAGTATCAGAAACTACATTCATAAAGTCTCACCAACATAAATGCTGAACTATGAGATGAACAAAGACAACAAATATAATCATAATTATATGACTAGGGTAATGTCATGAGGTCTTAACCCAACACAAAAATTATAAGCACCCAAAGAATGATGCTAAATAAATAGCAAGTCCAAGATGCTAGGAAAGCAAAAGGCTCCCAGAACTCTACAAGGATGAAATCAGCTGAAATGCCCAACAAAGGGGAGGGAGAATCTGTAGTGATCATATCCAGAGGTTAGGGAAGGTTTCTGGTATAGGAATGGGGCAACTCACTCATCTCCAAATTTTTGACACAGAATGGACCCTGTCAAAAGGAAATACAGTATAGAGTAGAGACTGCAGGAAATGCCATCCAGAAACTACCACACCTGGGGATCCATTACATATACAGACACCAAACCCAGACACTATGGTAGATGTCAAGAAGTACTTGCTTATGGGAGACTGATATATAGCTGTCTCTTTGGAGGCTCTGTCAGAGCCTGACAAATAGAGAGGCAGATGCTTACAACCAACCATTGGACTGAGCATCAGGATTCCAATGGAGGAGTTGAATAGACTGAGGATCTGAAGGGGTTTGCAACCCCATAGAAAGAACAACAATTCAACCAACCAGATCTCCCAGAGCTCCAGGGACTAAACCATCTGGCTGGTTTTGTGTGTAAACTTGACACAAGCTGGAGTTATCACAGAGAAAGGAGATTCACTAGAGTAAATGCTTCCATGACATCCAACTGTAAGGCATTTTCTCAGTTAGTGATCAAGGGGGGAAGGGCCCATTGTATGTGGGGCAATCCCTGGGCTGGTAGTCTTGGGTTCTATAAGAAAGCAAGCTGAGCAAGGCAAGCAAGCAAGCCAGTAAGTAACATCCCTCCATGGCCTGTGCATCAGCTCCTGCTTCCTGATCTGCTTGAGTCCCAGTCCTGATTTCCTTGGTGATGAACAGCATTATGGAAGTGTAAGCTGAATAAACCCTTTCCTCCCCAACTAGCTTCTTGGTCATGATGTTTTCTGAAGGAGTAGAAACTCTGACTAAGAAAACCACCAACCAAAAAGTACACATGGAGGGACCTATGGCTCCAGCCCCATAAGTAGCAGAGGATGGCATTGTCTGGCATCAATAGGATGAGAGGCCCTTGGTCCTGTGAAAACTCGATTCTCCAGTGTACGGGAAAGCCAGGGCTATGAAGTTGTAGTGGGTGGGTGGGAGGGAGAGCACCCTTATAGAAGCAGGAGTAGGGGAATGGGATAACGGGTTCTAGAGGGGAAACCAGGAAAGGAGATAGTATTTGAAATGTAAATACATAAAATATCCAATAAAAAAAAGATAAAAAGAAAATAGAGAAACTATATCCATCCTGATTTACAAACACCAAATAATTGCTTGTATTTTAGTTCTAAGATTTTAATATTATTACAAGCTTTACCTGAGGACCCAGCTATACCCCTCCTGGGTATATACCCAGAAGATATTTCAACATGCAACAGGGCCACATGCTCCACTATGTTCATAGCAGCCTTATTTATAATAGCCAGAAGCTGGAAAGAACCCAGATGTCCTTCAACAGAAGAATGGATACAGAAAATGTGGTACATTTACACAATGGAGTACTACTCAGCTATTAAAAATAATGAGCTCATGAAATTCTTAGGCAAATGGATGGAGCTAGAAAATATCAACCTGAGTGAGATGACCCAATCACAAAAGAACACACATGGTATGCACTCACTGATAAACGGATATTAGCCCCAAAACACACAATACCTAAGATGCAACACATAAACCTCATGAAACTCAAGAAGAAGGAGGAAGACCAAAGTGAGGGTGCTTTTGTCCTTTTTAGAATGAGTATCAAAAGATTCAACCAGAGCTCCCAGGATCTAAACCTCCAGCCTGAGAACAGACAGGGGCAAGGTGTCCTCTGAGAGGCTCTAACCAGCAGCTGACTCAGACAGATATAGACATCCAGAGCCAAACAGTGGATGGAGCTTGAGGACTCTTAAAGAAGAATAGGCGGAAGGATTGTGGGCCCTAAGGAGATAGGAACTGCACAGGAAGATCAACAGAGTAAATCAACCTGAACCCCTGGAGCTCTCAGAGACTGAATCACCAACCGTGGAGCATACCTAGTCTACACAGATCTACCTCCATGGGCTGGACCTAGGCCTCCCTGCACATATGTTGTAAATGTGCAGCTTGGTTTTCTTGTAGGTCTCAAACATCTGGAGTGGGGGCTATCTCAAAACATGCAGCCTGTATATGGAGTATGGTCTTCTAGCTGGGTGCCTCATCTGGCCTAAATGGGAGAGGAAGCACCTAGCCTCTCAGAGACTTAAAGTGGTAGGGTGGGGGATACAGAGGAGGGGGTACTCAGAAAACAAGAGATGGGGAAGGATTGTGGGAGGGGGTGACTGGGACGGGTTATAAAGTGAATAAGCAAAAAAATAAAATTAAAAAAGGAAAAAAAAAAAAAGAAAGGAAAAAAATTTTGAATTTGACCTTGGTGTTTTGATGTTTGTTTTGTTTTGTTGCTTTGTTTTGTAATGAGATTTGTTCTAGAATATCACCTGTCCTGGGATTGTGGGTGTTATCTGCGATGAACAGTGTTATTGCTTCTTTTAATTTATGCAGGTACATTTTAATTAATTTTGTTATGCTTACTTTTATTACCTTTTTAAAAAAGTAATTGACTATTCAATATTTAGATTGTGATATCTTGGAACAAGTGTTTTTCTTTTATTTTATGTCAGTCTGTTTTTTGATAATTATATATATGGTAATTAAGAGTTATGATCTTCTCTGCAAGTATAACATGCTAATCTCAAAGTTCTAAGTGTCTTTAGGCCATTGAGGAAGGCTGAAAAAAGCCTCACTCTTTCGGTTTCAGGATTCATGCCCTAGAACTACTTTTACATAATTCTTGAATAGGCAAATAAATTATAGTTAGCTGGAAGTTAGATTTCTGTTTGACTGGGGGCTGGGATCAATGAATGATAGAGAAGGATGATAAGTGGTTTCAAATTTTTCCTCTAAAATTTTAGACTTCTCTTATTGAATTTTTATTTTAGTAAAAATAATAAATGTACCAACTCCTACATATCTCATTTCCTACAGAAACATCGTAAGAGAAAAAAATGTAGAGCCTAAATGCTCTTTTTAAAGATATAAAATGTATCTATATTATTTCCCTTCAGTATGGTGCTTTTTCTTACTGGCTGTTCTAGGCAGGACATTCTTTCAAATTTCTTCAAGGATTACGCCCACAACCATCTGGCTCTGCTTCTGGGATGACCTAATTCTTTCACCATGTTCAGCCTCTAGAAAACCCTCATTCAAATATCATAGTGACTGTCATTCATCAGTGTGGACTGCACAAAGAAACCCCTGATAACTGGTCTAATATTAGAAATTGTGATGACTTCCATTTATTCTAATGGTTATAAAAATGTGATTTTGTCCCCAGGTATTATGTAAATGATGTTCAAGGACCCATTCACATGTGAGGAGCCACTGTCAATTGTGTTTGCTGAGGCAGAAAGAATTACTCTTCTTTGGGGTCATGGACACTGATTAGTTGGCCATGCCATAGGGGATGGCCATACACCCATGTGCATATGAACATCACTAAACATTTTTAGAGATTTATTAACAACAACAAAGAGAATATTAGATTTGGAGGAAAATGGCAAAAGTGAATAAAGAGGGAACTTGAGGAAGGTAGTGGTGGATGAATAAGATTAACATATATGATACAGATTTATGACTCTTTCAAATAATGAAAATATTTAAAATTAAAAATTAATGTTAATCGTCATAAAAGTGTTATGTCCCAAATGACATGCATGCTAAGTGATACACACACACACACACATGTGCATACACACACATACACATGGGTGGGTGTGGGGATGTTTGTGAATTTACACATGTATGTATTTGATAACAATGAAAAAAGAGTTTTTTTTTTTTTTTAAAAAGAGAGTAAGGCAGTTTATATGAGAAGTTCCAAAGTGACAAAAGGGAAAGGAGAAAATATATAATTTATTATAATACCAAAAATTAAAATAGACCTCAGTTAATTATACAAAATTCTAATGTTGTTCATATGAACATTATTGCAAAATATACACCTTAAAAGATTTTATTTGCTAAAATGAAAGGAAGGTGATTCAATATCTTGTTAATACGTATTTAGGTTCATTTAGAAACAAAATATAGGAATTAAGACTATGAAATGCTTTATGGGTCTATTGAAACTTTTCATTGTCCTATATTTTTGAATAGATTAGAAAACTTTGTCTATGAAAAAGAATGAAAATGCTTGGGTGTGTACTTAATTGATGACAGATATAGTCCAATATATTATGAGAAATCTGGAGATCTATCAATCAATTTCTCAATCCATTCATTTATTACTTGACTTAATGGAGACTTCCACAGATCATTATGACCATATCCTGCTCACAGAATATTTAAACAGGAAGGGACTTCAGCAGTCCTCTGTTTTATAAATGAATAAATAGCTCTTCATAAGACGAACATAACTTATTCAATGCTATACACCTGGAGATATCCAAAGCATAATTATACTGACATCAAAATTTTAAGACTTACAGAAAACTTTTAAAATATTCACTTTTCTTTCCAAGGCTCATTCAAATTCTCTTAAACTACTTCTATAATTTTAATGTAATCATCAAAATCTATGGTCAAATGATCTTACTTTATATTAGTTTCAATTATCTTTATTTTACTAGGTCTCATCCATAATGTAAATGGTTTTATATTCCATTTAGTTATCACATTTTCATAATCTTACACACTTATCTCATACTTCCAAAACTTGTAAACATTTCTCATCACCCATTGACTTTCATGAGATTGTATCTCTAGCAAGATTCCTGAAGATAATAAGTCAAGAATTTTACATATCACCAAAATTTTGTTATCTAATTATGTCATATGGTAATATTAGGATTAAAATTTATAGGAAACAATATCACTGTTTTTAGGCATAATATCAAAACACCAGTTTGATGTAAATTCTAAACTCTAATGACATTATCTGTAATTGTGTGTTTCAGATTTTTGTTTATGGTTGAAATTTAATACTTTCATTTTATAATGGATTAGAATTTTGGTACTATATTAGCATGGAAATATTTTATACCACACCCAAATTTTAACAGTTATACAACCATACTTTGTGGACTTTATTTATAGTAGTTCTTCCTAATGTTATCTATATTTATTAATCAAAATTAATTTATATAAAACAGCTATCAGTTACTCACTATATGATTTTTATAAAAAATTTTTTACATTGTATTAATTAGCATCAATTTGTCATCTTGCCAACCTTATAATGACACCTAAGAAAAGAGCTTCAGTTAAAATAATTTCTTGAAATAATTTTCCAGTGAGCACTTTTGAGGATTGTTAAAATTGTTAAGGCAATCTACTCTGTAGGATGCAGCCTCAAATGCACAGGAATAAACAGAGTTAGCAAGCAAGCTAATTTTAAGTATGGATGTGATGCCTTAAATTCCTGGCTTGACTTCCAACCATGACAACTATAACCTAGAATTGTAAGGTAAAATCACCTACATTGGTTTTGTTGTTATTATTGTTGTTTTGTTTTTGTTTGTGTTTTTGTTGTTGTTTGTTGTTTTGATTTGTTTTGTTTTTGTGAAGGAATTTATCACAACTACAGAAATGAAAGTAAAAAAAACTCATTGCAATGTCCTATTGTTAAAATTGTTTCTTCTATGTTCATGGTAAATTATTTCAGATTTTTGCATTGCATTTTATAAAAGTCTCATTTTTTGAACATTTACATAATTTCTAAACTGACTGTACTTCCTATTTCCAAATCCCATGTGCTAAAGTTGCTGGTTAGTATCATCATGTCTTTGAAGTAATTGTAATACTTTATTGTTGATGATATTTAGAAAATATGCTTTTAATATTAAGTATATGACATGTTCCTACTTTTAGAACAGTCAGGGGACAGTGGTAAGAAATGCATGATGATTAATTTATGTAAGCACATATGTATGCATACATATATTATTTGTACCCACTTGTGTTTTAACTCTTAATTTTAAATTATTTCTGTTACTATAAAGCCAATTCACAGAACAGGAATATACGTATCTTTATTTTCAAAACCAGTATACAGTATACATATAAAACATATTTAAAATTCTGAAGCAATGAAAAAGGTGGTTTAGCTATAAAATATACATTTATACAATATCATTTATTTTTAGGATTACATTATTTCTTGGTTAGAGGCTAATCAAAGATACTATTTTGCAAAATTACTTTGTACAGTTACTCATTTCTTTTCATTTTTTTTTGATTACTCAGTTGTTTTTCTGCAGTTTTATATTAATATGCTACAAATTGTTTTGTATATATATTCTGTGTAATGAATATTTTACTACTTTTTTTTTCCTTCTGGTATATTTTAACATGATGATAGAAATCTGGCAAACATTGACAAATACATGGGAAATATCTAATCCTTTATCTACCACTTCTCCCAGCATAGAGAAAAGATTTACCACTCAGTCTACTAATTTCATTTGCTCTGTATTCTCAACACACACTTAAGTCTTAGGATGAATATTTTCCCCTTAATGCTCTAGCTGGGTTGTATTGTTTCTTCCCAGAATGACTAAAAATAAAACCATTCTCTATATAGTACTTAGTATCTAACTGGATTAATATCATAAAAAGTAGTTAAAATATACTCATTTGGTTGTATTTATAAATACTTAATTCATTTTAATCATTAAGTGAAGTCTACTGGCTATATATAACAACCATGTACTCAATCCACAATTGAATGACATTTGGGTAGTTTCCAGTTGAGAATGACAAGAAATAAACCTGCTGTGATTTGCCTTAGATTGTGAGGTAAAAGAATTTTATTTTTATTGAATGAATCCCTGATATATGGTTGCTGACTCATATAAATAAAAAATATAGTTTAAATAAAAAATAAAAATAAATAAAAATAAAAAATTATAGTTTAAAAAACATTTTTTTTCACAATTGCTATGCCATGTTAAATCTCTTTGAATATTTTTCAGGTGAATTTCCAGTTCTGAACTCATCAACAAGAAAACTTACAACATTTTAACTTATGTAATATTTTTATTGGGTATATTTTATTTCCCCCAGTATAATGTGAAGCATATTTTATAAGCGATTATATTCACCCATGTTAGTCTTAAGTTTGTGTTGACAAATAGGCAACTTTGGTATACCTTGATTTGGGAGCATTTTAAGATTTGCAACAGACCTCAACTCATGTGCTTGCATTCTTCTTCCAACACCAACTCTGTGGACATCAGTCCACACCTATGGCATATCTATCTGTAGCTACTAAGATTGTAGTCTATCAGGTCCTGACATCTTTCATGAACTCAGTGCAAAATGGAGAATTACTTTTTTTTAGGAGGGCTTCTTCTTCTCTATCTGATCTCTGGAATCCCTTTCCATGTAAATGAGATATCCCCAGAATCTTAAACCTCACTCAGTCAATGAAACTTTACCTGAAGAACAACTTCCCACTCTCGAAGGTTCATATATATAGCCCTTGATTTATCCTGAAAAATGTATATAAGCTCAATCTATTTTGTTGATTAAAGTCTAAGAGAGCTGTCTTCTAAAAGATCTATAACACTGAAGAGCTGTAACACTGAAGAGATATAGCACTGAAATCTTTAGAGACCTACTCTTCCTGGAATTCACTGCTAGACCAGGATCCTGCTGGCCCACAAATTAGAAATTTGTTCTGTCCTTCCCTGCTTGGTGTGCAACAGCACCTACACATCTCAAGGGAAGAAGAGAAAAAACGAACCATATCAATTCAGTATTGATGCAATATTATTAGTAAAACTCCATAATTTATAGTACTACTCATTTATATCAAACTTCTATAAGCTTTCACAAATGTATTCTTATATGTATTCTGATAAACATTATAGATGATATAAAATCATTTTCAGCTCTTAGATCCTACTACACTGGAATTCTTAGTTTCTTCCATTCCAAATAATGAAAAGTGCCTCTTAACTGTAATTATAAATTTGCTATTTCCCACAGTATATTATCTGTCATCTAATATACTTAGCAACTTTTTTGAGATTCAATGTTTATTTGGAAGTTTGCAAAATCATTAATATTTTATTTATTTATTTATTTTTAGTTTTTTGAGACAGGTTTTTTCTATAGCCCTGGCTGTCCTGGAACTCACTCTGAAGACCAGGCTGACTTCGAACTCAGAAATCTGCCTGCCTCTGCCTTCTAAGTGCTGGGATTAAAGGTGTGCACCACCACTGCCTGGCAAAACTTTAATTTTCATATTCAAGGCCGAAATATTTTCTACATAAATGTGATTTGTATGTAATTCATTCAAATTTGTTGCTTTTTAGTATTTGCATTCTTCTAATTGTATATTAATTATTAATGGGTTTAAATTTAGACAAAAGTATTTATGGTGGTCCCTATGGAGAAAGAAAATGATTCTTGATATGCAAGCCAGATATCTGAGTTTGAATTCTGTAACCCATATTAGAAGGATAGACCAGCCTACTCATGATTGCTGTTAAATATATGTTCCAACATTTTCAGCTAATGTGTACCTACTACTAATAATAAACAAAATGTATGAGAGAAAAGAAAACACCACCAAATACAGGTTATGAAAGCAAGACCTATTGTGGAGAGCTTTTGGGCCTCTTCTAGAAATTTGACAAGAATTTGTCATTGGGCTAGAACACAAAGAAGTAGGCTCAGATAAGAATATTTACATTTGGGCAATTACAAAGCTCAAGGTAAACTCAACAGAGGAATGTCTTACATTCCATTTATCTTGGTCATCCTGATAAACCCCTAGAATCAGTGACCTTGGGGGCTTTGTAAAAGAAATGTTAGGAAAGCTCAAAGCACACATTTAACATCACACAATAATAGTGTGATACTTCAACACCCAACTTTCAGCAATAGTCAGATCATGGAAACAGAAACTAAACAGAGACACAGTGAAACTAAGAGAAGTTGTGAGCCCAATGGATTTAACAGATGTCTACAGAACATTTCACCCTGAAACAAAAGAATATAACCTTTCTCAGCACCTCATGGTACCTTCTCCAAAACTGACCATATAATTAGACACAAAACAAGATTCAACAGATACAAGAAGATTGAATTAATCTCATGCATTCTATCAAACCACCATAGACAAAGGACAACAGAAAACCCACATACACATGGAAGCTGAACAACTGTCTACTTAATGATGACTTGGTCAGGGTAGAAATAAAGAAAGAAACTAAAGGCTTTTTAGAATATAACAAAAATGAAGGTACAATATACCAAAACTTAGGGAATACAATGAAAGAAGTTCTAAGAGTTTGAAATCATATAACTCTGAGTGCCTTCATAAAGAAATTGGAGAGATCACACACTAGTAGCTTAACTATACATCTGAAAGTTCTAGAAAAAAAAGAGGCAGATATATCAAAAAGGAGTAGACAGCAGGAAATTATCAACCAAGAAGAAACAAAGAGATCTATACAAAGAATCAAAAAAACTAAGGACTGGTTTGTTGAGAAAATCAGCACGATAGATAAATCCACAACCAAACTAACTAGAGGACAGAGAGGCAGTATCCAAATTAAAAAACAAGAAATGAAAAGGGAGACATAACAACAGAAACAGAAGAAATTAAAAAAATCAACAGACCTTACTACAAATGCCTATAATTAACAAAACTGGAAAGTCCATATGAGACGGTTGATTTTCTAGACAGATACCAGATAACAAAGATAAATCATGATCAAACAAACCATCTATACATTTCCATATGCCCTAAGCAAATAGAAGCAGTCATTAAAAGTCTCCCAAAGCATAAAACAAATGATCTTAGTGCAGAATTCTATCAAATCTTCAAGGAAGACCTAATAATTCTCAAACTATTCCACTAAATTGAAACAGAAGGAATACTACCTAAATCATCCTATGAAACTACAGTTACACTGATACCTAAACCACACAAAGACCCAACAAAGAAATAGAACTTCAGCCCAATTTCACTTATGAATATAGATGTAAAAATGTTCAATAAAATTCTCATAAACTGAATTTCAGAATACATTAAAATAAGCTTTCACGTTGATCAAATATGTTTCATTCTAGGGATGCAGGATGGTTCAATATTCAGAATAAAATCATATCCATATGAAATACAATTAATGAAAACATAATCTTCATATATGCTGAAAACACTTACAAAATAAACACTTCATGCTAAAAGTTGAAGATCAGATTCAGAATACTACATAATAAACAACATACATCAAACAACAATCAAACAACAGCCACACAATGTAAATGGAATAACAATCCAACAAATCAGACAAGAAGCTGCATGCTCTGTTTTCCTTAGTTTATCAACAATTATACAACAAAAGAGGTCAAAGATACAATTGAAAAGAGTCGAAATATAACTATTCGACATAAGATATTAGCAACCCAAATCAACCACAGATCCTAGCGATAAATAACTCGCAAAGGGACTGAATATATTCAACATATCAGTACCTTTCTTTAACCAAGGAAATGGCGAAAGAATTAGGGAAACAACACCATTCACAATAGTCACAAATAATATAAAATATCTTTGTATGACTGTAACCAAGCAACTGAAAGATTTACATTACAAGAGCTTCAAGTCTCTGAAGAAAGAAATTTAAGAAGTCCTCAGAAAATGGAGAGATCATGCATGCTCATGAATCAATAGAATTAACACAGTAGAAATGGTCATCTTATCAAAAGCAATCTACAGATTCAATGAAATCCCCATCAAAATTCCAACTCAATTATTCATAGAGATAGAAACAGCAATTCTCAAATTAATCTGGAATAACAAAAATCACAGGATAGTGAAAACTATTCTCAACAATAAAAGAACTTCTGGGGAAATCACCATACCTGACCTCAAGCTGTACTGCAGAGCAATTGTGATGTAGACTGCATGGTATTGGTACAGAGACAGGCAGGTAGATCAATGGAATAGAATGGAAGACCCAGAAATGAACCCACACACTTATTGTCACCTGATCTTTGAAAAAGAAGCCAAATCCATCCAGTGGATAAAAAATAGCATTTTCAACAAATGGTGCTGGTTCAACTGGTGGTTTACATGTAGAAGAATGCAAATCAATCCATTTTTATCTCTTTGTACAAAGCTTAATTCCAAGTGAACTATGCTGAATCTAACAGAAGAGACAGTGGGGAAGATCTTCAAACACATTGGCACAAGGGGAAAATTTCCTGAACACAGCAACACAGCAGCAATGACTCAGGCTCTAAGATCAACAATTGCTAAATGAGACCTCATGAAACTGAAAAGTTTTTATTAGACAAAGGACACTGTCAATAGGACAAAATGATAACCTACATATTGGGAACCCTTGCACCTTGAAGACTATCCAAATATATTATCCAAAATATTCAAAGACCTCAAGAAGTTTAGACTCTAGAGAACCAAATAACTCTATTTAAAAATGGGGTACAGAGCTAGACAAAGTATTCTCAACTGAGGAATCTCAAATGGCTTTGAAGCACTGAAAGAAATGTTCAATGTCCTTAGTCATCAAGGAAGTGAATATCAGAAGAGCCTAGAGATTCTACCTCACACCAATCATAATGGTGGAAATCAACAACTCTGAAGACAGCAGATGCTGGCAAAGATGTGGAGAAAGAGGAGTACTCCTCAAATTCTGTGAGATTGCAGACTGTTAAGACTACTTTGGAAAACATTCTAGCAGGTTCCTCAGAATATTGGAAATATTTCTACCTGAAGACTCAGGTATATCATTCCTGGGCATATACCCAAAGATGCTCCAAGATATAACAAGGACACATGTTCCCTTATGTTTATAACAGCCTTTTTTATTATAGTCAGAAGCTGGAAACAACCCGGATGTCTCTCGAAGGAAGATTGGATACAGAAAATGTGATATATTTACACAATGGAGTACTACTCAGCTATTTAAAAATGATGACTTCATGAAATTCACAGGCAAATGGGTGAAACTAAAAAATATCTTGAGTGAAGTAACCCAGAGACAAAAGAACACATGTGATGCATACTCACTGATAAGTGGATATTATCCCAAAAGCTCAGAATACCCATTATACAACCCATAAACCATATGGAGTTTAAGAAGAAGGAAGACCAAAGTGTAGATGCTTCAATCCTACTTAGAAACGGTAACAAAGTATTTACAGAATGTAGAGGGAGTGAAGGACCTGGGAGGGAGAGAAGGAGAGGGAAAAAAGGGGGAAGGATCAGGTATGGGAAGGATCAGGTATGGGAAGGGACAGGAGAGAAGTAAAAAGAGTCAGGAAATTGAATAGAAATATGTAGTAGTAGGGCATGGGGAACTGGTGTGAACACTAGAAAGTCCCAGATGCCAGAGAAGTGAGAGGCTTCCAGGAGCAAATGGTTGTGACAGCTGAAATACTCAACAGCAGGGAGAAAGAACACGTAGAGACCACTTCCAGTAGATAGACATGATTTAGTTGAGGGATGGGGCCATCACGCATTTCAACGTTTTTAGCCCAGAAATGTTCCTGTATGAACCAAACACAGGAACAAAAAAATGGAGCAGAGACTGAAGGAAAGGCCATTCAGAGACTGCCCCACCTAGTGATCCATCCCATCTGCAAAACCAAACCCTGGCACTATTACTGATGCCAAGGAGCACTTGCTGGCAGGAACCTCATATCACTGTCCCCTGAGAGGCTCTGCCAGCACCTGACTAATACAGATGCAGATACTCACAGCCAACTATGGGACTGAGCCTGGGGACCCTAATGGAAAAGGAGCTGAAGAAGATTGCAACGCCATAGGAATAGCAATATCAACTAACCACACCACATAGAGCACCCAGGGACAAAACCCCTAGCCAAAAAGTATACAAGGGATCCATGCTCCAGCTACACATGTAGCAGAGATGCTAGCATCAATGGGGAAGGGAAGTTAGTGGTCCTGTGAATGCTTGTTGTACCAGCTTAGGGGATGTTAATGAAGTGAAGTTGAAGAGGATGAATGGGTGGAAGAGTGCCCTCATAGAGGCAAAGGGGAGGGATGTAGGAAGGGAGTTTGTGGAAGGGAAACCAGAAAGGGAGACAACATAGATAATGTAAATAAATTAAATAATAAATAAATAAATAAATATTGACTAATTGCTGCCAACTAATGAGAGGGGTAAGGAGTAAAACAGTGTATTAGTGAATACTGTGCCATCTACATTACAAGCAAATGCTGTAACCTTCACTCTAAAAGGTATGTATAAATATATTTTCTCATTCCCTTAATATTAGCAATATATGCTCACATTCATACTCCCTTACCAAATTCTACACAAATGTTACACGTATCCTAAGAAAAAAGCTTTTTTCTAATGACATCTTTTCTTACAACCATCATTTTTTCCCAACACCTATAAAGAGAGATAGTGAATAGGAATATACATTCATATTATTTTCTGTGCTATAAATTTTAATTATAGTCATAGGCAAAGGATCAGAGTTAATACAAAAAAGCTGTGTATGAAAAGAAACATAGGATAACAGACAGGACCAGTGAAATTGATAAAGATCCAAACAAGATTTGCCATGCTCACTGCTACTTTCTAGTAAACAATATTATTCTTCATGAATTGCTATTAATTTTGTTTATGGTCAAGAAATTACAGTTGTTACATAAGTAATATTTGTCTCTACCATGAGAATATAAGTTATAAGCAAAAGGTACAGTCTACATTTATTATTTAAAGTCTATTCATTTAGAAATTCAACAAATTTACTAAAATACAAATAATTGTCACCAATATAAATCATGGTTTGAAAATTACACTCAGTGAAAATAACTTTCTTGAAAATATATTTTAATTGAAATATAACTATATCACTTTCCCTTCATTGTCTTCTAGGTCCTCCAGGTTAATTTCCTCAAATTCAGCTCATGTTCCTCCATTCTGATGTTGCTAGCCTATTTCTCTTTATTATTATTGCCAACAGGCCTATCTCTGCATGTGTATCATACACATGAATCTATTTTTGTTGTTTGACTGTATGTGGTTTCAAGGCTGACCACTATGGATTGGAAACCAATAAAGAGCCTTATCTCTGTGAGAAATTAATTATTCTTCTCTTGAGAGTTATTACTTGCCTCTAGTTCTTTGTCAAAGGGTGGGAGTCTGTGGTGGTTTGAATAAGAATGGTTCCCAAAAGCTCTTATTGTTGAATGCTTAGTTACCAGGGAATAGAACTCTTTGACATGATTAGAAGGTCTAACAGGTGTGGCCTTGTTAGAGAAAGCATGTCTCTGGAGGTAGACTTTGAGGTTTCAAAAGGCAAAGTCTTTTTCATTCTCTTTTGGCCTGTGGAAGAGGATGTATATCTCTATTATTCTAGAGCCATGAGTGCTGTCATGGGCTGTGACTTGTTCCTTACTATGGTTTCTCTTCACAGCTATTGAACAGTAAATATCAAGATTTTCCTCTGTTGCCGTGGCCCGCAGAGCAGTGAACAGGGGACTGTCAGACCACCTGGAAGAGAATGGGGGGACAAGAGACGTGAAGAATGGACAGCAAGTCAAGAGGTCTGATCAAGTTGACAAACTTTTGTTGTTCCCACACAGGTTATATACTCATAGAAGCAGGATGTGGAGTGAGGGAGGTAAAATTTAGTTTATTCTAACCTACCCTCCATCTGGAGCCACTCCCATTCTGTTTATATTTTGAAAAGAAATAAACATCTAATGTATAATGATAAAATACAAATTTAATACATAACACCCTGAGATAGGACAAAGTTACAAGCAGAAGAAAAAGAAATTAAGAAAAGGCACAAGAAACAGAGATGCAAAAACCCACTCATCTGTACACTCAGAATTTCATAAAAATATAAAATTGGAAATAATATAATATGCATAAGGAGATGTAGGGGAAAAATAGAAACAAAAAACAAATGTATAAATCAAACACTATAACAAATACAATTTAAAAATAGAAATTTGAAAACAAAACATAATACGACATTATAAGACAAGGAATCTCCAGAGATTTTACTGAATTAGGTTTCTGTTGGTCATCTACTCATTGCAGGCCATACGACTTGTACTTGTTTCTCTAGTGACACACCTTGCTTGTCAAATGGAGATAGAATCTGGAATATGAATGGAGATTTGTGTCCATGTCTCCTTTTGGCACTATGACTCCATCTGGAATAGATCCATTGCATGCTGCCCTCAATCTCTGAGTTCTTTTGTGCAACACTCTTAATTCCCTGGTTTTTGGGCCTTACTTCCTTGATGTACTCCATTCCCTCTGGCTCTCACTATAGGTTGCTTTCAAAAAACTGATGGCAAATCTATGATGTTGAAGACAAAAACTATACAACACATTGAATATGGAACAAACAATTAGAAGCCTACATAGAGTCTTCAACTTTATGTTCTAGGGTCTTTGGTATAGAACGGTACTTTTGCACTCTACCAAGGAGAAACGTGAAAATCAATCCAGCTACAAACTTTCACTCTACAATGGTGTCCTGCCTACAGGATATGCTAGTACAGTGGTGGCACAAAGCATGTGGGAGTTGGAGTGGGAGTTGTTAACTATACAACTTTGTGCTCCACATGGGTCACACATTTCCAGCCACCCATCCAAGCACTCTTTGGATCCACAAATGGAAGACATATGAGCGTGCATACATGCACACACACACACACACACACACACACACACACCACGCACACGCACAAACACACACAGACAAACAAACCAGTCAACTTTAAAATGCCTTTGGTACTTCAAAGGCTGGACACTCCTAGACCTTCTCCTGCTAACCCAGGTCCAATCAGGGAAGTGGCCAGTAGACATTTACCTAAATCTTAAATGACTGGTTGTTTTTTTTCTCCTGCAGTCCTACATCCCTTTCTTTTTCCCCCAGTCATGGCGATCCTACATCTCCTCCCACCTTCATCCTAGCCCATGTAACTCTAAGGGTTCCTCCCCATCTCTCTTTGCCCAACCATTTGCTGCTGGCTTCTTTAGTGGGGTTTATCAAAAACCAATTGGGGATAAGGGCCTTTAGAGTTTGGACATGCAAATTCCTGAAAAATCAAAGCATTTGAACCAATCTCCAACAGAAAGTACTGTAACCAACCAACATATGATTTTACTTAGGACTCACTCTATAAGATGAAACCCAAACCTGATATTGCTTCTGTGACCAAAACTTTGGGGTTAGATCGCCTAGGGATCTAGCTTAAAACAAAATACTACTGTTCTGTTAAAAGAACATAGCAAAAATATTACTCCAAATTATATTATTTCTATACTAAAATTGAGTGCCTTGCTCAACTATCATTAGACAATCTTGTTCCTGCAGCACATCAGAACAAGAGACCTACACCAAAATAATTACACAGAGAGTGAGAGACCTTGGTATACTCATCACTAAACAAGATGTCTCCATCAAATACCTCATGTTACAGCTAAGGGAAACCAACAAAATAATTTTGAATGTTAGATTAACTGTGCTTGTGGCTTAAGCTGTTATAGAGAGTAAGCTAATTTTATTGGGTTTTTTTAGAAATTTTAAGATCTGGAAAAAATAAATATAGTAGTGCTGGAAATATATCACCATAATCTGTATATACCAATGTAAATATAATGGTAATAATGTTATCATAACAATTAAGCATGAATTTAATAATTTGTAGTTTTAAGAGCCATAAATTATAAGTGTTACAACTAGAGTTAATATCAGCTAAAACTTTCAATGTATCGATAATTCTTATGCATTTTCATAAAAGAGAGAATAAAAAATATTTTTTTAAGTATTGGAAAGTTTACTACTAACTCTATTTAAGTGACATTTAATATTATGCTTACAATTATGTACATGTTCTTGTATTTATTTTGATGTATATCAGTTTGTTGAAGAGTATTTCTGGTATATTTTTAGCCTAAAAATTATTTATATGTTAGTTGAGAATGAATAAGTAGTTGTCAGCATTTTCAACTTTGTTTTAATATTGGATATACAGTATAATAAAACTGTACATTTGTACTATAACTAAAGTAAATGTCATATTATACATTAAATAACTGCAAAAGTCAGAAGCATTGATAATAAGCTATACATTTCACAGAATTCATACCCCAAAATTTTCAGGAGATAACGTGTTTCTATATTAATTTCTAAATAGAAATAAATTTAGACTGTATTAAACATTAAAATATGACCATAATAAAAGTACACAAGAATAAGGTATTTTAAAAGAAACGTATTAAAAGTGAGGAATTTTTCTTGTGGTGGATGGAGTTGCTATATTTTAAAACCTAGCATCCATATGTAGATAGTACAATTTTTTATAAATAAATAAATAAATACAGTTATATAGACAGAAAAATAGTTACAAAAGTAAGAAAAACAGCAATAAATTTGAAAAACTTACATATTAAGAAAATGAAATACATCAGTAAATTCTAAAGTCAAACATATTGAAAACAAATTATAAATAAAAGTAATTTAAAAACTAATAAAACATTTTTGTAAAATAAGATAGAATCATAATTATGGCAATTTTAAAGTTAATAGTTACATTATTGTGATTCTGGAATGAATGTCATTTTATGTAGAAAATGGAAAATTTGACTTAAATGTTATATCTAGAAATAATAATTCAAGGATTATTAGTGAGAGCCCATGAAGGACAGTAATATGGACTCTTCCTGGGTCACACAATAATTATCATGGAGAGTATCTGTCTTGAACTCAATCATTTTAGCTCACCACTTAGCATATACTGTTTATGAATTTTATGAAAAAGAGAATTTTACTTATAATACAGTAAAGATAACATTTTATCCTACAACATAATCGACTAATAGTCTAGTAGATTCACAGGTATTTTAATTGGAAGACAACAGTTATTCATTACTCTCAAGAATTACTAAGATTATAACTTTAAATGTGGGAGTAGAGGGTGACATCATTTTTAAAAATGAATTTAAAGGAGAATAGGGTGTTGAAATTGTGTTTCCTCCATTGAAACAATTCTAACCTGTATAAACTAGCACCAAGATGCTTAACAAAGATCTTTTTAACCAAGGAATTCCAGCAATAAACTGTTTGTTGAGGAAAAGTAGGCATGAATTTCAATGAGCTTGTAGTATTTCTCCTTGTTTACTTGTTAAATCTTTCCTGTGCATGACATCATAGCTGTTGAAATGACAGTCTACTTTGTTTAAGGATTATATTTGTCCTAGAACTCTGGGCTGCTCTTAACTGCTATTAGTCTAGAACTCTAATAGAAGCCATGTTCTTAAAACAGTTTGATTCATTTATTTGTTTCCATTTACTTTCTGATATTTCTCTTGTAGACAAATATAGAGATCAGCATTTTATTAGTATTCTTCTTCACACCAGAGGACATAGTGGCTTTTCATGTGTTGATGCCACCATTTGGTAAAATATTTTGTTTCCTATTTGGATGAGCAGTTGATCAAGAGAAATGAGTAACCAAATAGAAAAACTCTAACGAAGGATCAAAGGAGGAAATTTTTGAGGGTATAGTGGTACAAAGATACTGCCTCAAATACCACAGAAGGACATAGTTGAGATTTGGTCTTTTGCTATGTATTGTAATACACTTACCCCCAAGGCCTGGATCCCTCTAGGGAGAAGATAATAGGATTGCACATCAAGTAATACTATGTGACTTTGCTCCTTAATGTAAAACTACTAGATAGATAAAGATGCCAATGGTGACCTGCAGCTGGGCTGAAGAGAGGTAGTCAAGAGGTTTTGTTGTTTGGGTTTGGGATCTGACACAGTACTATAAAAGGGAGAGAGAGGGATGAAGGTAGAATAATGAGATGCCTTGGAGGAGGTGAATTGTAAAAACATGCCATGACAGCTGGTCAGTAGAAGTTAACAGCAGCCCAGATGCAATATGGCATGTCATATCTCTGGATTATTGGTAGTGAAGTAGGCATAATAACATAGAGGAGTAAATATTCTCTTAACTCTGGTGCTTTAAAAGCTTCTTATTATAAATATAAATGTTGTGTGCCTAGGAACTAAATGATCAAAGATAGGGCAAAAGCTCCCGATTTGAGGAAAAAACAAAACAAAACATACAACAAGCATGGATAATTTGCGGTCCATTACAATGATTAAAGGTGTATTTTTGTCTGTTGTCAAGCCAGACCAACTGAAGTTGATCCCTGGCACCCATGTTTTTGAAGGAGACAACTGAGTCATTCAAGTTCTCCTCTGATTTCTATATATAACCCTGACAAATAGATACTCTTCATAATCTCAAATATGTACACAAAATAAATAACATATAATTTAAAATTATAAAGCAGAGTAAAAAATGTAATATTGCATGGTAAAATAAGGATACTTCATAAGAACACAGTAAATGCAATAATTATATTCAATTAATTTTGTCAGTTTTTTTGAAATTAAATCTGAACATTTGATAAACCTTTAATCAGTATGTAAATTATTCAAGGATACATAAAAAGTTAACCAAATTATCAAAAAATACCTTGATTTCTTTCCTAGACTAGAGCAGAGATAAAGTTAGGGATATATCTGAAGAAGCAGTAACCTCAGTGTATTCAATACATCCGAAGATTTAAATGTGGAAAAAGAGCGAGGATTTGGGAGTAGGGGTTGTACCAGTATAATCAGGATAAGACTATTTCCAACATCAATGCAAAGATAAATGTACACGATAGTCTATCTTGAACTAATTTTCTACATAGATGAAAAAAATCTAAAGCCTATTTATAGGAAATTTTTTTTTTCCTTTTTTTCATAAAAGGAAGAGGGCAGAGAACCCTCTTATGATGTACCCAACTTTCCATCCAGGCAAACATTACATGTCATTCTGAAGGCTCAAGGAAACTCAGTCTATCAGGGCATGAAAAAGAATTAGAGAATCTAGATCAAATAAGCCAGGACTTTGAAAATAATTAAACATACAGGAAATAAACATACAGAATAATTAAGCATACAGGAAAGAAAGATATGGGAAATGTAAGACACCCTGAAAATTTAAAAAAAAAAACAAATAAGCAAAAATTATAGGACAATTCCAAGCCAATGGTATTAGCCAGATCTCTAATAGCAAAATGGAAAAAATAATCTTAAAACTAAGGCAAGTCACTTACACATAGATGAAAGAAGCACATAGAAAACCAAACAGACAAAACGAGAAAACAACATCACAATGACATGTGATAGTTAAACCATAGGTTGACAAAGGCAGTATTGAAAACTGCAAAAGAAAAATAAAACGTCACATATAAATATAAAAAAGTCCAAATAACAGGTGATTTATCATTGGAAACCTTGAAAGCTAGAAGATAATGGAACACATGAATTCCAAATCCTAAACATCTATCTGCCATTATTGAAAGAAAAAGAAAACAATGTCTACGACCTAAACAGCCTAAGAAACAATAATAATCAACCAACAAAACCTAAAAAAATCACAGGGAAATATATTTCAAGATGAAAAATAAATTGTGGAAGAGATACAAAGCCAAAATTATTAAACAAAATACACCAGTGATAACAGCAAAACAACACAAACATCAGCAACAGGTAGACAACTACTAATACATGCAGTTCAATAACTCTGAATATCAGTGGCCTTAATTCTATAAAGACACAAACTGACTGACTAGATCAGTAAACAAAATCAATCTGTCTTTTGTCTACCAGAAAAACATTTTATCTACATATCTCTTCAAAGTAAAAGGACAAACAAAAGTCTTAAAATTAAATGGACAAGGAAGCAAGAAGGAGATGATTTCCAAAAATAGGACACAAAAGACTCCAAGCAAACAGTAATCAGAAGAGATAAAGAGGGAAAAATACATTATTTTAATCAGTTAATATAGTTAACTCATTCAGTTAACCACAAAGACACTACTATCCTAAATATGCGTGCATTAAACTCTGGTACACATAATTATATGAAAAGGAAAATGTTCTAATAGATTTAAAGATATAGATCAACATTAATCCATTTATAATAGATGTGTTCAATCTTTAATAGACAGGTCTTCCGGACAAAACCAAGCAAAAAAAAAAAAAAGCGAAAAAATAAAAATAAACAAATAAAATATTAGTACTAGTTGATATCATATTTCAAATGGACTTAACAGATATCTAAAGATTGTTTCATTTAAATACTAGTGTATGCACACTCTATTCAGCCACACAGAGAAAACTGCCTAAAATAGAACACATCTTAGGACAAAAATCAATTATTTATAAAGTCAAAAATATTGACAAAACTGTATCTGAGCACAATGCAAGATATCTTAAATTTGATAGCACAGAGTCTCAAGCATATGCACAAAATCATGGAGATTTAACAATGTAGTACTGAATGGAAAATGAGTCAAAGAAGAAATCAAAAAATAAATACAAATTTTCTGAAAGCAAGTGGAAAACACAAGCAAACGTTTAGTCACATTCAAAACAGTTCTACAAGGAAAATTTATAACTAAGTGCTTACTTTTTAAAAAACTCTGAAAGAGATAAATAAGTGAGTTATAGTCGCAACTCAAAAACTTGTAAAATCAAATAGAAATAAAATTAAGCACTTGACAGAAATAAATAATAAAAGACATGGTAAAAATCAATAATATAGAAACAATAAAAACACTACAAAGAATCAACAAATCTAGGATTTGTTTGTTTGTTTGTTTGAGAAGATTAACAGACTCCTATCTGGACTAACAAAAGAGACACAGTGAGAGACTATCTCTGAAATACCTAAAGAAATGAATAATTTTTTTCAAACTTAATGTAGTCAGACCTATAACAAAATAACAAATGAGATTTAAATATAAATTAAAAGTATTCTAACAACCAACACAATGAAGGGCCAGATATATTCATACAGAATTTTAAAAGAATTACAAAGAGCTATACCTAATTATTTTAAATAAAAAAATGAAGAAAAAAAAAGTTAGAAGGAACACGCTCAAATTCCTTTTACAAAGACAGCATTACTCTAATGCCCGAACCAGGTAAAGGAAAGACACAGGTAAATATGCCTCATTACAGTAGACTCAATAAAATACTTATAATCAGGATACAAGCATCTATAAAAAAATTTTACACCACAATCAAATTTGCTTTATCCCTGGTATGCATTCTATGTATAGTATATATACACATACATACATATATGTTAATAAATATAATAATCATCATAAATAGATTTTTAAAATATACACATGATCATCTAAATAAATGTAAAACAGTCGAATAGACTTTGACAAAATATAATATACTTTCATGATAAAGTTTTAGAAAATATCAAACTAGTAAGAACAGAACTTAACCGGGCGGTTGTGGCGCATGCCTTTAAGCCCAGCACCTGGGAGGCAGAGGCAGGCAGATTTCTGAGTTCGAGGCCAGCCTGGTCTACAGAGTGAGGTCCAGGATAGCCAGGGCTACACAGAGAAACCCTGTCTCAAAAAAACAAAGGAAAAAAAAACAGAACAGAACCAACACATATGGCTGGGAAAAAGCAGCTACAAAACCCAAAATCAAAACCAAACAAAAGAATCAATAGAAAGATGAATGAAGCTAAAACTTATTAATAAATTTCTGGTGGAATTGAGGTTAACATCACTGACATTGTGAACAAAGAGACAGGTTTATAAAAACTGAAGCTTCTATCACCTTAGGACTTCTTCCTTCCAAATTCAAGTTTCTAATTCCTGACATGTCATGTCCTATATTCCTACCAATAGCTTCTTTTTTTTATATTTATATATAGTTATATATATTTACATATGTCCCAGCTTGTTACGCAATAAACCACATTGATGGGTCCATACATCTTTATATTGTTCAGTAAATTTATAGGAACCTTCTCTTAAGTTTCTAAGATGCAACTCCCATAATTATACTGTAATAGATTTCCATATGATTCCTCATAAGAATACCAAAAATATTTTATGGAGCTTATTATTGATTTTGATGACATTTCCAGTCTGGGAGTCTATATTTTTTTCTTTCTGGAAATCCCTACAAATTTGTTTCTGGCTTTTATTTTTATTTTTTATTTATTTATTTTTTAAATTTTTTTAGTTATTTAAATCACATCATAATTTACTTATTTACACAGGGGTTATAAACACAAAAAGGCAGGACGTGGGGAAGGGAATGGCACCGGAGCATAGGTGTTCAGGGGGAGTACATATACCTTTCAGAACAGGGTATCAGCTGGGTATAGGTTCAGGGGACAGGTCACTATGACTCTGCCTATGATTCACTTGTCCTTATCTAAGTTGGTACTGTCCACCGAGGCTGCCTATTTATAAGACCTATGACTACTTGGGCTGATAAATTTCCACAGAAGCTGCCTGTTTACACTAGCTTATAGCCTGCTGTTTCAGTGTTTTTCCAGAGACCCAAGACTTGGTGTTAGCATGCGTGTATGTCAGGACTATTGCTGACTTTAGGCCTATGGCTGATTTTAGGCCTTTAGTGTATATGTAGGGCTGCTCCTGACATCTCCTCCCTTCTCTAAGTATAGAAGGGCCTTGGCAATACTATTCTTGCAAAGGCAGGGATAGAGGCCTGACCTCCAATAATTGAAGGGGACCTTGTAATGGATCAGGTCCTCCTGTCATTGTCCAGTGAGGCATGAGGGCCATACCCATGCTGATGTCTTTTTCCTGGAGAGGGGATACTTTTGATATCAACCCCTATGCAGTCAGGCTTGTCCCTCAGGGATCCCAGATAGATATTTTAAACTTTTATTTATATTCCCTTGCAGTGCTTAGCCTCACAGCCTAAGCAAGAATTCAGATCGTCAGACAGAGAGGGTTCTGGGTAGCCCCTCTCTGCTTGGTCTAGGGGTGGAAGTCTCTTCTTTCAGGTTGGTGGAGATGGGTTTGAGGAACACCCTGGATAAAGTAACAACCTCATCTTGAGTCTCTTGGTCCTCCATAGCTAACTCATGCTGATGTATCCAAATAGGTTTTGCTACCGAATTATTATCTGTTGTATCACAAAGTTAGTTAGCTTATTTAAGGCCTGGGACTAAAAGAAATCAGCAGAAATAACCCAGTTAATGGTCCCAAGATGGGAGGAAGTGGGGTTGACAACCATAGAGTTGAAAACCAGTCCTTGTACCAGCTCCCATATTCCTCTTTCTCTTTCTCTCTCTGTCATTTCTCTGGGCCTTCTCTGACCTTTTTCATGTTCTCTTTAACCATCCCTGTCTTGTCTATGTAAGGGCAACATTCTTCTTTAAGGCTGTACACAGTCAAGAGCTGTACAGAGTCTTTTCTATTGTAGAAGACTAAATCAAGTCCAGTAAAGTCCTTTGCAATTTTTGGAGATCAATTCAGACATCGAAACGAGGGATTTCTTCAGATTAGTGATGTCAATCTCTAGCTGTTTGGTGTCCTTGTCAATGGCCCATCAAAGGTCTGAGTAGTAGTATAAGTCTAGAGGCCAGCATCAGGATTAGAGCTTCTACCAGTAGACATCATGGGTGGAGGTTTAGACCCTGGGAGCTCTGGTTGAATCTTTTGATACTCATTCTAAAAAGGACAAAAGCACCCACACTTTGGTCTTCCTCCTTCTTCTTGAGTTTCACGAGGTCTATGCATTGCATCTTAGGTATTGTGTGCTTTTGGGCTAATATCCACTTATCAGTGAGTGCATACCATGTGTGTTCTTTTGTGATTGGGTCATCTCACTCAGGATGATATTTTCTAGCTCCATCCATTTGCTTAAGAATTTCATGAGCTCATTGTTTTTAATAGCTGAGTACTACTCCATTGTGTAAATGTACCACATTTCCTGTATCCATTCTTCTGTTGAAGGACATCTGGGTTCTTTCCAGCTCCTGGCTATTATAAATAAGGCCGCTATGAACATAGTGGAGCATGTGGCCCTGTTGTATGTTGAAATATCTTCTGGGTATATGCCCAGGAGTGGTATAGCTGGGTCCTCAGGTAACACTATGTTCAATTTTCTGAGGTACCTCCAGACTGCTTTCCATAGTGGTTGTACCAGCTTATAATCCCACCAACAATGGAGGAGTGTTCCTCTTTCTCCATATCCTCGCCAACATCTGCTGTCACTTGTGTTTTGGATCTTAGCCATTCTGACTGGTGTGAGGTGGAATCTCAGTGTTGTTTTCAATTGCATTTCCCTGATGACTAGGGATGCTGAACACTTCTTTAGATGCTTCTCAGCCATTCAGGTTTCCTCAGTTGAGAGTTCTTTGTTCAGCTCTCTACCCCATTTTTAATAGGGTTATTTGATTGTCTGGAATCTAGTTTCTTCAGTTCTTTGTATACCTTGGATATTAGCCCTCTATCAGATGTAAGGTTGGTGAAGATCTTTTCCCAATCTGTTGGTTCCTCTTTGTCCTATTGACAGTGTCCTTTGCTTTACAGAAGCTTTGCAGTTTTATGAGATCCCATTTGTCAATTCTTGATCTTAGAGCATAAGCCATTGGTGTTCTGTTCAGGAACTTTTCCCCTGTGCCCATGTGGTCAAAGCTTTTCCCTATCTTCTCTTCTATTATTTTCAGTGTAGCTGGTTTTATGTGGAGGTCCTTGATCCACTTGGAATTGAGCTTTGTACAAGGAGATAAGTATGGATAAATTTGCATTCTTCTACATGTTGACCTCCAGTTGGACCAGCACCATTTGTTGAAAATGCTGTCTTTTTTCCACTGGAGGGTTTGAGCTCCTTTGTCGAAGATCAAGTGACCATAGGTATGGGGGGTCATTTCTGGGTCTTCTATTCTATTCCATTGATCCTCCTGACTGTCTCTGTTCCAATACCATGCCTTTTTATCACTATTGCTTTGTAGTACAGCTTGAAATCAGGGATGGTGATTCCCCCAAAAGTTCTTTTATTGTTGAGAGTAGTTTTTGCTATCCTGAGTTTTTTGGTATTCCAAATGAATTTTTAGATTGCTCTTTCTATCTCTGTAAAGAACTGAGTGGGAATTTTTATGGGGATTACATTAAATCTGTAGATTGCTTTTGGCAAGATTGCCATTTTTACTATATTAATCCTTCCAATCCATGAGAACGGGAGATCTTTCCATCTTCTGAGATCTCCTTCGATTTCTTTCTTCAGGTGTTGAAGTTCTTGTCATCAGGTCTTTTACTTGCTTGGTTAGATTCACCCCAAAGGGATATTTTATATATTTGTGACTATTGTAATGGTGTCTTTCCATGAATTTCTTTCTCAGCCAGTTTATCCTTTGTGTAGAGGAATGCTACTGATTTGTTTGAGTTAATTTTATACCCACCACTTTGCTAAAGTTGTTTATCAGGTTTAGGAGCTCTCTGGTGGAAGTTTTGGGGTCACTTAAGTATACTACATATCATCTGCAAATAGTGAAACTTTGATTTCCCTCCTTTCCATTTGTATCCCTTTGATCTCCTTTGTTGCCTAATTGCTCTGGCTAGGACTTCAGAACTATATTGAATAGGTAGGGGGAGAGTGGGCAGCCTTGTCTAGTCCCTGATTTTAATGGGATTGCTTCAAGTTTCTCTCCATTTAGTTTGATGTTGGCTACTGGCTTGCTGTATATTGCTTTTACTATGTTTAGGTATGAACCTTGAATTCCTGATCTTTCCAAGACTTTTACCATGAAGGGATGTTGAATTTTGTCAAATGCTTTTTCAGCATCTAGAGATATGTTCATGTGGTTTTTTTCTTTGAGTTTATTTATATAGTGGATTACGTTCATGGATTTCCATATATTGAACCAACCCTGCATTCCTGGGATAAAGCCTACTTGATCATGATGGATAAGTGTTTTGATGTGTTCTTGGATTCGGTTCGAGAGAATTTTATGCAATATTTTTGCATCGATATTCATAAAAGAGATTGGTCTGAAGTTCTCTTTTCTTGTTGGGTCTTTGTGTGGTTTAGGTATGAGCGTAATTGTGGCTTCATAGAATGAATTATGTAGTGTTCCTTCCGTTTCTATTTTGTGGAATAGTTCGAAGAGAATTTGTATTAGATCTTCCTTGAAGGTTTGATAGAATTCTGCACTAAAACCGTCTGGTCTGGACCTGGGCTTTTTTTGGTGGGGAGACTTTTAATGACTGCTTCTATTTCTTTCATGGTTATGGGACTGTTAAGATGGTTTATCTGTTCCTGATTTAACATTGGTAACTGGTTCTTGTCTAGAAAGTTGTCCATTTCATCCAGATTTTCCAATTTTGTTGACTATAGGCTTTTGTAGTAGGATCTGATGATTTGTTGAATTTCCTCAGTTTCTGTTGTTATGTCACCCCTTTCGGTTCTGATTTTATTGATTTGGATACTATCTCTCTGCCCTCTAGTCTGGCTAAGGGTTTATCTATTTTGTTGATTTTCTCAAAGAACCACCTCCTGGTTTTATTGATTCTTTGTATAGTTCTCTTTGTTTCTATTTGGTTGATTTCAGCCGAGTTTAACTATTTCCTGCCATGTACTCCTCTTGGGTGTATTTGCTTCTTTTTGTTCTAGAGCTTTCAGGTGTGTTGTCAAGCTGCTAGTGTGTTCTCTCTCCAGTTTCTTTTTGTATGCACTTAGAGCTATGAATTTTCCTCTTAGCACTGCTTTCATTGTGTCCCATAGGTTTTGGTATGATGTGTCTTCATTTTCATTAAATTCTAAAAGGTCTTTAATTTCTTTCTTTATTTCTTCCCTCACCCGATTATCAACGAGTAGAGTATTGTTCAGTTTCCATGTGAATGTGGGTTTTCCATTGTCTTTGTAGTTATTGAAGACCAACTTTAGACTCATGGTGATCTGATATGATGCATGGGATTATTTTGATTTTTTTGTATCTGTTGAGGCCTGTTTTGTGACCAATTATATGGTCTATTTTGGAGAAGGTACTATGATGTGCTGAGAAAAAGGTATATTCTTTTGTTTTAGGATGAAATGTTCTATAGATATCTGTTAAGTCCATTTGGTTCATAACTTCTGTTAGTTTCGATGTACCTCTGTCTAGTTTCCGTTTCCATGATCTGTCCAGTGCTGAGTGGGGTGTTGAAGTCTCCCACTATTATTGTGTGAGTTGCAATGTGTGCTTTGAGCTTTAGTAAGGTTTCTTTTATGAAAGTGGGTGCTCTTGCATTTGGTGCATAAATGTTCAGAATTGAGAGTTCATGTTGGTTGACTTTTTTTTTGACAAATATGAAATGACCTTCTTATCCTTTTTGATACCTTTAAGTTGAAAGTCTATTTTATTCGATATTAGAATGGCTACTCCAGCTTGTTTCTTAGGACCATTTGCTTGAAAAATTGTTTTCCAGCCTTTTACTCTAAGGTAGTGTCTGTCCTTGTCACTGAGGTGGGTTTCCTGTATACAGCAAAATGTTGGATCCTGTTTTCGTATCCAGTCTGCTAGCCTATGTCTTTTTATTGGGGAATTGAGTCCATTGACATTAAGAGATATTAAGGAGAGGAGACTGTTGCTTCCTGTTATTTTTACTAAAAGGGGAGGCATTGTTTGTGTGGCTATCTTCTTTTGGGTTTGTTGGAGGTGGATTACTTTCTTGCTCTTTCTAGGGTATGTATTGGGGCTTTCCTGCTATTATCCTTTGTAATGCTGGGTTTGTGGAAAGATATTGTGTAAATTTGGTTTTGTCGTGGAATATCTTGGTTTCTCCATCTATGGTAATTGAGAGTTTTGCTGGATACAATAGCCTAGGCTGGCTTTTGTGTTCTCTTAGGGTCTGCATGACATCTGACCAGGATCTTCTGACTTTCATAGTCTCTGGTGAGAAGTCTGGTGTAATTCTGATAGGTCTGCCTTTATAGGTTACTTGGCCTTTTTCTCTTACTGTTTTTAAAATTCTTTCTTTGTTTTGTGCATTTTGTGTTTTGATTATTATGTGACGGGAGGTATTTCTTTTCTGGTCTAGTCTATTTGGTGTTCTGTAGGCTTCTTGTATGATTATGGGCATCTCGTTCCTTAGGTTAGGGAAGTTTTCTTCTATGATTTTGTTGAAGATATTTACTGGCCCTTTAAGTTGTGAATCTTCACTCTCTTCTATACCTATTATCCTTAGGTTTGGTCTTCTCATTGTGTCCTGGATTTCTTGGATGTTTTGTGTTAAGAGTTTTTTTGCATTTTGTGTTTTCCTTGACAGTTGTGTCAATATTTTCTATGGTATCTTCTGCACCTGAGATTCTCTCTTCTATCTCTTGTATTCTGTTGGTGATGCTTGCATCTGTGACTCCTGATTTCTTTCTTAGGTTTTCTATCTCCAGAGTAGTCTCCCTTTGTGATTTGTTTATTGTTTCTATTTCCATTTTTATGTTCTGGATGGTTTTATTCAAATCCTTCACCTGTTTCGTTGTGTTCTCTTGTGATTCTTTAAGGGCTTCTACCTGTTTACCTGTGTTCTCCTTGAATTCTTTGAGAATGTTATTTATGTGCTTCTTAAAGTCCTCCATAATCATCTTTAGAAGTGATTTTAGTTCTGACTCTTGCTTTCCTGGTGATATAGGGAGTTCAGAACTTAATGTGGGAGAACTAGGTTCTGATGATGTCATGTGCTCTGGGTTGCTGGCCCTTGTATTCTTGTGCTTGCCTTTTGCCATCTGGTTCTCCTTGGTGCTGCCTGTGCTGTCTCTGACTGGAACCTCTCTTTCCTATTCTCTTGGTTGTTCAGAACTGTTTAGGTTGGGTGTTGCTGCTGCGGTTAGCGATAGGGCCCAAGATCTGCTCAGTGCTTGGGTCCAGACGGGAAGGAACCCGTGCTCTGGGCCAGGAGTGAGTTCCCGGATCCCTGTGGGTCCTGATTACTCCCTGTTTGTGGCAAGTGTTGCTGCCTCCTTGCTTAACAGGCTGCTCTGGTTAGAGCTCCTGGGAGCCACACTTTCTCTGGGTTCTGTGAGATTGGGTGCAGAGTTGCCACTGGAGATCTGCTGAGTGCTTGGGCCCAAACCAGAAGGAACCAGTGCTCCGGACCAGGAGTGAGTACCTGGGTCCTTGTGGGTCCCGGTTATTCCCTGTTTGGGGCAAGTGTTGCTGCCTCCTTCCTTAAGAAGCTGCTTGGGTTAGAGCTCCTGGGAGCCCTGCTTCCCCTGGGTTCTGTGAGACTGGGTGCAGAGCTGCCGCTGGAGATCTGCTGAGTGCTCTGGCCCAAACCGGAAGGAACTGGCGCTCCGGGCCAGGAGTGAAATCCCTGGGTCCCTGTGGGTCCCAGTGGGTCCCAGTGAGTCCCAGTTACTCCCTGTTTGGGGTGGGTGCTGCTGTCTCCCTACCTGAGATACTGCCTGGGTCAGAGCTCCTGGGTGCCCCACTTCTGCTGGGTTTCCTGAGGTTCAGTGAAGAGCCACCGCCAGGGATCTGCTCCGCGCCTGGGCCCAGACTGGAAGTCCCTCCCACCAATAGCTTCTTATAGGAGTTACCTCACTGAGGTATGTGTATAAATATACATATATATGATGACTTACAGACAACATCATTGTAATATTTTGAATAAAAATGGCCCGTGTAGGCTCATATAGTTGAATGCTTATGAGTGGCATTATTTATTGGAGTAAGTTTAGCCTTGGGTATATATGGGCTTTGGGGTTCCAAAAGTCAAAGCAGGACCTGGAAGCTCTTCTTCTCCTGCTGACTGTGAAACTGGATGTAGAACTCTCAGCTACTCATCCAGTGCTCCATGCTTTATACTCTGATAACAATGGGCTAGCCTTCTGAAACTGTAAGCAAGCCTCAATTTAATGCTTTTTAAATAAGAGCTTTTGTGTTCATGGTGTCTCTTCATAGCAATAGAAAATGCTGACTAAGACAATTTGGAATGAGGGAGTCAAGTATAGGTGTGACAGGCTTAGCTTTGCTCTTGTTGGCATATATAAACCTTGTGCATTTGAATTAGGAAAACACTTGAATGCTTTAAGAGGGGCTAAATGGCTATACTGGATGGAGTATAGAAGATAGTGGTATGGAGAGCATAGTAGATTATGATGGCTTGGATCAAGTGGTTTCAGAGGAGAAAAATATTAGGCAATAGACTGTAGCCTTTTTTATTTTAATATTTTGATGAAGGATGTGGCTGAGTTTTGCCTTTGTTTTTAAAAGGAATCTGCCTGAGGCTAAATCAAAGACCTTTGGATTAATAGCATTGCCAAAGGAGATAATAAGAGAACCTAGTATTGATTGTATCATGTAGTAAGTGGCCACACTTATGTAGATCTATTATAAAAAGGATGAAGCTAATCAATGAAATATACAAAATGTACAATTTGAGGAGAAAACGAACAGCAGGAAGTGTAGTAGAGCTTAATCCAGTGCTCAAAGAATAACAGGTGTTGTAGATGGAATAAGGAAAGTGATGATTTCATGCCACAACCCCACACAGCCATGCTTCCAGGTTGGAAAAAGGAATTACAGAAAAGCTTAAGCAATGAAGAAAACAGTTGATGAAAATGTTCATGAGCAAAAGTGCTATGTTTCAGCCTGAGCAAGCAGTGAAACTTTGCAGCTTCAGCCATGCAGTACAGGCTTTAGAGTTAAGGACATAAGAGCATGGTTGTAGAGTCTCCTCTACAACTTTACTTCTGGAACTTAGGACAGCTGCTGAATCCAGGTATATGTGATGGTGTCTCTGCATGGAGACCTAGAGAGGCCATTGAGTGAAGCTGTGGAGGTAAAAGCTGGGTTGCATTTGAGCACCCAAGATGTGATAGATGCCAGAGTGATTGGAGACCTGTCAACGAGTGCTAAAGATTGGGTGTGGAACCAGCCCAAGAAAAAAAAAAAAGCTGGTTACAGTTAATAAAACTGAAAAGAATTAGATATCTAAAGAGGGCTTTGACAGGAGACATGGATGTACAGTCTGAACTTTGCCTTGCTTGCTTTCCTTCTTGTATTGGTCTAGTCTTTCCTTACTATATTTCCTTTTCTTACTTTTGAAATTACAACATATTCAATATGCTGTATGATGGGAACATATGATCTGCTTTTTGATTTTTATTTTTAATGTGGGTTACAGTTAAAAGATTGCCTTGAGTCTCAGAAGAGACTTTGAACTTTTAAACAGTGTTGAGATTTTTAAGGTCTATGAGGACTTTTGAAGTTGGACTGAATACATATGCATTATAATATGGATACAAGCATATGGCTAGAGAGTCGAATATGCTTCTTTAAATAAGAATGACCCTATAACTCAAGCATTTGAATGCCTCCAATACCTCTTCCCCTAATCTCCATGAGGTTCTCTCCACCTTTCCAACCCCACCCATCTGAAATTCATTAAGGCTTATTATAAATATAAAGATTTTGTGTCTTTTATTTGGGAACTAAAGAATCTAAGGTGGGATAGAAATCCCCAAATAATATTTACTGCTACATAAGATCCAGAGGATCAGAATGTTTGTATTGATATACTATCTCATATTAATGTCAGAAAATACAGACATAAGTTCTCAACAATGTGACTGATTAAACATAAGCTTAACAGGAAGAAAAATTATAGACATGACATAGTGAACATGTGAAGGCTGAGACTTCAAACACACACACAAAACTACAGACTGAGGAGATTCTATATCAAAGTTTATTTGTGTGTATAAGAACTTATATGCATATAACAACAATTAGTGAAAAACATACCATGAATTCAAAGAAGAGCTTAAGGGATATATATTAAGATTTTAGAGAGATGAAAGGCAAGTGAGGAAATATATAATGAAATGTTATAATTGTACCCTGTGCTTCATTTCCTGGCTCCTAACATTGACTGCTTTCTTAGAGGCCTGACTACACCAGGAAACCAGCTTAGCCCTGCCCCTCCAAGCCTCTGCCAGCCAACTACCCCCAAATGCACCCCCAACAGCAGTAAACTGCACCCTATACCCTGAGTCTCATGCCCCACTCCAGAACTCTGCTTGCTTTTTCTGTGGCCTCTAGGCATGAGTGACACCGGGTAAGCGACCCCCAACCCAAACTGCTGTACAAACCTAACTGAGAGCACACCAAAAAAGTGGAAACCTATATCCAATAGACTATGATCCATTTATTACTACACAATTGTGCCTACATTCTTAGAAGCCTGTCATATTCAGCTTAAAGACACCCATTAGCCTTAAAGTGCATCCCACCCACTCAACACCATTTTCCAAACTATAATGTCACCTGATTTCCTGGAGGTTCACCAAGACCAGGGCTTCCAAGCTATGCTGATACTAGGGACCCAGAGGTAACACTGGTACTCACAAGACCTCCCCAGAGGCTTTGAAGTCCACAAACCCCCCAGGGGAAGACTAGCTAGTCATGAGAACACTCAGACTGTTAGACAGAAGAATAGAGAAAACAAAGTGGGGAAAAAAAATCTTCAAAACATTCTTTCAACATAGACAAACTTAGAAATCAGCATCTAAACTTAAAATAACTGTAAAACTCAGATGTTTAAAGACAGGTGAAAAACACAATCAACAAAACAAGGGTAGTATAGCACCACCTAAGCCTAGCTATCTTACTACAGTAAGCCCTGAATGTACTAACACAACTGAAGCACAAGAAAATGACTTTAACTCCAACATTATGAAGATGAAAGAAGTAGGGAATCACCAAGAGGAAAGAGTCTGGGAGACCCTATGAAAAATACCTTAAACAGAGAAAATGATAAAATACAAGTATCTCAGGGATTTTGGTTAGGAGGTAGACAGATTAGCTTAGACAGTTAAATAGAGTAATACTGTCCAGTTGTTGTGCCTTTATACTTGATAAATAAATATAATAGTCCACACTAAATAATTTGTCAGCTAGCTAGGTAAGAAGAAAACTGTAACATAATTATTGAAAAGCCACTAACAGAAATTAAACAGAGAAATAATGAAACAAAAAGATGATATGAATCAAATGGACTACAGAACATTTTACCCAAACACAGGAGAATATACCTCATTCTCAGGACCTCAAAGAACCTTCTTCAAAATGAACCACATACTCTGTTACAAAGCAAATCTCTACAGATACATGAAAATTGAAATACGTCCCTGAATCTTAACTCCCTAAGGAAATAGAAATATTCATTAAGTCTACCAACCAAGAAAAGACCAAGGCCAAATGGTTTTAGTACGTAATTCTACCAGAATTTCAAAGAGCGATATGAATATGCCTCAAACTATTCTACAAAATAGAAACAGAAGGACCACTGCCAAGTTATTCTTATGAGCACACAAAATCTCAGAAAATAAAAAGAATTTCAGGGTGGGGAATCATTCCTGACATGAGCTAGAAACCAAGGACAGTGAAAAAAAACCAGTAATCTATGAGGTTGACCCTAGCTAAGACTCCCAGCAATGTAGACATGGAACCAGAAACAGACATCTCAAATAAGCAGAAAAGACCAGTAGAGGGATAGGGATTCGAATCATCCACAAAGTCTTAAATCTACAATTTGTCCTGCCTACATGATGTACAGGGGTAAAGATGTAACAGAAAATGAGGGAGCTGCCAGTCAATGACTAGTCCAGATTTAGACTCATGACAAGGAGCCTCCATCCCTGATACTATTTATTATATTTTGCTATACTTGCAGAGAAGTGTGTAGCATAAATATTATCAGAGAAGCTTTACCCAGGATGTTAACATATGCAGAGACCCACAGCCAAACAGATGGATATTGGGGAATCCTGGCAAAGATGGGGAGCAGGGAATTAGAAGTCAGAGGGAAAAGGACTAAGACTAGATGGGGATAATAGGAGGAAGAACAAGAAAGAGTAGAAACTGTAGTTAAGATGTAAAGTAAATATATAAATTTATCTATTAATTTTAAAGAAAATAATATAAATTTGAACAAAATCTTCAAGTAATTCAGAAAGCATGACAAACAATATGAAACTATCTTGCTGTACATTTTAAATACCATGCTGCTATTAAGAAGCACCCATGTCATACTTTTTAAGAATGTATAATTTATACAGTAATACATTGTTACTTGTTTTGCTTCTCTGCTTGCTTAGACAAAACAAGGTTTCTTCTAATATATATCAAAACATTAATGACTTATTTTTCTTTATTTAATTTCACTATGTGTGCATTTAAAGCAAATTGGTGTAATATACAACAATCATGACAACATGACCATTACGATGAAGATTTTCCAGATGGAAGTAGATTTTTATTGAAAATAGATTTTTTTCATTCAATATATTCTGATTATTGTTTCTCTTACACTACTCCTCCCAAGTCCACCTGACCAAATCCATACCATTTCTTCATGTCTCTTATTATAAAACAAACAGATATCTAATACAGAATTTAAATATATATAATAAAATGAAGTATCTATAGAACAAAGCAAATAAACTAACCAAGAAAAAAAAGAGCCAAAGGAAAAAAGCACAAAGTCCACACACAGATGTAAATGCTTACACATTGTAGAGACAGAATTTCCATAAGATATAAGTTGCAACTAATATATAAGTAGGAGACTTGTAACTTAAAAGAAAAAATTGTAACTTATACTGAATCTGTATTTTGTCTTCTCTGACCTGTATTGATACCCTGGTGGACAATTGAAGTTACTCATTTTGATTCAATGAGTTTAACTGGTAAAATGTTGAATTTCAAAAATACAGTTTATACATATTAATTGCAAATGCTTATTCTTTAGTAGCATATATCATTTTAGTTACACGAAGTGAAACTTAATCTTATATTTTCCTTAGAAATAGTTAATTCTAACAAAGTGTTTTATTATGTATTAGGATTTGCAGACTCATTCAAATAATTAGAACCTTTGAATCCATACTGTAATTCTGTTTGAAATGAATGCAACAGAACTCAGTAACATTGTATGATCTCCAACAGCTTCCCTTTTCTTCTAAGGAACTGAGGTGGTTTCAGTTTAAGTTGTTGAGTAAAGAAAGTCAGCAAGAAATCAGAAAGAATAGGAGATATTTTGATATAAATGTAATATCCTACTGGAAAATAACTCATATTGCAATTTTCCTTTAATTTGTTTACAAAGATTTTATGCAAAGAAAGTCAATGGCAATGATTTAACAAATACACATAACCTTAATGAATTGAAAATTTACATATTGTTATTTTTATCAGTTTATTGTGTTCATGTCCAAAATTATTTTGGGATATACTTACCAGCTTACAGTTTAAAAATTTGTATAGAAAAGTATATGTAGCTGACATTTTCAAATGAAGAAGCTATTTTATATTCCAACTAATATAACAACATAATTATTTAAAATGTACAAATTTGTTTTAACTATTTTAATATGGTTTGGGAAAAGTTGAGCAACTTTATTTTTTATGACTTTTGATTTCAAGATTTAAATAAGTTTGAAAATAGTGATTTTTTAAAAATTTTCTATTATTTTTATTGGTGTTATAAACTGACATTCAAATGACTTTGGCATTATCTTTTATTACTACACAAATATTTCTAATAGAGGTATATAAACAGAATGTTACAGAGGGAATGTGAATCTATACTTTGGGATTCTTAGTCATACTCCTAAGACTTAGTATCTTATATTTATCTAAGTGGTTATCTTTACTTTTTAGTAAATTTACATTAATTTAAAAATTTGCATTTGATATTCTACTTATCTTAATGTTTTATTTCTTATACATTATAATTAAATATAATAATAATGATTTTCATGTGATTCATAAAATAAAATAAATTAGATAAAGTCAAAAAGAGACATCAATTAAAAGAACAACAAGAGAATGGTAAATTTTAATCTTAATCTTATTCAACATTATTACATAGATGAAAATGTAGAAAATTGTAAAAATAAATTTATTTCAAAGTACAACATCTCACAAAAATAGCCAATATGACTTATGACCAATATTTTCATCTTTGAGTAAAAAATAAAATCATTTATCATTAATTAGAAATACTTTTAATCTTTAAAAATATACTCAAAATATATTGCTTTTTATTTTGTTTCTTTCTTTTTTTGTTGAAAATAGGTGATTCTCTCATACAATACATCTCAACCAGACTTTCTCTGCCTATCTCAGAGAATCCTCAACTCCTTACTCCCACATGTCTACCCCAACTCCATTTCTTCTTCAGAAAAGAGTAGCCCTACAAGAGACAACAACGAAACCGTGGTGGGGTGGGGAAAGATTACAATAACACAAAGTGAAAGTCCTTTTTCAAGGCTGGACAAGGAAATCGAACAGGAGGAAAAGAGTCTTAAGAGCAACAAAAGAGTCAGAGACACACCTGCTTCCTTTGTTAAAAGTCTAATAAGAGCACCAAACAATTAGCCAAAACATATATGAAGAGAACCTGGTACAGGTCCCATGCTTGTTGGATGAGTCTTTGTGATTCCTTGTGATCCCTTCTTTGTCAACTGAGTAGTCCATTATCTCCTGATGTCCTCTGTCACCTCTGATCCTGCAATCTTTCCTCCCCTTCTTCCACAGTATTCTCCTAACTCTAATAGGAGGAACACAATGGAGACATCCAATTTACACTCTCTCTGCTTGTAATGACAGGATGTGGGTCTCTGTATCTACTCATGTCTGTTGGTTGAGGAAGGTTCTTTGATGATAACTGGACAAGAGATTGATCTATGCATATTCATTTTTTGCAAGTTTTCTCTGGTTCTACCATAAATATATAATGGAGATCATGCCTAGTTCTTAGGATATATGCTGTACATTTATCAAAAAAAAAAAAAAAACTAAAAGGAAAAGATGAGAAAATAGTTCTTATATTTTATTATTATGCAAATGTGGACTATAAAAGTACCTGGATTTTAAAATATAAAATATGGTTGACTGAAGAAAGTGACCTTATAAATTGTAATTTATAATAATCTTCACTGTACCATATAATACATCTGTTCATCATATAGATTCATCAGTATTGGATTGACAGTTTATGTCTCTTCTTGTGATGATCTTTTAAGGAGGTAATAAAAATCATTCAGAGTACTCAAGGATAATTTGACCTGATAAAATCATTCTATAGTATAAATATGAAAAATAAAACTTTAGTATTTTCAAACTAAACTTTCCAAATTTGGCTCTCTCTCTTTATTTAAGACAAATATATTTGTTTATTCCTCAAGATTTTAAGATATGAAGTCAGGTACTATGAATTTACCAATTGTTTTCCCTATCTTCTCCTATACCCAACCTCAATTTCAATCCCCTAAATTTCTTGAGACCCGAGTGACTCTAGTTTGTGCTGCCCATATAATCATGGGGTTGAAGCCATCCATTCAAAGATGAAAAACGCAACAGGTACCATAGTATAAAAAAACAGAAACAAACAAAGGAAAAAACCTGACATTCTTTCTATTAACAGTATAAAATGCCAATAACTCCTTAGCATAATGTAGGAGCTTGCAAGTACTTTCTGCTTTCCATGCTGGCATTTTAATTGGCTTATTCTTGTGCAGTTCTTGTGTAAGAAATCAAAGATATGAATTCAAATATACAGTGGTCCTATTATGTCCAAAACCATTGCTTTGCCCTGGTCCTCCCTAACCTCTGGCTCATTATTCCTTTTTTTTATTTATTGGTTATTTTATTTATTTACATTTCAAATGTTATCCTCCTGCCCAATTTTCCCTCCTGCAAACTCCCTATCCCATTCCTCTCTCCTTCCTGCTTCTATGAGGGTGCTCCCTACCCACCTACCCACTCCTGCCTCACTGCCCTAGCATTCTCCTACACAGAGGCATCAGGCCTTCACAGAACCAAGGGCCTCTTCTCCCATAGATGCCAGAAAAGGCCATCCTCTGTTACATAAGCAGCTGGAGCCATAGTTCCTCCATGTGCATTCTTTGGTTGGTGGTTTAGTTAGTGGGAGCTCTGGGAAGTCTGGTTGGTTGATATTGTTGTTTTTCCTATGGGGTTGCAAACCCCTTCAGCTCCTTCAATACTTCCTCTAATTCCTCCATTGGGGTCCCCGTGCTCAGTCTGATGATTGACTGAGAGTATCCACATCTGTGTTGGTCTGGCTTTGGCAGAGCCTCTCAAGAGACAGCTATATCGGGCTCCTGTCAGCAAGCACTTTTTGGCATCAACAATAGTGTCTGGGTTTGCTGGCTGTATATGGGATGGATCCCCAGGTGAGGCAGTCTCTGGATATCCTTTCCTTCAGTCTCTGCTCCAGTTTTTGTCCCTGTATTTCCTTTAGACAAGAACATTTCTGTGTTAAAATTTTGGAGATGGATGAGTGGCCCCATCCCTTAACAGAGGACTGTGCCTAACCTCTGGGTATGATCTCTACAGGTTCTCTCTCCTTTCTGTTGGATATTTCAGCTAATGTCATCCCCACTGGGTCCTGGGAGCATCTTGCTTTCCTGGCAAATTTGTCTCTTAAAAGTCAACATAAATTCCACATGTTAGTTCATTTCTGGACCCTTTGTTAAGTAAGTGCATATAGGCTAGAACAAAGAAGTAAGTTCAGGTAGGAATCTAAATTTTAGGTTAGAACAAGGAAGTAGGCTTCAGATATGAAAATGACTTTGGGCTAGGACAGGGAAGTTGGCTCAGATATTTTGGTCATCCTGATAAGCCTTTAGAAACAGTGATCACAGGAGTGTTCATGGAACTTTGTTTATTGCTTTGCTTGTTCTTTGACTATTTGTGTTTATTCTCTTGCTTGTTCCTTGACTATTTGCATCTATTGTATTGCTAGTTCTTCAACCTAGAACAGACCATAATACTTGCATGTAATTAAAATGGTACAAAAGCAAAAAGGAAGAAGGGAGATAAGGATAGGGAGTTTCTAGGGAGGAGAAATGGGGAAAGGGAATGACATCTGAAATGTAAATAAATAAAATATCCAACTAAAAAATCGACATAAATTCCACATGTTAGTTCACTTCTGGACCCTTTGTTAAGAAAGTGCATATATCCCCATATATCTGTACCCATTGTTAGGAAAGTACCTATATCCTTGCCTACATATCCACAGAAATGAAAAACTGGCTCCAATTCAATGAGTTCAGAGAGTGGGCCTGTCTTTTAGAGAAGGCTAAATATTTGTGTTAGGCTCTAACATATGCAATGATTTGAAGAATGAGAGGATGCTTTTTTTGGCTAAAAACTTGGTAGAGTAGAGTAGCATAAAGTAGAGTGTTTCTCATTGTAGAATAATACGAGGCGTGCCCTCAGCATGTGATCACACTGTTTCTTAGACTCTTATAATTATTCTCAACTATATTTTAGAAATATTTGACACATTTTCAAGCCATGTATTGGACAGCGTCCAAATAATAAGATTTGGCAGAGAAAAAAAACAACAACAAATTTCAAAATGTTACTTCATGCTACTAGGTAAACATTGATATAATTGAACAAAGCATTTCTGCCAGAAACTGGGAAAAGTTCCATGGTGGTGTTAGAAAGAGGGAAAACAAGGGAAATGGCATTTGCTCCAGGGAAAATTTTAGTTGTCTGAAACCTTTGTTGGTATGGTAAATCATAACTTTCACATTTCCTACCAAAATATAAGGATGGATATGCATAGAATGTACCTTCATGAGTTGTTTTGCTCTGGTAGCCTTTTCCTTTCTTGCCTACCTGCCTCCTTCCTTCTTTTCTTCTCCTTCCTTCCTTCCTTCCTTCCTTCCTTCCTTCCTTCCTTCCTTCCATCCTTCTTTCCTTCCTTTCCTTTTTTGTTTTAATTTTTAATTCATATCACATAATGATCACTGTCCCCCTCCCAATTCCCCCTCCCAGCTCCGCCTCCAAAAGTCTCTTCCCCCATTCCATCTACCCTTCTCCTCTAAGAGAGTGGAGGACTCCCTTGGTATCCTCCCTCTGTGGCAAACCAAGTCTCTGCAGGGCTAGGCACAGCTTCTCCCACTGAGGCCAGACAGGAGAGACCAACAAGACAGGAAAGGATTCCATAGACAGACAACAACTTCAAGGATATCCCCTGCTCTAGTATGGTACCCACATGAAGGTGGAATGACACACTGCTCCATATGTTCCTAGGTCCAGCCAATGTATGCTCTTTGGTTAGTGATTCAGTCTCTGAGAGCCCCCAAGGAACCAGGTTAGTTGAATATATTGGTTTTCCTATGGAGTTCATACCCCATTGGAGGCCCCAGTCCTTCCTGTAACTCTTGAGTATGAGTCCTCATCACCATTCAATGTTTGTCTGTGGGTTTCTGTATTTGTCTGAGTCAGCTGCTATGTGGAGCCTCTCAGAAGTCAGCATGCCAGGCTACTGCTTGCAAGTATGATAAAGTATCATTAATAGAGTTATGAACTCGTGCTTGCTCATGGCATGGGTCTTTATTTGGGCTAGTTCTTTGGCCATTCCCTTCATGTCTGGTCCATTCCCTGACCCTGTAATTCTTGTATGCAGGATAAATTTGGGGTCCCTATCATGCCACTGGGTTCCTGCATGGCTTCAGGAGACAGTCTCCTCAGGTTCCATATCCCCAATGCTATGAGTCTAGCTAAGTTCACCCGCGTTGATTCTTGAGAGCCTTCCCTATTTCACATCACATTTCACATTTCACAGTGAGACATCCCCAACTACCCTACTTCTGACAGATGCAGATTCCCTTCATTCTCATGGCCATCTCATCATCTCCTTTAATTTTCTCCTCACCTGATCCTGAACTGCCCCTCCGTCATTACCATCTCCATTCCCGCCCTGATTGAGTTTCCTCCTTTCATCTGCCCCTATGACTATTTTATTCACCCTCAGAAGTGAAATTCAAATAAACACAATTGGGCCTTCCTTCTTGTTTAGCTTCTTTGGGTCTGTGGAGTGTAGTATAGGGATCCTTTAATTTATTGCTAATATCCACTTATAAATAAGTGTATATTATACAAGTCTTTTGGGTCTGGGCTACCTCACTCAAGATGATAGTCTCAAGTAAAAATCCATTTGCTTGAAAAACTCATGATATCTTTGTTTTTAATAGCTAAATAGTATTCTATTGTGATATGCACATTTTCTTTATCCATTCTTCAGTTGAGAGACATATACATTGTTTCTATTTTTCGTGTTTTATGAATAAACTTGCTTTGAACATAGTTGAGTAAGTGTCTTGAGGGATGGTGGAACATTTTTTGAGTATATGCCCAGAGTGATATAACTGGGTCATGAGGTAGAACTATTCCCTCATCAGTAATTTGAATCCAGTAATTTGATATCTGACATGATTGTACAAGTTTGCACTCCTACCAGCAACAAGAGGTGTGTACTCCTTGCTCTACATACTTGCCACCATGTGCTCTCACTTGATATTTTTATCTGAGTATTCTGATGGGTGTCTAATGGTACCTCAGAGTTGTTTTGATTTGCATTTCCTTGATAACTAAGGACTTTGAACATTTCTTTAAGAGTTTCTCAGCCATTTGGGATTCCTCTGTTGAGAATTCTGTGTTTAGCCCTGTACCCCATTTTTAAATTGAGTTATTTGGGTTGTTGGTGTCTAACTTCTTGAGTAATCTATACATTTTGATATTTGCCCTCTATCAGATGTTGGATTGCTGAAGATGTCTTCAAAATCTGTATGCTGCCATTATGTCCTATTGACAGTGTACTTTCTGTTTCATGAGGTCCCGTTTATCAGTTGTGGGTCATAGAGCCTGAGCCATTGGTGTTCTCTTCTGTTTGTTCCTCACTTTGTGTTTTATTAGATTTAGTGTAACTGGTCTTTGATCCACTTAGACTTGAATTTTGTGCAGAGTGATAGTTATGGATCTATTCACATTCTTCTACATGCAGACATCCAGGGAAACCAGCATCATTTGTTGTAGATGCTTTCTTCTATCCATTGAACGGTTTTGCATTCCTTGTTTAAAATTAAGTGTTGTTAGGTGTATGTGTGTGTGTGTGTGTGTGTGTGTGTGTGTGTGTGTAAGTGTGTGGGGGTCTGTATGTGTCTGTGTGTTTATTTCAGGGTCTTTGATTTTATTTTATTGAAAATCCTGTCTGTTTTTATAAGAATATCATGCACTTTCAATTGTTATTGCTCTGTAGTACAGCTTGAGGTCAGGGATGTTGATTTCTCCAGAAGTCGTTTTAGTGCCCAGAATTATTTTCACTATACTGTTTTTGTTTGTTTGTTTGTTTGTTTTTATGGTTTCTTGGTTTTTCATATGATGTTGAGAATTGCTCTGTCAAGGTCTGTAAAGAAATGTGTTGCAATGAGTTTGTAGATTGCTTTTGATAATATGATAACATGGCCATTTTAATTATGTTAATTCTACTGATCCATGAGCATGTGAGATCTTTCATTTTCTGATATCTTTGGTAATTGTAAACTTGGTAAGATAAATTTGATAAGGTATCTAATAACTTTAGGTAAATGGTAGCTTTCTAGAAAATTATATAATTTATTAAGACTTTCTAATTTTGTCAAGTACAGGCTTTGGAAGTAAAACCTAATATTCTTTGAATTTCCTTGTTGTTTAGTGTTATGTCTGCCTTCTCATTTCTGATTTTGTTTATTTGGTTATCATTCCTCTATCCTTTGGTTAGTTTTAGCAAGGGTATGCCTATCTTGTTGATTTTCTCAAAGAACCAGCTCTTTTTTTTTCTTTTTTTTTTTAAATTTAATTATTTAAATCACATCGTAATTTACTTATTCACACAGGGTTATAAACACAAAAAGGCAGGAGGTGGGGAAGGGAATGACATCAGAGCATAGGTGTTCAGGGGGAGTACCGATATAATTCAGAACAGGGTATCGGCTGGGTGAAGGTTCAGGGACAGGTCACTATGACTCTGCCTATGATTCACTTGTCCTTATCTAAGTTGGTACTATCCACCGAGGCTGCATATTTATAGGACTACTCGGTCTGGTAAATTTCCACAGAAGCTGCCTGTTTACAATAGCTTATAGCCTGCTGTTTCAGTGTTTATTCACAGAGACCCAAGATTTTGTGTTAGCATGTATGTATGTCAGGCCTATTGCTGATTTTAGGCCTATTGCTGATGTTAGGCCTTCAGTGTATACGCAGGGCTGCCCCTGACATCTCCTCTCTTCTCTAAGTATAGGAGGGCCTTGGCAATTCTAATCTTGAGAAGGCGGGGATAGAGGCCTGACCTCCAATAATTGAAGGGAACCTTGAAATGACTCCCGTCCTCCTGTCGTTGTCCAGTGAGGCACGAGGGCCATACCCATCCCGATGTCTTTTTCCCGGAGAGAGGATACATTTGACATCAACCCCTGCACAGTCAGGCTTGTCCATAAGGGTACCCAGAGAGATATATTTAGTTTTTATTTATAATCCCTTGCAGTACTTAGCCTCGCAGACTAAGCAAGAATTCAGATTGCCAGTCAGAGGGGGTTCTGGGTAGCCCTTCTCTGTTTGCTCTAGGGGTGGAAGTCCCCTCTTTTAGATTGGGTGGAGATGGGTTTTGGGAACACCCTGGATAGAGTAGCAACCTCATCTTGAGTCTCTTGGTCCTACATAGCTAACTTATGCTGATGTATCCGAATAGGTTTTGCAACCAAATTATCTATCTATTGTATCGCAAAGTTAGTTAGCCTATTTAAGGCCCAGGGACCAAAAGAAATCAGCAAAAATAACCCAATTAATGGTCCCAGGATGGGAGGAAGTGGGGTTGACAGCCATGGAGAGGATTGAAAACCAATCCTTGTACCAATCTCATCTTTCTCTTCCTCTCTTTGTCTCTTTCTCGGAACCAGCTCTTGATTTTGTTGATTCTTTGTATTACTTTCTTTGTACTTATTTCTAATTCATTGATTTCAGCACTGACATTATTTCCTGCTTTCTACTCTTCTTTGGTATGCTTTCTCCTCCTCTCTCCTCCTCCTCCTCCTCCTCCTCCTCCCTCCTCCTCCTCCTCCTTCTCCTCCTTTTCCTCTTCCTTTTCCCCTTCCTCTTCCTCCTCCTCCTCTTCTCTCTTCTTCCTCTTCCTCCTCTTCCTCATCCTCTTCTTCTTTTTTTACCATAGGAATTTCAGGTGTACATTCTATTTGCTGTATAAGAATTTCTAATTTCTCTATGGAGGCTCTTCGCATTGTACCTTTTCTCTCAGCACTGCTTTCATTGTGTCACATAAATTTGTGTATGTTGTGCCTTCATTTTCATCAAATTCTAGAAACTCTTTAATTTCTTTCTTTTTTCTTCCCTTTCCCAGAGACCATTGAGTAAAGAGTTGTTCAGATTCCACAGTGTGTAAGAATTCTGGTATTTCTGTTGTTGTTGAAGTACAGTTTTGATTCATGGTGGTCTAATAAGATATAAGGCATCATTTCAATTTTCTTGTATCTGTTCAGGCTAGTTTTGAGACCAACTATGTGGTCAATTTTGGAGAAGGATCTATGAGGTACTCAGAAGACAGTATATATTCTTTTGTGCTTGGGTAAAATATTCTGTAGATGTCTGTTGTGTCAATTTGATTCATAATGTAATATTTATTATTTCTTCTTGTTTTTGTCTGTATGGCTTGTAAATTGGTGGAGAATAGGGTACTGAAGTCTCCTACACTTTACCTTTGGGGTTAAGTGTAGGATTAAGCTTTAGCAATCTTTCTTTTACAAGTGTGGTGTCCTTGCTTTTGGGGCATAGATGTTCAGAATTGGGATATCATCTTGTTAGATTTATTTCCTTTGATGAGTAGGTAGTGTCCTTCCTGTCTCTGTTGATTAATTTTTGTTTAAAGTCCTATTTATTGGATACTAGAATGGGTACTCAAGCTTGCTTTTTGGGGTTCATTTAGTTGGAAAACTTTTTGTCATGCTTTTACACTAAGGTAATGCTATCTTTATTGCTAGGTGTTTTTCTTGCATGCAGCAGAATGATGGATCCTGTTTTCACATCCATTCTATTACTGTTAGCTTGTGTCTTTTATTAGGGAATTGGGCTCATTGATGTTGAGAGATACTAATGACTAGTGATTGTTATTTCATTTTGATGTTGGTGGTGTTTCTCTTCTCTCTTCTCTCTCTGTCTCTCTCTGTCTCTCTCTGTCTCTCTCTGTCTCTCTCTCTCTCTCTCTCTCTCTCTCTCTCTTCTCTCTCTCTCTGCTCCTCTTATTTCTTCTGGTATGGAATTACTTATTTCCTGTGTTTTCCAGATGCAGTTATCCTTCTAGTGTGGGAATTTTCTTTCTAGTGTTCTTCGTAAGGCTGTTTGTGGATAGATATTGCTCAAATTTGTATTTAAGTTGAAACATCTTATTTGCTTCATCTGTACCTGTTTGATTGTATTTTTATGTATATCTTTAAGTGATTCATTTATTTCCTCTTCAAAGGCCTCTATCATCTTTATAAGATTGGATTTAAGGTGATTTTCTTGTGCTTCTGTTGTGTTAGCATATTCAGGCTTGCTGTGGTAGGGTAGCTATGCTATGAAGTGTCATATCGCCCTGGTTTTGATGATTGTTTTCTTTGACAGCCTTTAGCCATCTGATTGGTTTTAGTCTCTGTGTTTTCCTATTGTAGTAGGTATTGGGAGATGGACTAACTTCAATGATCCTGGTGTGGCAGCACTCTAATGGTATCCTTTGAAGTGTATGGTTCCTAGATCAGCAGGTCTAATGATGGTAGGCTGAGAATGGCTGGAGAATAGGGGTCTAGAATGAACAACAGGCAGCTGAAGACTGCTGGGGGAAGGAATCTAACCTTCATGCTTCAGGATTTGCAAGTTTTATTAAAGTGTGCCTAGAGGTGGGGGGATAGTGGAGATCCCTGTTAGGCTGTCCTTAATCTAAAATGTAACCCATTGTAATGTTTAGAGTATTGTTTCTATATGGTTCTCTGGTAATTGTGCCATTTGATTTCATTTTTTACATACTTTTACATATTTAAACTGCTTGTACAGAGTATTGTGTCAAAGTTAAGCTGAGGACATAATTTTTGTCTCCATATGTAAATATTAGTTGTCTAAAACAATTTATTGTGGAGCCCAACAAGTGTTTTTGTTGCATTGATCAAATATATTTGGATTTACTTCTGGTCTCCTGTTATATTTTTTTGGACTACTGGTCTTGAATTTAGATATGATAAACTATCTTCCAGTTCAATTTGTCTAGTTTCTCCACTATAAAATATATTTCTTAATAGCCTCACCAGACTGTATTAGGATATATAAATTTCATAGATATTGGAAGGGTTTGATGGAAGAAGGTAAAAGGAGAAATAGTGTAACAAAAATACAATCTCAAAGTAAACAAGAAGGAATAGGGCCCTGCTAAGAGTAAAATGAAATTGTAAAAATCTTCAACTTTAATCTCTATAACAAAATTATATTTAATTTTACATTACTGGAACCATGATGCCCAGATGTTAATACATTTGTCTAGTATGATTGGGGCTACCATGACCACAACATACAACTGGAAAACTCCATGAGGCAATGACCATGTTGAACATTTATGAATGTTGTCAAAATACTAAAGCTTCAGAAAAAAAATAAATATTCTATTGTAGATAAATAACATTTTGTATCATTTTCAGAAGACAGTATTTTTCTTTAAATATTACTTTAAATTTAGGATAAAGACTATTACTGTGAATATAGAAACATGTTTTAAGATTAGTCAATACCATATCATTGTAAACTATAAATGCCTTTGTTAATGTATGAATAGGGAAATTAAGAGTGGTTGAATATTTCTATAATGCGACCTGATAAATTTAGAAGGGGGTTAGGCTACTAAGATACTTTTGGCTACATAGTAAATTTTAGGCTAGCTATTTTAGGCTATGTGAGACCCTGTCTCCAAGCACCAAATATAAAAATAATATCAAATCAACACACAAAGTATACCTGTCATCTTTTGTTGCTGTAAAGACAAATTTAAATAGTTTTTCTTAATATGAGCTTATTAGTGCTGGTTTATTTCTAATACTAGTAAGGTTCACTCTCATTTTAAGATGTACTCTTAAAATTGTTGTCATGTATGAATAGTTTTATGTCTTTCATGGCATCATATTTATGCACTTTCAGTAGCTATAGTAACTTGTGTTTATTTAGGTTTAGAAAAGGCCATTAAGTATCAAATCATTTGACATTTGTTCAAATGATCTTTTCAACTGAAAAAGTAATTGAGCCAACATATTAATGACTATGTACACAAAAATGATACTTCACAGTAGAACATTATAAAGTTTACATTAGTATTGATTAATCCCTCAATATTTTTTAATGTTATGAATGTATTTCTTTAATATTAGGAAAACTGACAAATAAGTTTTAAGTAACAGAATACATGTTTTGGAAACTCAGAGTCCTCAAAATAAACCTACTGCAATTTGTTAAATGGATGTAGTTTCATATCTGTTTCTCCATGGGTAGATTAATGTAGGTCTCAGACCTCAAATAGATGTTTCTTTGGATTGTGGATGGCAACTAAACAGAAAATCCCAATTGGTAATAATGAAAAGGATAAATGTCCATGGAATACTCAGTCACAACTCGGATTTATAAGTTACACCTCATCCTCAACTTTCATGGGCCACCACAGAGTAAAGGGTAGGATATTTCTAACAGTTAAGATTCCAGGGAATTTCAGCAAAACACTATCATTTGGGTATGGCAGGACTGTTGCATTCATGAACTCACACTAGCTGAGGCTGCCTACATATAAAAAAGACTGAACCAGTGTACTTTCCAGCATTGGGAGAGAAGGGGTTCATAAATTTATACTAACTGAGGAATTATGGACACTTGATGCTACTATGGCGGAGAGTCCTTTTTTAAATCACATCATTCCTGATTGGTCTGTGGAGTCATTCATGTTCTAATGTATGACTCCACCCAGAGAAACTTAGAAGTAACACAAATTGGAACCAATAGTATTTAAAAAAATAGAAGAAGATCTCAAGGTGGAGATTACAGAGATAAAGCTAGAAGATCTGGGAGTATTAAAGGAAGGTTTTCTGAATGTGATTAAAGCAGTATAGAAAATTCTTGTAGAGTTATTAGAATAATTAAACTTATGGTGAGTTATGTGATATACTAAAAATATGAACATGCCACACATGTATCTAATACATTGATTAAATCAGTTTTATAGGGAATTGATATAATGTTTAAATTAATTTCTTAATACTCATTATGAAAAACTAAATAAACTACTATATTTGAAACTTTTATAGTGCTTTAATTAGTCTTCAAAAATATTTAAAAATATTTTTGATCAGTCAATTTTATTTATCTTCTTCTTTCCAGAACTAAGTTATTTTTAATCCTTGGATACTTTAAAACACTTCATTGAATAGATTAAAAAATACAATTACAAATTCCATTAAAATTAAATAGTTTTGTGGAAAAGACTAGATAATTCATCATCATATAGACTGTCTATAGTTGGTTATAGCTACAGTTGAAGTGATATTTACATCCACATATTTAGACATCATGTCATGTCTACCAAATGATAAAATGTGGTTCTTGGCTGTGCTATTTCTAAAATTGACCAAAAAAAATAAATAAATAAATTTAAAAAAGATGTCATAGAAAGGATAGCTGGGAAGAGACTAAACAGAAGAAAGCAATAGGGAAAATCATCTAACTATACAATGATAGTCATAATATTAATAGTAATGGTAATAATAGTAAACACATGTTAAATAATTACAAACTGAAATTGAAATAGTTTGTTAGAAAGCTGAAAAACCAACTTGCTAATTTACCATTGTTTTCAATTAAGTCTAATCTGTTAGAGCCATAAACTTATCTCAGCATGATGAAATGTCAAACATCTCATCAGAACCATAATTTTCAAAAACTTTAGGATTTTTCAGGCATGGGATTAAATTTTAACCTATCAACAAGTCTTTATTGTCATATATGTGCTAAAAGATGGCAACAAAATTCAGAAACAAAATGTTAAATATTTAAGCATAGAAAGGAACAGGTTTGTATCTGTTTGCTTCAAACCCAAATGCTTTGGCCAAGTATGCCCAGCTTGTACTGTGCATAGTGCATGAACTGAGCAACACTGACCTTTAATGAATCAACTTTTTAAAGTTCTTTTGTTTCTGTTTACTTAAGACAAGTTTACACTTTGTACCTCTGACTGTTCTGAAATCACTATGTATACAAGGTTAACCTTGAGATCACAGAGATCTAGGTATTTCTGCTCTCCAAGTGCATTAGAGGCATTCACCACTATGCATTGCTAACCCATCACAGTTTAAAATGTTTCTTTATACATTTATTTTGAGGGATTTGGCAGGCCAGCAATTATATATCAGAGGAAAAGAGGGAATTAGTGGTCTGCTTTCATCAGGTGGGCCCTGAGAATTGAACTTAGGTCATCAGTTTTGCTGTTAGATATCTAAACTTATTGAGCCATCAGTTTGGTCCATCACTTTTTATGGAAAGCAATATGAATGCTTGCTTGCTCTTTGCCTCAGAGTTAAATGTTGGTCTTTTTTTTTTTTTCAATATCTTTCAGTAAAAATATAAAACTTGAAAAATAATCATTGTAAAGCTGATATTCTTGATGCACATATTTATCATTATTATGTTTATTCACATTATGAATTAACAATGCATTCAATGATTAACTTTTTTTCCATGCAGAAGCATACCTTGGTAAATTTTGAATCAAATGCACTAGTACACCATTACCTAATCAGTTGGAGTAATATCAGATATATGTTAAGGTAATAGTAGTGATAACCATTTATTTCATGGACCTAATGTGAAAGTCCTCCATTTAAATTTCCAACACATAAAAATTTTTATAGCTAAAACACTGTTAGCATAAGCATTAATCAAACATTTTTCTATGTTTTCTGAATAATCACATAGAATGCACCTAAAGTTCAATATATAACACATAAGTACACACACAAATAATTCCTTAATTTTTTCAGTGTTCATGATTTATACTTAGACAATTTCTCTATGCTTGATTACCCATGTTATTTACCCATTATAACTAGGAAGCTCTCCAAAAACGAGTACTATCCCAAGAGAAGTTATTTTCTGCCACTACTAAATGATGATTCAACATTGTTTAGAAGCCAAATCCTCCAAGCATTTCAAGAGACCTAATAATCTAAGAATTCATTTTTTTTCCTGATGCTATGGTACTATCTAGCAAAACATAGGCAACCCTAAGACATTAAGACTCTAATTTATGTTGCACAGAAATATTAACAGTATTTTAAAAGCAAACATATTCTCTTATACTAAAACATCTGCCTATTGGTTTGCCTCATCCTGCCTTGATAGGAGAGTTTGTGCTTAGTCTTATTGTAACCTTTTATGCCTTGATATTTCTGGGAAACTAGTTTTGTTTGTTTTGTTTTTGTTTTCTTTTGAAGAGAAATGGAGAAGTGTTGAGAGGAGCTCAGAAAAGGCTTGTAGGAATCCAATAAGGGGAGACTGTTGTCAGGTTGTAAAGTATGAAAGAAGAGTAAAATAAAAAGAAGACAAAATACAATGATGTAAGCCTATATTCATCTAATTTTAGAACACTGGATTTATCTGAAAGGTTGAAATTTCTGTTCAGTTCTAAATCAATGTATTCTTTGAATTAAAGAGCGTTAGACTTGAAAACACTTGGAGACAATGTAGTTAGAGTTTTCAAAATTTACTCAGGACAATAATTTGGAAAGTTTTAAACTGGATTATTTTTCATGGTAAATTTACTATATAGGAAACAAAATTGGTACTTTCAGTTTTTATTTTTTAATTGATAAGACACAACTTTGGGTTAGTTTTAGAAAGCATATAGATATTATCTAAAATGAACAGGGAAAATAAGATAAAATTACCTAAAACTTCCATAAGTAATCTGTTTTAAGTATATGCTAAGCATTATTTTCAAATTTTAAGTATATGTATATCACATTATTTTATATTCATAGAAATATGAATATATGTGTTTGTAGTTATTGCCATCACAATTTTCAAATTAGTAATAGGAAATCCATAGAAATTAAAAGGAAATGATATAATTACAAATGTATGCTAATGTGACTTCTGTTCAGGTTTTCTCCAGACGGTGTTAATGTACAACCAAGGACATAACAAAATGGCAGAAAATTACTTTTTCATTTGTCATGTATATTATATCTGATACATTCTTAAGTTTAACATGGATGGAAATTGAGTCCTACAAATTGGTCCTTAGGAAAAATCTCCCACACAGCAACTATTCTTAGATCTGGTATACTCTAACAAGGAAGGATGGCAGAAAAATATGTTGAAATTTATCTAAGATAGTGTGATGCAAATAATATCATTTATCTTTTGGAGAGCCAAGAAAACTGTTAGGAACCATAATATGGCGGTAAATAACTGACTAAAAAATGATGTCTATATAATAATGTAATATAATAATGTGGCCATGATCTTCAATTCATTTTTACGTTGCTAGATACCAATCAACTATAAAGCTCTTTGACTGGTACAAGTAACTATTTGCTTCTACATAAAAAAAAAAAAAAAAAAAAAAAAAAGCAATAATGTATTTCTAGCATCCTTGAAACTTACTCTTTAGATCTCCATATTGGTAATGCTTACCTCTCTAATTTCTAACATTTTTATTGAATAGGGATAAATCATCATAAAATGTTACCAACAGATGATAGATCATTTCTTAATATGATAAAATAAATTGTGCTTTGAAAATTTCCCAACCGTCTTCCCTGGTTCTTCCCCTTAGCTTCGATCAGTAATTCCCATTACATAGAGCTTTTCTGGGAAACACTTGTCTAGCCATTTAAGTCAATGAAAAACACGAAAGTTTCTGTCTTGACTTCACCTTGACTTATAATGCAGACTTTTCAAAACCACTTACTTTCTTTCTTTAGTTGTATTTAAGGGATAAAGCCTTAAGTTATTGAGTGTAATGATTTGTTAATGCCTCAAAGCACTAAAGGAGCTCTTAAACATACTGTGTGATGGAAGAGCAGTGCTCGGTAAATGCAGCACTTCACTTCTGCATGGCACTTTAGGTAACACATACAGTATTACTGATCTTACTGCCTTGTAGCAGTTTGTGTTCCACAGAGATGCTTTAGTTACATGAAAGCTATCTAGAGTAAGTTATGCATTTAGACTTCCATCAATAGTTTCATTGGAAGAATCTTTAAACTACATTTGAATTAGGAACATGTTTTGACTTTATAGTTATACTGGTTATGATGCAGTACTTAGCAAGGAAAAACACTGAACATTTTATAACTACATATTATGATATCATTATATGTTATAATTAAAGGTATATAAAATACACAAAGTTATTTTTCAAAGAATGTCTTTAAGGCTAAGCAACAATGAGGCCTAAAGGCAGGACACAAGAATCCTTCTTTGGAAGGGAAAATAGAATCAATTTCATGGGTAGACTTGGGTCAGATAGGGATGGGAACACGAGGGACCAGGTGCAAGGATGGAGGGAGAGAATACTGAAAGAGATGACTAGCATTTGTGGCATTTCAGGAGTGAGGTAGAAACCTAATGCAATGGATGCTCCATGGAATCTACAAGGGTAACTCTAGGGAACTCCTAGTAATGTGGGATAGAGAGCCTGAACAGGCCATTTTCTATAACCAGGCGAAGCCTCGAGAGGAGGGATTGTGAAACAATTCAGCCACAAAACCTCCAATCTACAGTTTGTCATGCTTGCATGATATTCTGACTTGACCCTAGAATAATGTCATCAAGGGAGACCAGATAGAACTCATCCAGCACCTGATGGGAGCAGAAGTTGAGACTCAAGCAAAATTAAGTGGAGCCTGGAGAGTCCTGCAAAGGACAGGGAGAAAGGATAGGAAGAGCGAGACCAATCGAGGATACCACAAGAATACAAAACATAAAACAAATACAGACTGGGACTCAAGTGAGTTCACAGAATCAAAGAGCATGTATGGGTCTGAGCTAGGTCCTCTGCATACAGACAGAGGTTATATAATTTAGTATTCTTTTGGGATTCCTAAAAGTGGGAGCAGGGGATGTTTCTAACTCTTTTGTCTGCTTTGGGACTTTTTCCATTTACTGGATTGCCTCATCCATCCTATATTAGAGAATATGTGCCTCTTTTTATTGTAGCTTGTCATGCTCTATTTGGAGGAAGGGAAGGGAAACTGCAGTTGGAATGGAATACATGAGAGAAGAATAAATTTTAAAAATAATGTCTTTAAACCAGATACAAAAATTACTTTTAACTTAGATGAGTTATTCAACATCAAGTGAGCACACAACAATGAGAATGCAGCTGCTTTGAACTTATTACTATGGAATGTGGTGTTGATTGCATAGCAGAGAGTAAAATGCTTTTATTCCTTAAAGATTTATAAACATGTTTTTTACTGAATAGAAAGATGTTGTACTATGTGTTTGCATGAAAAACTACTGAATGTTTTAGGAAATGCCTTTTTTGATTAGTGCAAGCATTTCTAGTAGAGTATACAGCTTATCCTCATACTGTGTTAATATTATTTCTCATTTCACTGGTTTTTTTTTGTTTGTTTTTTCAGAGAATATTATTGTGGATTGCTGTTTGTATTTTGATGCTAATCCTGCTCCCTTCAAGGGGGAGCCCTGATGAGGAGTACATCACATACTCAGGTGATGTCAGGTAAAATTTTAATTAGTCAAATAAAAGCTAGAGCCTGTGATTGGACAGTGAAAGGAAAAGGCAGAGCTGAAAGTTTTAGAGAAGAGAGAGAAGGAGAAGAGATGGGGGACAGAGGGAGAAGAAGTTGGAGGAAGAAGAGGTTGAAGATGGAGCAGACTCATATGGCCTACAGGATTTCAAGTATCTAGGGATTTCATAGCTGGTCAATAGAGTATTTCAGGGTATGTTTGCCCAATCTAGGCATCCAGCTTTTATTTATGTTAACTGAGTTGTGTGTTCTTTGCACAGGCATTTCGGGGCTAGAGATTTACTATTATAAATCTGGCTGCTATAAGTTTATAGTGTTTTCATTTCATGGGACTAAGGGGAGTTGAGTGAGCTTTAGCTGGCATTCTGCAGGCTAGCCACAGAGGTGGATGGCCTGAGAAATGTGAAAGGTAGCTCTAGTCATTTCAGGTTAAACTAGTTTGGTTACCTTAACAACCTACTATGGGAACCAGGGCAAGACAGCCGCATAGAGTTAGCTATGGGAGTGGATGAAACCATCCACACAGGCATGTAGCAGGATTTATCATGGGTTTATTTAAAATTATATACAATAGAGTATCACATGAGACATCATGAATTATGCTGAGTTTTTCAAGATAGTTATCCTCTTAATTGTGTCTTATATACTTTCTGACTTTGTGCATATCTTTTGCTTTGAAATCATTTGAATTATAAAACCTATTCTTTTTAATATGCATCCAGTTTTGCAGTAATGTTGTAAGACTCTGGTGAACCTTAGCTTATCTGGGATCCCCCTGAGTAAACCACTCAGAGCTGGGAATCAATGCAAAAAGCAAGAGTAATTTATTGTCCTACACCAAAAGGTGAAGTGGTGACCATGCACAGCTTGTTCAGTAAGCTTTTTATAAAGTTTTCAGGGCAGCAGCCATTAGTGATTGACAGAAGAATGTGACCTTTTAAACTGATTGGTCTTTAGGGAATGAAGTGGTAAAGAGACTTCCCTTGTCTATAGGTGGCCAATGGTCCATCCTGTGGAATGTGTCCCCATCCACAGGTTGGTTTTCCCCCCCCTTGTGGTCTGAGCAATTTTAATTAGCCTCTCTGTTTTGGAAGGGCAAGTGTTACATGACCTTTCCAAAGTTCCTGAGCTGACCTCTTTAATATCACTACCCTCAAGAGATTCCACAAGTCATCAAAATGTGTACAGGATTGGTAAAATGGCTCACTGGATAGGGAGAGAACTGATTCTCATAATTTGTCCTGTATTCTCCATACACACTGTGATACATGAAAGGACATAGGTGTAAAAAAGTCACAATGAATAAAGACAATAAAATTATTTGCGATGCAGAATTTAGTTTTCAAATTCTATATGAATAATATACTTACAGAGAGTCTTCATTTGTTTTGAAAGAATGCATACATACATACATATGTGTATTCACACATACAACATTCATTATTTTTATCATTTAAATTTGTGAAAACTTTATCTATAATACAGCTGTTTTAAATATTTCAAAAGATTCTGAGTTACAAGATGTAGATATATTTCCTTAAAAATTTGTGATTTGGGGAAATCACAAACAACATCTTAACTGCTGAATAGCAGTTCTTTTAGAGTCACCAGATAACATAGAATAAACAAGACAAAACAAACACACCCCCACCCCCAAAAAACCAACAAAACAAAAAACACAAGATTGTTATCTTTATTCACTTGGTCATTTCACAGCATTATGAAATTGGAATCTCAAGGCTCATTAACACTGCCTTAGTTTCATTATTTACATAATGACTACTTGGAATATATTAGAATACTTAAGTCTAAATATTTTCATTAAACAAATATTATAAGACCAATATTGAAAAATCCTTATGATAAAAATAGTATATTTCATGTAGCTACAGAATATCTATCTTGCAGATCTATACACCCAGTCATAGTTACATATGACAAAATAAATGAATAAGAGAGGGCATCAAGTTGGATCTATGGTGAAATGAATAGCCTGGCCCTCTAGTGTTGAAAAACAGGGAATCAGATCTCGTAATAAGCAGGACTTTAGATGCCTCTCATACTCTTAAGTGTTTGGTAAATCTTCATTTTGAAATACACAATAGATTTTCTTCCTGAAATATGTAGAAGAATTTTCATTTCTTCCACTGAGTCCTGGTAGATGAATACTTGTATCAATAATTCAGATTAAGGGAGCTGTCTGATTCATTTTATGTTATTTGTAAAACCTGAAAAAGAGTGCACTTAGATTTATTTCTGTCTTAAATAAAAATTATAAAACATGCGTATCAAATATATATGTTAATTTATAAACTAAAATATATACATTTACCATAAATATGAATATCATAAGATTTAATTTGTTGGTTATAACTTTTCAAGAGGAAAAATGGAGGCTTTGTTAGAGGGGATACATACAAATCAAGAATTTCAGCACTTCGAATGTGTGGGATGCTAAATACAAATGTAAGGATATATAGAAAATTGAAATCAGGCTTCAGTTTTATATTTTGAGAATATTTTAAACAGCTATAGACACTTAAATATGCTGATATAAAATCAGACCAAAGAAGATTTTTAGTTAGGCTCTATGTTTAACTTTTAGACTATGCAAGGAGCTATGAAATATTGTATTTATTTGTTTTACCAAAGGCCTATAAGTAATGCTAATTACTAACTCAAGGCTCTATTTCACACCTGTTTAACAAGAAAATATTTAATATCAGAGATTTCTAGAAAATGATTCAGCAAGAATTTAAATATCACTAATTTGAATTGAAACAAAGGTCACAGACATATAATGAATAGTACCTAGCTCAGTGAAGTATTTGATACAAAGTAAAGTTGATAGTCTAATATTAAAAATTATAAATAGTAAAAAATTACATATAGTATCATCTTTGTTTATGTTTATGTATAGATAAGTTACAATAGTTTATTGTAAGTACATACATACTCTTCTCTTTCATACACACACATATAGACATACCCACATATTAATCATACAAATGTGTGATTAATATCGCCCTAAAGTTACCACTTGTCAATGTGGTAAACCATATTGAGAACAAGTCCCAGTCCTTGTGTCTCTGAAATCCTTTAAGCATCCTTTTATGTAGGACCTGAAAGGATTATTTGGTCTTCAGTAGAGCATCAGTATAGCATGAGACTCTTAATTTCAAGGTCGTGAGTTTGTGCCCCATATTGGGCACCAGCTGTGAATCCCATGATACTCTTTGGCCCGGCCTGGTGCAGGGTCCAGGCCAAGGGGACAGAGTGCAAGCAGGGACGGAGATCGCCTACCTCCATTGCTGCCTCTGCTAGAGTCTCTGCTGTCACCGCCTGGTCACTCCCAGGTGCTGCACCTGTCTCTCCATACTGAGCTGGCCTGAGCTGGGCTGATAATAAGCCGGCTAGCTGGCAAGGAGGCAGTTTGGTGTCCCAGGCAGGTTCCGAGAGAGCAGATCTCTTCCTAAGTGTTACAGTTCTTGCTACAGAAACTCTTGGACACCAGAATGATTCTCGCATACACCTTTTACTTCTCCTCAATAGAGCCCTTATATACAGTTTTAGGGTGGGTTAGAGTCTGGCAGCAGATAATGCCTATTGGTTTGGTATGAGAGCTAAGATATATCTCATCTACATGTGGGAGAGTCTGAAGCACTGTTTCTCATAACTGATGGCCATAGACCTCTCTGTGGGAGGGGCTGTGGAGGGCTGAAGCTGAATGAAAAGAACCAGAAACTGGGAGCAGAGCTGAATACCTGCTCTCCAATAAAGGTCCAGGGTTTGAGGCCTATGCTCAATCAGGCACCCAGCTGTTTCTCACAGTCCACCGCTCCACACATTTATATGTTATTATTGCACTCAATATATACAACACATCCATAATTTTGCTATACATTCCAATTTTTCTCTTTATACTAATGTATTTATTGCTTATTTAAAATCCCATTAGACATATAAAATTATTATCCTGTTTCTATAAAAATTAAATATGCTAGTGGGAGAAGACATGGGGAAACAACATAAAAGAGATATTTGTTTTATTAGAACATCCTTTTAAGGGTTCAGTTCATCTTTATTTGGGCCCCTGTACATGAATAAATGTAATACTTGTGGTGTGAATATGAAAAAAGAACATCTCTGGCTCATGGGAGACACTAATCAGTGAATGGACTGAAAAAGTTTAGGGCCTATGTAATCATAAGATATGACTCCACTATTATCTATATTATCTATATATACTATGACACACACAGACACAGACACAAACACACACACACACACACACACACACACACACACACACACACACATCATATATATATATATATATATATATATATATATATATATATTTTTTTTTTTTTTTTTTTCCCCAACATACCACAAAATTATACCTTGCATGATGTATGCTGTCAGTAGCCACATCTTATTGGAACATGACTTTTGTGCTCCCTTAGTCTGGACATTTGGACTTTGTGATGTTACCACGAAGACATGTATAAGACATCTCTAAGTTTATAATGAGTCGAACCTTCATGGCAACTTTCTACTGTCTTTATACAAATTAACTGATCTCTCTCTCTCTCTCTCTCTCTCTCTCTCTCTCTCTCTCTCTCTCTCTTCTCTCTCCCTCTCTCTTTCATCTCTGTATCTCACTGTTTCTGAGTGTACATGCCTGCATGTGTTTGGAAGCATATTGGACATATAGGTATAAGTAAAAATGTTTGTGTATTCATGTGGAAATAAGAGGACAATATCAGTTACTGTCCTAAAATATTTCCCACCATATTTATTGAGACAATTTTTCTCACATTCTGGGACTTACCAAGTACTTTGTATGGTGAGATATAATACATTAAATTCAAATAAAATTTTGTCTTCAGGTTGTAGTGTTGCTTCAATTCCTGTTCTGACTTACTCCATTGATAGATATGATATGGATGTATAACCCAAATAAGCTCATTCTTTTAAAACTTACTTTATGGATATGGTGGGTTTTTTGTTTATTTGCTTGTTTTTTTGTTGTTGTTGTTTTTGTTTTTTTGTTTTTTTTGTTTTTTTTTTGTTTTTGTTTGGCAGAAATAGAAACCCTAAGACAGGTGTAGATTCCAAAAATTTGAAAATGCATCATTTTGTTTATATTTATTGGTAGCCAACTATCTATTATGACTTGCTACAAGTTCGGAATAGAGTATTTTGAAATTAGTAACTACATAGAAAAATAAAACAACAGCATTGACAAAGTAACGTTAGGATTATGATAATATATAAGAAGAAATATCTTGTAAACACTTTATATACATTTTTAAATAAATAATATTTATACAGTAAAAATGAAAACACAATATCTTATATTTTCATTTAGAAAAGGAGAATGTTAACCTTAGTTTCACAGCTTTTCTCAGAAAAAAAGATGAAAAAATTAAAACTTCTTTAAATTAGATATTGTCACTTTTCATATGATTGTCTGTAAAATTTGAAGTCATTTGAAATTAAACACTTCCAAACAATTAATCCAATCCAATATATTCAAATGTATGGAATAGTCCATAGTCAAAAGAAAAAAATGTATATGATAAATATATGAAAAATATCTAATATCCTTGCATACTCACAAAATGCCAATTATAATTACTTTAAGATTCTATTTCCTCCAATATGAAGGGTTATTATAAAGAAAACAAAGGAAGTCTGTAGGGAAAGAGAAACTCTATAAATAACTGGTGATGAATCCCAACTGGTTGAGCCAGTAGGGAAACTATTCAGGTGTCCAAGAACATGAGAATGGATAAGCTATGGGGCAAGAGAGAAACCAAATACTTCTGTATTGTTAAAGAAACACATCAATAAAATGATTCCAGCCACCATGTTACACCCATAGAATATTGATTTACTTAACCATCATCTGAGATGCTTTATCTGCAGTAGATGGGAACTAATACAGAGACCAACAAGTGGAAAATATGCAGAGAGTGATAGACACTGGGACACTGTCTTACATAGGATTTTTTTTTTCATCAAACCTCTCAGGGCTCATGAGGGTATGCTGAAGATGAAATGAAGAGATTGTAAGAGGGGGAAGAGTTGGAAGACACCAAGGTAACAGTGTATTCCAAACACAATGTAAGAGAGTACCAGACCTTAGCACACCTGATTCCTACACTGGGATCATGAGTAAGTAAGTAAGTGTAGTTACTAAGTAGCTAATAAGGACTTTCTATTGGCTTAAACTCATATCTGAGCAGCCTTCTTTTGTGAATATCACAAAAGATACAATAAGACTGAAGCACAGATAGCACATAAAGACTGTTTCAGAATACACAGGCATGCAAAGATTCAAGTCAGACAAGGTCCCTGTGAAGAGTTGGAGTAGAGGCAATATAATCTATCTCCCCAAGCAAGAAACTTTCTCCAATTGACAATCATTTGCAAAAGAAAAAACAATTTTCTCTAACAGAGTCATAATGGGTCCATAAATCACACTTGCATAAAGGCTTCATACCCAACAATAGATGACCAACCAAAACCAAAACCAAAACCAAAACCAAAACCAAACCAAAACCAAAACCCAAAACCAAACCAAACCAAAAAGATAATACCAACAAAACTCAGTAGTATTTTGGTACATTTTTTTTAGTGTGTGTGTGTCTCATGACTTTGTTCGGACATTATTTTATTTTATTATTTTACAACCTTTTGCTTCAATATTATGTTATGGTTTCAGATTTTGTGTTTTTTATGAGTCTGTTTCTGTGTGTATGTGTCCTGAACATTTTTGTTTGTATAATATTATTATTTATTTGCCTTTTTGTCTCCTCATATCAGAGAGAAATAAGAGAACATGGATCTGCATGAGTGGAGAGGTAGAGATTATAGGAGAAGATGGGAGGAAAATAATATACACAAGTGTACATCCCTCACCTAGAACCAATCTTCTATTGATACCTGCTCATAAGTGAAATATCAGGTTTTATTTCAAAGGAGAAAGTGTGTATAAAACCTTATGAGTCCAGGACCCATCTCTAGTCATCATTAATTGATACCAAAAAACATCAGTATCATTTTGCAAGGTTCTTCATCTTATAATGTTTTGCTGCCTTTTTTTCTCTTATGTTTTATTTTGTATATGTCTGTGTATATATCTAATGGTTTCTGATTTTTTGTTTATATGAGGTTTCTGTGTGGGTGAATGTATGTGTTTTTGTATCTATTTTCTTGAGCTTTTTTTTGTGGGGGGTCTTTGAGTTTCTGTTTGTTTTCTGTTTTATTGGTGTTATCTACTTATTTTAAAATTTATTAATCATTTTATTTGTTTACATTTTAAATGTTATCCCGCTTCCTGATCTCCCCTCCATGAACCACCCACCCCATTCCCTGCCCTTTGAGTCTAAAATGGTGCTTCTCTATCCACTCACTCCAGCCTAATCCTTCTAGCATTTCCCCTTCTCTGAGTCATCAAGCCTTGACAGGACCAAGTGCCTCCCCTCCCACTGATGCCAGGTAAGGAAGTCCTCTACTATATATGTAGTAGGGGCCATGGACTGGCTCATATATACTCTTTGTTGGTGTTTTAGTTCATGGGAGCTCTGAGGGTCACGTTAGTTGATACTTTTGTTCTTCCTATGGGTTTACAATCCCCTTCAGCTCCTTCACCCCTTTCACTGGTATCCCAGAGGCTCAAGCCAAAGGTTGGCTGCAAGTATCTGGATCAGTCTTATTCACATGCTAGCAGAACCTCTCAGAAGGAAAGGTTGTCACTCAAAGACTGTCCCACCTTGCAATTCATTCAATTCACAGACACCAAACACCTACACTATTGCTGATGCCAAGATGGGCTTGCAGACCCTGGTATGGTGTTATCTAATTTTATTTTAATTTTTTCAATGCCTCTTTGTATCCAAACAAGAAAGAAAAAGATAGATGGTGGATTTGGGTGTGGGATTATCTAAGTAGCATCTCTAAATATTTGAGGGAGAGGAAATCATAATTAAAATATATTGTATTAAAAATCTTACACTCGATGATTTTGTCTTCTTTGTCAATGATCAAGTGACCATCAGTATGTGGTTTTATTTCTGAGTCTTCAATTCTATTCCATTGATCGAACTGTTTATCTCTGTACCAATACCATATGTTTTTTTTATAACTATTGCTCTGTAGTATGGCTTGAGGTCAGTGACAGTGATATGCCCAGAATTTCTTTTATTGTTAAGAATAGTTTTTACTATCCTGGGTTTTTTGTTATTCCAGATGAATCTGATAATAGTATTTTATATCTCTGTAAAGAATTGAGTTGGAATGTTGATGGGGATTGCATTGAATCTGTAGATTGAATGCTTCTGAGAAATGGCCATCTTTACTATGTTAATGCTGCAGATCAATGAGCATGGGAGATCTTTCCATCTTCTGAGATCTTCAATTTCTTTCTCTAGAGACTTAAAGTTCTTGTCATACAAATATTTCACTTCCTTGGTGAGAGTAACACCAAGATATTTTATATTATTTGTGACTATTTTTAAGAGTGTTATTTTCCTTATTTCTTTCTCTGACCATTTATCCTTTGAGTAGAAGAAAGCTACTGATTTGTTTGAGTTAATTTTATATCCAGCCAATTTGCATAAGTTGCTTATCCACTGTAGGAGTTCTGTGGTAGAATTTTTGTGGTCAATCAAGTACACAATCATATCATCCATCCAGTGAAAATAAGACAGCATTTTCAACAAATGGTGCTGGCTCAACTGACAGTCCTCATGAAGAAGAATGTAAATTGATCCATTCTTATTTCCTTGTATAAAGCTAAAGTTCAAGGGGATCAAAGACCAGATATGCTGAATCTAACAGAAGAGAAAGTAGGAAGGAGTCTTAAACACATTGGAGCAGGGAAAATTTTCCTGAACAGAACATCAGTGGCTCAGGCTCTAAGATCAATAATTAACAAATGGGACCTCAAAATTGCAAAGCTACTGTAATGCAAAGGACACTGTCAATAGGACAAAATGGCAACCTACAAATTGGGAAAATTTTTTTTGCCAATCCTACATCTGATAGAGGGCTAATATCCAAACTATATGAAGATCTCAAAAAGTTAGAGTCCAGATAATCAAATAAACCTAATAAAATTGGGGTACAGAACTAAACAAAGAATCCTCAATTGAGGAATCATGAATGCCCTAGAAGTACCTAAAGAAATGTTCAAAGTCTTTAGTCATTAGGGAAATGCAAATCAAAATAACCTTGAGATATCATCTCACACTTATCAAAAAATTTAAAATAAAAAACTCAGAGGACAGCAGATGCTGGTGAGAATGTGGAGAAAGAAACACTCCTCCATTTCTGGTGGGATTGTAAGCTGGTTAAACTAGTTTGGAAAACTATCTGGAAGTTCATCAGAAAATTAGAAATAATTCTATCTGAAGACCCAGTTATACCACTACAGGACAAATTCCCAAAAGATGCTCCAACATATAACAAGGACACATGTTCCATTATGTTCATAGCCACCTCATTTATAATAGCCAGAAGCTGGAAACCACCCAGATGTCCCTCAATGGAAGAATGGATATAGAAAATGTGGTACATTTGTACTATTTAATCAGCTATTAAAAATAATGACTTCATGAAATTCACAAACAAATGGATGGAACTAGAAAATATCCTGACTGAGGTAACCTGGACACAAAAGAACACACATTGTATGTACTCAGTGATCAATGGATATTAGCCCCAAATTTCAGAATACCCAGGATATCACTCACAGATCATATGGAAGCTTAACAAGAAAGATCAAAGTGTGGATGTTTCAATCCTACTTAGAAGGGTAACAAAATAATCGCAGGAGGTAGCTGGAGAGAGGGACTTGGGGGGAAAGTGGAGGGGAGTGGAAAAGTGGGGTCAAGATCAAGTATGGGAAGAGACAGGAGAGAAGTACAGAGGATCAGGAAAATGAATAGAAATATGTAGCAGTGTGGGTTGGGGAAATGGGGGTAGCCACTAGAACGTCTCAGTTGCCAGGAAAGTAAGAGGTTCCAATGATACAACAGGGATGACTAGCCAAATTACGTATGAAAGGGGAAATGGAACCTATAGATACCACTTCTGTTAAATATACATGGCCTCTAATTGAGGGATATGGCCATCCACCCATCTCAAAATTTTTAACCCAAAATTGTTCCTGTCTAAAGGAAACACAGGGACAAAAACGTGAGCAGAGACTGAAGGAAAGGTCATGCAGAGACATCCCCATCTAGGGATCCATCCCATCTACAGACACCAAATGATCCCCAACCTCAACACTATTGTTGATGCCAAGAAGCACTTGCTGACAGGAGCCTGGTGTAGCTGTTCCCTGAGAGCCTCTGCCCACACCTGAGTAACACAGATGAAGTCCTCACAGCTAACCATTGGATTGAGCCAAAAGATCCAATGGGAGAGTTAGGGTATGAAATGAAGGAGCAGACGCGGATTGCAACCCCATAGGAAAACCCACAATATCAACTAACCAGACCCAACACTCCCAGAGCTCTCAGGGAATAAACCACCAACAAAAGAGTATATATGGAGGGATCTAAAGATCTAACTACATATATAGCAGGGGATTGTCTTATCTAGCATTAATAGGAGAGTAGGCCTTTGATCTTGTGAAGGCTTAATGTCCCAGCATAGGGGATTGGTAGAGTTTTGAGGTGGGAATGAGTAGGTGGCAGGAGGAGAACCCTCACAGGGGAAAAAGGGAGGGGGATTGGATGGAGGGCTTGGAGTGAGGAAACTGGGAAGGGGGACAACCTTTCAAATGTAAAAAAAATAAAATAACCAACAAAAAAATCTGTTTACAATTTTTTAAAAAATAAATTGCTGCATTATGGATACTAGCAATTCTGTATCCATGTGCTCACATGTGCATACATATACAAGGAGCAAATATGACAGATTTATACATTTTGCATTTAAAATTACTGTAAAATTACTACTATCACATAACTCATGTTACTATTTTAGGAGTAAGTTTATTCTGAAAAATATTAAAAGATAATCAGAAGCACAGAAATATTACCATGTATCTAGGACTGAGTGATTTTTAAGATGGACGGAAAGTTTATTCAATAGTGAAAGAACAATCTTTTCCAAAATTCAAGTTGTAACAGGTAGAATTTCACGTTAAAAATAAGTGAAGAAGGATCCTGATATTGTTTGTATTTGACTGTAGAGTCCTAGATAGGACATCAAAGCACAGTCAACAGAACAGAAAGTCTATAAAATGGAATAAATTTTTTTAAGTCATATAGAACTACCAAGAAGGAAGAAAATGCAAATTATGTGATAATAGAATATTTTTAAAATACTTCATTCATAACTAAAGGTCTTCTGATTTTACTAAGATACAAAAATAAACCACAAGTTAATAAGGTGTATAGCATAGTGACTCTTCATGGATAAGTGATGTAAAACAGAGTTCACATCATCCACTATATGTGGCTGTGTGAGAATGGGGAAGAGTAGATATGGGAACAGTTGGTAGGGAATGTGAATATCATCAAAATATGTAGTATGCAATTATTAAAGAACTAATGAAAAAATATAAAATGAGTTAATGAGCCACCAGAAAATATTGAAATATATTGAAGATGAAAAGTTAAAGAGATTAAACCTAGAAGCTCACAAACTATTTGTTAGACTAAAATATGCTGCAAATATCTTAGACAGCATTGTAGTGGTCCCATTAAATGAAATAGAATCATATATGACTCAGATAGTCATTCTTCACCTAGTATTATGTCAGTAAAATCACAAACCTTCAGGAAGGATTTAGAATAATAACTTCTATATCTGTATTGTATATTAACACAAATATATAAATGATGAAAATATTCAATAAAGAATGAATGCTAACAATGTAACTTATCACTTATTATTAAGCAGTATGAAGGAGAAATCATTAAATCTACAATACTAAGAAAGATCTTGAAATTTTTTGTGATAAATAACATAATCTAATTACCTGATTCCATTTGTAAAGATTGTGAAGAATAGGTGCAAATTAGAAGGCAAAAGTTATTTGGGATGAGTTTTTAATGCTGTTATGCTTCTATTTAAATGATGTTGGTGATTATGAATAAGAAATTTTCATAGTCTTGAGGCATGCTCTTACAAAACATTAGTTTTTTCATTATTTCATATGTAACTCATTTTCATTATAATAAGATAATATTTCTCTTGAATGTGCTACATTTAAATTTTGTATTATCTATCAAATTTCTAATTTGCTTTAAATTTTTGACTAATTGGATTTTCTATCACCTTGGCATTTTATTTCTTTTAACTTTTATGTGTCTGGAAATTCAATAACATTATACTTTTCTTTCCATTTATTTAATGATTTCAGCTATGTCAACTTAACTATAAATTAATTTATTTTTTCCCCATTAGCATATGTGATTTATTTTCTTAAATTTAAAGCATAAATTCTTATCATAACTCTTTACATAATGAATTAAATTTAAAATGGGATTCTGAGATAAACTGTTCATTTAAATATTAGTTAAATATTAGTTAAAGTGAACCAATGGTTTTAAATGTAAACTATGAAATGTCATAATATTCAACTTAAAAAACACAAAGAACTTAATGTTAGAAGGACATGTTTTATAAAATTTCAATATACTGCTACAATGAATAAAGTCAAAAGCTTTAGAGACATGATCACAGATGGAGACTAGAATACTCCTCAATATTAGCATTCTGTGCTCTTTGTACTTCTCTGAGAGTATATTCACTTAACATATCAATTAATCTGTTTGCCTCATTTAAAATCTACTTAGATTTATGGCACTATCAACCACAGTGGGCTTTTATTGAATTGCTGAATCATTCATCCTCAATTATTGCATTATAAAAATATACATTATATTTCACTATAATAACTTTGGAAGATCCCTCTTTTGTCGTGTGTGCAATAGTTAAGGGATAGAAATTTGCCACTAAAGAGGAGAATTTTTATTGTTTTTCTTTCTTGTTTTTATTGGATAGTTTACTTATTTACATTTCAGATGTCATCCCCTTTTCCCTTTTTCCTCCCTTCAGAATAGCCCATCCCATCCCCCTCCAACTCTTTTGCTTTCATACCATTTTAATTACATATAAGAATTAAAGTCAATTCTAGGTTGAGGAACTAGCAATACAATACATGCAAATTGTCAAGGAACAAACAAGACAATAAATACAAATGGTCAAAGAATAAACAAGGCAATAAATAAAGTCAGTGACCACTCTCATGATCACTGTTTCTAAGGGCTTATCAGAATGACCAAAATATCTGTGACTACTTCCCTGTTCTAGCCCCAAATCATTTTCAAGCCTGAAGCCAACTTCTTTGTTCTAGCCTAAGATTTAGATTCCTGTCTGAAATTACATTGTTCTAGCCTAAGATTTACATTTCTGCCCGAAATTATTTCTTTGTTCTAGCCTAATTTCAGATTCCTGTCAGAAGCCCATTTGCTTTTCTTGACCAATGTCAAATTTCTGCCAAGCAGCCTATTTCCTTGTCCTTGGCCAATGTCAAATTCCTTCCATGCAGACCCAAAACCTCTCCACATTTCCTCCTTTTTATTTTATAAACAAGACTGAGCATGTCTTAGTTGTTCTGACAGAATTCTTCTTTACCTATCCTGGAATATACATTATCAAAGGCAATGCACTTCTGTTTTAGGTTGATAAGGCTCTGTGGAGAATCTTACTTGTCCTTGTCTTGTCAACCTGTTAAATTAATAACTCTTTCTCTGGGTTCAGTTTCAGTTTCAAGTCATTTACTTTGGCTGCCAACATGCTCATGTTTATAAAGACAAGCTTTAACATGATGGGCAGGAATAAAAGTATTCACAGGACAAAAAGGGCTAGCATGATCAAACTACATATGCCATTCTTGAAACCTGACCAAAATGGAAATACTGACCTCAAACCATGGATATTTTTATCAGCTGTAACTGCAGCATAAAATCTCAGCAAAGCTCCATTTTTTAAATTTATAATCTCACTATGTGAAATTAAAGCATCCAGAGAGGTATTAGAATTATGCCAAATACCCTGCAAATTGTCTTTAAACTTTTTCCTAATTATAATGACAATCATTGTAAATTTTAGAAATAACACAACTCTATTGCTATTTGGCATGACACTTGAGATAGCTCCTTAATCTTAAACTCTGAACCTCATTCCAATAATTTGAATAGAATAAAGAGCAACAATCTGATGTTCCAAATGCCTATCTAAATCCTCTTGTATACTCAACACATTAGTAACATTTTTTTTTTTTTTTTTTTTTTTTTGCTAAATGAGTAACAAAAGTAGCTGTCTTAACTTCTTCTGACAAAGCAATTGCAGAAGCAGAGGTGCTAGCAGTTAATGTAATTAAAACTGTTATGCCAGCAATAATTAAGCCTCTTGCTTCTGCTTAAAGCCTAACTCACTTCTTTCAGTACTTGCAAGCTTTTCAGAATACAAAGGTTCTGTAATACAGTTGATAGACCACCATAACAGACATGCCAGATTTCAATACACTAACACAATTAGAAAGTGTACAATCATTGCAACATACATTAAATACTGTAGAAGAAACAAAAGTAATTTTAATTTGACAATTAAAAGAGCCTTAACACATGTACTAACACTTGTTTGAAATCCAGATCCTGTCCCAACTTTATCTCTTGCTAACACAACATCATAGAGAACTGCAGCTAACTTCCAAATTTGTCTCTCAAAATGTCCAGACCAAGTCTTCCAAATGAAGACTATTATTCCCAATATTGGATTGATTTCTAGACCAGTACATGATTGAGTTCAAATAACTGGTCACATTTAAGAAAAATTCAACAGTCATTGTAACTTCTCTTTTTGATTTTCTGTCCCACAAGGTCTAAAAACTTGAGGCAAGGCAGCTTGTCACATCTGGGATATAGGAAAGCAAAAGTAGTTCAGGAACATATGTCCAATATTGCTTCCCAGTCACCATTGTCATAGCACTCAGCAAGCTCACAGGTCAGCATCATTCTTTGTCCTGGAAACAGCATGATTCATCTAACTCTTTGTAAGCTACCATGCTTCTTCAGCATTCTGCAGAAAAAAACACCAACATACCTTCTTCCCCATATTAGATACCTGATCAGGATCATGCCATATGCCAGTAAGTGGATCCTTCCTTTTCACCTTGGCATAAGTTTGCCTAGTTGCAGGGTGCCATAAACACTCAGTGGAAAGTGCCTTGCCATCTAAATTTTTTATTGTATATTTTATTTATTTACATTTCAGATGTTATCCCCTTTCCCCATTTCCCCTACCCAGATATCCACCATCCCATCTGCCCTTCTGCTGCTTCTATGAGGTTGTGCCCCAACCCATCCACTCACTTCCCCCTCCTTTCCTTGAATTCCACCACTCTGGGTTATCCAACCTTCAGGGGAATAAGGAACCCCTCTCCCAACAATGCCTGACAAGGCCACAATCCACTACTTATACATCTGGAGCCATAGGTCCCTCCCTGTGTGCACCCACACTAGTGGTTTAGACCCTGGGAGCTCTGATTGGTTGGTATTATTGATCTTCCCATGGGGACACAAATTTCTTCAGCTCCTTCAGTCTTCTCTCTAACTCCTTAGGGTCTCCATGATCACTTCAAAGGATAGCTATGAACATCCACCTCTGTATATGTCAGATTCTCCCAGAGCATCTCAGAAGACTGGTCTATCAGCCTCTTGTTAGCATACACTTCTGGCATCCACAACAGTGTGTGGAGGTGGTGACTGCACATGGGATGGACCCCAAGGTAGGACAGTCTCCAGACTGTCCTTCATCCAGTCTCTACTCCATACTTTGTCTCTGTATTTGCTTCCTTGAGTATTTTGTTATTCCTAAGAAGGACTGAAGCACCAATACTTTGGTATTCATGTGGTATGTGAGTTGTATCTTGGGTATTCTGAGCTTTTGGGCTAATATCCACTTATCAGTGACCATACTATGTGTGTTCTTTTGTGATTGGGTCACCTCATTCAGAATGATATTTTGAAGATCCATCCATTTTCCTAAAAATTTCATGATTTTATTGTTTTTAGTAGCTCAATAGTACTCTATTTTGTAAATGTACAACATTTTCTGTATCCATTCCTCTATTGAAGGACATCTAGGTTCTTTCCAGCTTCTGGCTATTATAAATAAGGCTGCTATGAACATAGTGAAGCATGTGTCCTACCAGAAATAGTATAGCTGGGTCCTCAGGTAACACTATGTTCAATTTTCTGAGGAACAACCAATCTGCTTTCTAGAGTAGTTATACTAGCTTACAATTCCAACAAGGGAGGAGTGTTCCTCTTTCTTCATATTCTTGCCAGCATCTGCTGTCACCTGAGATTTTTTTTTTAATTGGAAATTTTATTTACATTTCAGATGTTCTCATCTTATCCCATTTCCCCCACTCCCTCCCAGGAACTCACTATCCATTCCCCCCTCCTCCTGGCTCCACGTTGTTGTACCCCCACCCACCCTCCACTGTACCTCACCTCCCCACCCTCGATTATCCCCACCTCCACAACGCCCAGCCTTCATGGGACCAAGGATCTCTTCTCCCACTTATATATAGCTCCCTTGCATATATAGCTGGAGCCATGGGTCCCTCCATAAGCGCTCCTAGGCTGGTGGTTTAGACCCTGGGGGCTCTGGTTGGTTGGTATTGTCGCTTTCCTCATGGTGTCACGAATACTTTCAACTCCTTCAGCCTTCACACTATCTTCTCCATTGGGAACCCCATGATCAGTTTGATGGTTAGCTGTGAGCATCTGTCTCTGAGTATGTCAGACTCTTGCAGACTTCTAAGGAGACAGCTATATCAGGCTCCTGTCAGCATGTACATCCTGACATCCACATCAACATCTACCTTTGGTGACTGCACATGGGATGAATATCCAGGTGGAATGGTCTGTAGACGGCCCCTCCCTCAGATTCTGTCCTGCACTGTGTCTCCATATTTGTTCCCTTGAGTATTTTGTTACTCCTTCTAAGAATGAATGAAGCCCCCCCCCCACTTGGTCGTCATTCTTCATGAGCTTTATGTGGTCTGTGAGTTGAATCTTGGGTATTTCAAGCTTCTGGGCTAAAATACAATAATCAGTGAGTGAATACCATGTATGTTCTTTTGTGAATGGGTTACTTCACTCAGGATGATATTTTCTAGTTCCATCCATTTACATAAGAATTTATCAAATTCATTATTTTTAAGAGCTGAGTAATATTCCATTGTATAAATGTACCACATTTTTTGTATCCATTCCTCTGTTGAAGGGAATCTGGGTTCTTTCCAGTTTCTGGCTATTATAAATAAAGCTACTATGAACATAGTGGAGCATACGTCCTTGTTATGTGTTAGAGCATCTTCTGGATATATACCCAGGAGTGGTGTAGCTGGGTCCTCAGGTAATGATATGTCCAATTTTCTGAGGAACCGTAAGACTGTTTTCCAGAGTGGTTGCACCATCTTGCAATCCCACTAAAAGTGGAGGAGTGATCCTCTTTCTCCACATCCTCACCAGCATCTGCTATCACCTGAGTTTTTGATTTTAGCCATTCTGACTGGTGTGAAGTGGAATCTCAGGGTTGTTTTCATTTGCATTTCCCTGATGACCAAGGATGCTGAACATTTCTTTAGGTGCTTCTTGGCCATTCGCATTTCCTCAGTTGACAATTCTTTGTTTAGCTCGGTATCCCATTTTTTAATAGGGTTATTTGGTTGTCTAGAGTCTAATTTCTTGAGTTCTTTGTATATATTGGATATTAGTCTTCTATCGGATGTGTGATTGGTAATGATCTTTTCCCAATTTGTTGGTTGCCGTTTTGTCCTATTGACAGTGTCCTTTGCCTTACAGAAACTTTGCAATTTTATGAAGTCCCATTTGTCAGTTCTTGATCTTAGAGCATAGGCCATTGGTGTTCTGTTCAGGAACTTTTCCCCTGTGCCTAGGTATTCCAGGGTCTCCCCCACCTTCTCTTCTATTAGTTTCAGTGTGTCTGGTTTTATGTGAAGGTCCTTTATCCACTTGGACTTGAGCTTTGTACAAGGAGATAAGAATGGATCGATTTGCATTCTTCTGAATGCTGTCCTCCAGTTGAACCAGCACCATTTGTTGAAAATGCTGTCCTTGTTCCACTGGATGGTTTTAGCTCCTTTGTCAAAGATTAAATGACCATAGCTTTGTGGGTTCATTTCTGGGTCTTCAACTCTATTCCACTGATCTTCCTGCCTGTCTCTGTACCAATACCAGGCCATTTTTATCACTATTGCTCTGAAGTATAGCTTGAGGTCAGGGATGGCGATTCATCCAGAAGTTCTTCTATTGTTGAGAATGGTTTTCGCTATCCTGGGTTTTTTTGTTATTCCAAATAAATTTGAGAATTTCTCTTTCTAGTTCTATAAAGAATTGAGTTGGTATTTTAATGGGGATTGCATTGAATCTGTAAATTGCTTTTGGCAAGATGGCCATTTTTACTATATTAATCCTGCCAATCCATGAGCATGGGAGATCTTTCCATTTCCTGAGATCTTCTTCAATTTCTTTCATCAGAGACTTGAAGTTCTTGTCATACAGATCTTTCACTTGCTTGGTTAGATTCACCCTGAGGTATTTTAAATTATTTGTGACTATTGTGAAAGGTGTCATTTTCCTAATTTCTTTTTCAGCCTGTTTATTTTTCACGTAGAGGAAGGCTACTGATTTGTTCGAGTTGATTTTATAACCTGCCACCTTGCTGAAGTTGTTTATCAGGTTTAGGAGTTCTCTGGTGGAGTTTTTGGGGTCACTTAAATATACTATCATATCATCTGAAAATAGTGATATTTTCACTTCTTCCTTTCCTATTTGTATTCCTTTCACTTCTTTTTATTTTCTAATTGCTCTGGCTAGGACTTCCAGTACTACATTGAATAGGTAGGGAGAGAGTGGGCAGCCTTGTCTAGTCCCTGATCTTAGTGGGAATGCTTCAAGTTTCTCTCCATTTAGTTTGATGTTGGCTACTGGTTTGCTGTATATTGTTTTTACTATGTTTAGGTATGGGCCTTGAATTCCTGATCTTTCCAAGACTTTTACCATGAAGGGATGTTGAATTTTGTCAAATGCTTTCTCAGCATCTAGTCAGATGATCATGTGGTTTTTTTCTTTGAGTTTGTTTATATAGTGGATTACATTGATGGATTTCCGAATATTGAACCATCCCTGCATTCCTGGGATAAAGCCCACTTGATCATGATGGATGATTGTTTTGATGTGTTCTTGGATTCGGTTTACTAGAATTTTATTGAGTATTTTTGCATTGATATTCATAAAAGAGATTGGTCTGAAGTTCTCTTTCTTTGTTGGATCTTTGTGAGGTTTAGGTATGAGTGTGATTGTAGCTTCATAGAACGAATTGTGTAGTGTTCCTTCTGTTTCAATTTTGTGGAATAGTTTGAAGAGAATTGGTATTAGGTCTTCCTTGAAGGTCTGATAGAATTCTCCACTAAAACCATCTGGTCCTGTGCTTTTTTTTGGTGGAGAGACTTTTAATGACTGCTGCTATTTCTTTAGGGGTTATGGGACTGTTTAGATGGTTTATTTCCTCCTCATTTAACTTTGGTACTCGGTATCTGTCTAGAAAATTGTCCATTTCATCCAGATTTTCCAGTTTTGTTGAGTATAGGCCTTTGTAGTAGGATCTGATTATTTTTCAGTTTCCTCGGTTTCTGTTTTTATGTCTCCCTTTTCATATCTGATTTTATTAATTTGGATACTGTTCTCTGTGCCCTCTGGTTAATCTGGTGAAGGGTTTATCTATCTTGTTGATTTTCTTAAAGAACCAACTCCTGGTTTTGTTGATATTTTGTATAGTTCTTTCTGTTCCTACTTGGTTGATTTCAGCCCCGAGTGTGATTATTTCCTGACACCTACTTCTCTTGGGTGTAGTTCCTTCTTTTTGTTCTAGAGCTTTCAGGTGTGCTGTCAAGTTGTTAATGTGTGCTCTCTCCAATATCTTTTCGTAGGCGCTTAGAGCAATGAGTTTTCCTCTTAGCACTGCTTTCATGGAGTCCCACAAGTTCTGGTATGATGTTTCCTCATTTTCGTTAAATTCTAGGAAGTCTTTAATTTCTTTCTTTATTTCTTTCTTGACAAAGTCATCATTGAGTAGAGCATTGTTCAGTTTCCACATGGATGTGGGTATTCCCTTGGTTTTGTCATTATTGAAGACCAGCCTTAGTTCGTGGTGATCTGATAGGATGCAAGGGATTATTTCAATCTTTTTGTATCTGTTGAAGACTGTTTTGTGACCAATTATATGGTCTATTTTGGAGAAGGTACCATGAGTTGCTGAGAAGAAGGTATATTCTTTTGCTTTAGGATGAAATGTTCCATAGATATCTGTTAAATCCATTTGGTTCAGAGCTTCTGTTAATTTCAATGTGTCTTTCTTTAGTTTCTGTTTCCACAATCTGTCCATTGGAGAGAGCGGTGTGTTAAAATCCCCAACTATTATTGTGTGAGGTGCAATGTGTGCTTTAAGCTATAGTAAAGTTTCTTTTATGTATGTGGGTGCCCTTGCATTTGGAGCGTAGATGTTCAGAATTGAGAGTTCTTCTTTGTAGATTTTTCCTTTGATGAGTATGAAGTGTCCTTCCTTATCTTTCTTGATTAGTTTTGGTTGAAAGTCCATTTTATTTGATATTAGAATGGCTACTCCAGCTTGTTTCTTGTGTCCATTTGCTTGGAAAATTGTTTTCCAGCCTTTTACTCTGAGGTAATGTCTGTCTTTGTCACTGAGGTGCATTTCTTGTATGCAGCAAAATTCTGGGTCCTATTTATGTATCCAGTCTGATAGTCTACGTCTTTTTACTGGAGAATTGAGTCCATTGATGTTGAGGGATATTAAGGAAAAAATGATTGTTGTTTCCTATTATTTTTGTTATTAGAGGTGGAATTATGTTTGTGTAGTTATCTTTGTTTAGGGTTGTTCGAAGGTTACTTCAATGCTTTGTCTATGTTGTAGTTTCCTTCCTTGTGTTGGCGTTTTCCATCAATTATCCTTTGAAGTGCTGGGTTTGTGGGAGATATTGTGCAAATTTGGTTTTGTCATGGAATATCTTGGTTTCTCCATCTATAGTGATTGAGAGTTTTGCTGGGTATAGCAGTCTGGGCTGGCATTTGTGTTACCCTTATGGTCTGTATGATATCAGTCCAGGATCTTCTGGCTTTTATAGTCTGTTGAAAAGTCTGGTTTAATTCTTATCAGTCTGCCTTTATATGTTACTTTACCTTTTTCCCTTACTGCTTTTAGTATTTTTTCTTTGTTTTGTGCATTTGGTGTTTTGATTATTATGTGACGGGAGGTATTTCTTTTCTGGTCTAGTCTGTTTGGTGTTCTTTAGGCTTCTTGTATGTTTATGGATATCTCGTTCTTTAGGTTGGGGAAATTTTCCTCTATAATTTTGTTGATGATATTTACTGGCCCTTTAGATTGGGAATCTTTACTCTCATCTATACCTATTATTCTTAGGTTTGGTCTTCTCATTGCATCTTGGATTTCCTGGATGTTCTGGGTTAGGAGCTTTTTGCATTTTGCATTTTCTTTGACTGTTGTGTCAATGTTTTCCATGGTATCTTTTGCACATGAGATTCTGTCTTCTATCTCTTGTATTCTTTTGGTGATGCTTGTGTCAATGACTCCTGATCTCTTTCCTACATTTTCTATCTCTTGAGTAGTCTCCCTTTGAGATTTCTTTATTGTTTCTATTTCCATTTTTAGATCCTGGATGGTTTTGTTCAATTCCTTCTTCTGTTTGGTTGTGTTTTCTTGCAATTCTTTAAAGGACTTTTGTGTTTCCTCTTTAAGGACTTCTACCTGTTTACCTGTGTTTTCCTGTATTTCTTTAAGGGAATTACTTATTCCTTCTTAAAATCCTCTATCATCGTCATGCGAAGTGATTTTAATTCTGAGTCCTGTTTTTCCTGTGTGATGGGGTATCCAGGGCTTGCTATGGTGGGAGAACTGTGTTCTGATGATGTCAGGTAACTTTGGTTTCTGTTGCTTGTATTCTTGCACTTGCCTGTGTTACTGTGATCCTAAGCTCCCTGTGCTCTGGATGTAGTTGGTCTTCTAGGATGTCTCAGGATCAGGTGTTTCCACAGGAACAGACCAGCTAAGGGTCTGCCCCTGGTGGAAGGACCAGGCTCCTCTGCTCTAGACGCAGTAGGTCCTCTAGGTTGTCTCAGGATCAGGTGTTTCTACCAGAGCAGACTAGCTAAGAGTCTACCCCAGGCAGAAGAACCAGGGTCCAGGCAGAATGGATGTGGTATTCCGGAGGGGCTGGTTTAGGGTGCCTCCTACTTCCTTAAGCCCACCTGGCTCCCGGTTGTAACTCTGGGGTGTGGGGTAGTGGGCAAGGTGTCTTACCCTCTGCTCTGGGTGCAGTGGGTCCCTCTAGGATGTCTCAGGATCCAGTGTTTCCACAGGAGCACACCACCTAAGGGTCTGCCCCGGGCAAAAGAACCAGGGTCCAGGCTGAAGGCTCACCTGAGTTTTTGATCTTAGACATTCTGACTGGTATGAGGTGGAATCTCAGGGTTGTTTTGATCTGCATTTTGATCTGATGACTAAGGATGTTGAATATCTTTCAGATAATTTTCATCTATTTGAATATCCTCAGTTGAAAATTCTTTGTTTATCTCTATACCACATTTTTTAATAGGATTATTTGATTTTCTGGAATCTAATTTCTTGAGTTCTTTTTATGCATTGGATATTACCCTTCTATTGGATGTAGGATTGATAAAGATCTTTTCCCAATATGTTAGTTGCTGATTTGTCCTTTGCCTTACAGAAGCTTTGCAATTTTATGAGGTCCCATTTGTCAATTCTTTATCTTAGAGCATAAGTCATTGGTGTTCTCTTCAGGAACATTTCCCCTGTGCCTATGTGTTTGAATCTCTTACCAACTATCTCTTCTATTAGTTTCATCATATCTGGTTTTATATGGAGGTCCTTGATCCATTTGAACTTGAGCTTTGTATAAGGAGATAAGAATGGATCTATTTGCATTCTTCTACATTTTGACAGCCAGTTCAACCAGCACTATTTCATGAAAATGCTGTCTTTTTTGGATGATTTTAGCTACTTTGTCAAAGATCAAGTGACCATAGGTGTGTGGGTTCATTTCTGGGTCTTTAGTTCTATTCCATTGGTTTTCCTGACTGTCTCTGTACCAATTCCATGCAGTTTTTTGCTCTGTAGTACAGCTTGAGATCCAGGATGGTGATTCTCCCAGAAGTTCTTTTATTGTTGAGAATAGTTTTTGCTATCCTGAGTTGTTTGTTATTCCACATGAATTTGAGATTTGCTCTTTCAAACTCTTTGAGGAATTGAGATGAAATTTTTGATGAGGATTGCAATGAACCTCTAGATTGCTTTCTGCAAGATGGCCATTTTTACTGTATTAATCCTGCCAATATCTGAGCATGGGAGATCTTTCCATCTTCTGAGATCTTCTTTGATTTCTTTCTTCAAGGATTTGAACTTCTTGTTGTACAGATCTTTCACTTGCTTGGATAGATTTATATCAAGTTATTTTCAATTATTTGTGACTATTGTGAAGGGTGTCATTTCCCTAATTGCTTTCTCAGCCTGTTAATATTTTAAGTACAGGAAGGCTACTGATGTTTGAGTTAATTTTACATCCAGTCACATTGCTGAAGTTGTTTATCAGGTTTAGAATTTCTCTAGTGGAAGTTTTGGAGTCACTTAAGTATACTATCATATCATCTGAAAATAGTGATATTTTGACATCTTCTTTTCCAGTTTGTAACCCTTTGACATCCTTTTGTTGTCTAATTGCTCTGGTTAGGACTTCAGGTACTATATTGAATAGGTAGGGAAAGAGTGGGCAGCCTAGCCTAGTTCCTAATTTTAGTAGGATTGCTTTAAGTTTCTTTCCATTTAGTTTGATGTTGGCTACTGGTTTGCTGTATATTGCTTTTTCTATGTTTAGTTATTGGCCTTGAATTCCTGATTTTTCTAGGACTTTTACCATGAAGGGATCTGAATCTTGTCAAGTACTTTTTCAGCATCTAGTGAAATGATCATGTGGTTTTTTTCCTTTGAGATTGTTTATATAGTGGATTGCATTGATAGATTTCTGAATATTGAACTATCCCTGCATTCCTGGGATAAAGCCTACTTGATCATGATGGATGACTTTTTGGATGTGTTCTTTGATTCGATTTGCAAGAATTTTATTTTTGCATTGATTTCATAAGGAAGTTTGGTCTGAAGTTCTTTCTTTTTTAGGTCTTTGTGTAGTTTAGGTATAAGTTTAATTGTGGCTTCATAAAATAAATTGTGTAGTGTTCCTTCTGTTTCTATTTTGTGGAATAGTTTGAAGAGAATCAGTATTAGGTTTTCTTTCAAGGTCTGATAGAATTTTGCACTAAAACCATTCAGTCCTGGGCTTTTTTTTTTTTTTTTTTTTTTGGTGGGGACACTTAATGACTGCTTTTATTTCTTTATGGTTTTTCAGGACTGTTTAAGTGGTTTATCTGAACTTGATTTAAATTTGCTCCCTGATATCTCTCTATAAAATTGTCCTTTTTATCCTCATTTTCCAGTTTGGTTGAGTATAGGCTTTTGTAGTAGGATCTGATGATTTTTTTAATTTCCTCAGTTTCTGTTGTTATGTCTCCCTTTTCGTTTCTGGTTTTATTAACTTTGATACTGTCTCTCTGCCCTTTGATTAGTCTGGCTAAGGGTTTATCTATCTTGTTGATTCTCTCAAAGAACCAGCTCCTGATTTTATTGATTTTTTTTATAGTTCTTTTTTGTTTCTACTTGGTTGATTTCAACCCTGAGTTTGATTATTTCCTGTCATCTACTCTTCTTGGGTGTATTTGCTTCTTTTTGTTCTAGAGCTTTCAGGTGTGCTGTCACATTGCTGTTCTCTCCAGTTTCCTTTGTTTGCAATTAGAGCTATGATATGAGCTTTCTTCTTAGCACTGCTTTCATTGTATCCCATAAGTTTTGGTACGATGTGCCTTTATTTTCATTAAATTTTAAAAACTATTTAATTTCTTCCTTTACCAAATTATCATTGAGTAGTATATTGCTCAATTTCCATGAGTGTACCTGGACTTTCTGTTATTTTTCTTGTTAATAAATACCAGCCATATTCTATGGTTATCTGATGTGATGCATGGGATTATTTCGATCTCCTTGTATCTGTTGAGGGCTGTTTTGCAATCAATTATATGGTCTATTTTGATGAAGGTATCATGAGGTGCTGAGTATATTCTTTTGCTTGATGATGAAATGTTCTATAAATATCTGTTAAATCCATTTGGTTCATAACTTCTCTTAGTTTCACAGTGTCTCTGTTTGGTTTCTGCTTCCATTATTTGTCCATTTCTGAGAGTGGGCTGTTGAAGTCTCCTACTATTATTGTGTGAAGTTCAATGTATGCTTTGAGTTTTAGTAAAGTTTCTTTTATGAATGTGGGTCCCCTTGCATTTGGAGCATAGCTATTCAGAATTGAGAGTTCATCTTGGTAGATTTTTCCTTTGATGAGTATGAAGTATCCTTCCTTATTCTTTTTTTTTTTTTTGATAACTTTTGGGTTCAAAGTCAATTTTATTTGATATTAGAATTGCTATTCCAGCTTGTTTCTTGGGACCATTTTCTTTCAAAATTGTTTTCCATTCTTTTACTCTAAAGTAGTTTCTGTTTTTGTCACTGAGATGCGTTTCCTGTATTCAGCAAAATTCTAGATCTTGTTTACATATCCAGTCCATTAGTCTATGTCTTTTTATTGAGGAACTGAGTCTATTGATGCTAAGAGATATTAAGGAAAAGTGATTGTTACTTCTTCTTCTTTATTATAAGTGAAATTATGTTTGGGTGGCTATCTTCTTTTGGGTTTATTGGAAAGTGATTACTTTCTTGCCTTTTCTAGGGTGTAGTTTCCCTTCTTGTGTAGAAATTTTCCTTCTATTATCCTTTGTAGTGCTAGATTTGTGAAAAGATATTGTGTAAATTTTGTTTTGCACATGGAATATATTGGTTTTTCCATCTAAGTTTATTGACAATTTTGCTGGGTATAATAACCTTTCCTGGCATTTGTGTACTCTTAGGGTCTGTAAGACATCTATCCAGGGTCTTCTGGCTTTTAGAATCTATGTGAGAAGTCTCCTGTAATTCTTATAGGTCTGCCTTTATATGTTACTTCACTTTTTTCTTTACTACTCTTAATATCTTTTCTCTGTTTTATGCATTTGGTGTTTTTATTATTATGTGATGGGGGAACTTCTCTCCTGGTCCAGTTTATTTGGAGTTCTGTATGCTTCTTTGATGTTCACTAGCATCTCTTTCTTTACGTTAGGGAAGTTTTCTTCTATAATTCTTTTAAAGATATTTACTGGCCTTTTAAGTTGGGAATTTTTGCTCTCTTCTATACCTTTTATCCTTAGGTTTGGTAGTCTCATTGTGTTCTGAATTACCTGAACATTTTGGGTTAGGAGCTTTTTACATTTTCTTTGACCTTTATGTCAATGTCATCTTTTGCACCTGAGATTCTCTCTTCTATCTCTTGTATTCTGTTTGTGATGCGTGCTTCTATGATTCCTGATCTCTTTTCTAGTTTTTTTTATCTCCAGTGTAGTCTCCCTTTGTGATTTCTATATTGTTTCTAGTTTCATTTTTAGATCCTGGATGATTTTGTTCAATTTCTTCACCTGTTTGGTTGTGTTTTCCTGTAATTCTTTAAGGGATTTTTGTGTTTCCTCTTTAAGGGCTTCTACCTGTTTACCTGTGTTCTCTTATATTTCTTTAAATGAGTTATTTATGTCCTTCTTAAAGTCTTCTATCATTTCATCATGAGAAGAGATTTTAAATCTGATTCTTGACTTTCTGTTGTAATGGGGTATCCAGGACTTGCTCTGGTAGGAGAACTTGGTTCTGATGATGCCAAGTACCTTGTTTCTGTTGCATACATTGTTGTCCTTGCCTTTCTACATCTGGTTATCTCTAGTGCTACCTGTACTCACTGTCTCTGACTGGATCTCTTCTCTCCTGTTATCTTGGTTGTGTCAGAGCTTCTCAGGGTCCAGCTGTCTCTGTGATCCTGTGATCCTGGCTGTCAGTGTTCCTGGGAGTCAGGCTGCCTCTGGAATCCTGTAATCCTATGATTCTGGGCATGTTAGAGCTCCTGAGAGTCCAGCTTCCTCTCGGTATTGTGGGATAGGTTGCAGAGGTAGCACCCAAGCTCTGCTCAGTGCAATAGTTCAGATCAGAAGGAATATGTGCCAATGGGTCAGGGTATTATGTCTTCACAGGGCAGAACATCTAGGAGTCAACTGCTCTGCGTGCAGTGGATCCTCAACTGCTCTGAGTGCAGCAGATCCTTTGGGATGGGTCATAATATGGTATCTTCCTAGAAACAGACCACCTCTGAGTCTGCCTCAGCAAAAAGGATCAGTCAGAAGGGAGAGAATTTTTAAATTAAGAGATAGTGTTCTACTTCCTGAAGGAGTATGTGATTCCTGTGGCTGACAATATTTACATTTTTACCCTTTTCTCTTCCTATCCTCAACACTTCATTTGTCCTTCCACTCCCTCTCAAATTCATGACTTCTTTTTCTTTCATTATTATGAAAACACATACACACACACACACACACATCACTTTTGATTCCTTTGTGTTAATTAAGTATGTATGCATTAATAGCTGACTACTTTAAATTAGATAATCTATCAGGGGCTTGTCCCTAAACATTCCTGATTCTTCTCCTAGAAGTCATCAATTTTCTTTTACTCCTCACCTAGAGTTAAGGTTTTATCAGATTTCCCCTATCAATAAAAGCATGTTGATCAACCTACATTGTTGTTGTGCATATGTTCTTTACATAATTTTATTTTTGATATTCCATGGGTACACCTTCATTGTCATATATAAAAGATCTATATCCCAGCAGTTCAACAATTGTCCTGATCCTGTGGCTCTTACAAACATTTCTATAACTACAGTCCAGTTATATTTCTACCTCACCCCAGTTCTCACATAATAACTTTTTGACTTAATTATTTATGAATGAATGTCTATGCTATAAGCTTGGGCTTGTTCCCTGACTTGGCCTTAACTTATGAAAGACATTTCTTTTATTCTGTGTGTGACACATGGCTGGTTACCTCTCCTCGGTTTTATATATTTGTCTTCTCTGAGCCTGGGTGGTGAATATTACTGCACTTGACTAACTCCCAGAGTTCCTATATCTCTACTGGAACTCCCACCTACTGTTTCCTTCATTTTGTTAATAGGCCAGTAGCTTTTATTGACAGGTGATGCTTCTACAAACTACATACAAGATTCTCTCTATATATTTCACCTCTTCTGAATTATTCTCTACAACTGTTGTGAATATGAATCAACATGAATATTATATACATATATGCATATATACATAACCATACACGGACACACATATATACATATATTCATTGCATATGTATTTATATATGTCCAACTCAATTTGAAGTATATATACATGTATATATATAATGAATATCTACATATAAACATAACACATATACATCATTTAACAAACACATATTATATATACATATATGTTTATATATATGTATATATACATATATATTGTGCACATATATCATTTATGTGTGTGATCTTTCAAAGTTAGACATCCCAAGATGAGCTGATTTCTGCATTTTGTCCAGTCAGGTATTTCTATAGTGCTTTCCAAATGCTGTAAAATGAGTCATCTGTAGTGAGTAATTACAGGATTACTCATCCATTGGTAAAAGGATTGTTTACAATATATTCAGAAATTTTATTGGCTTTGGACTGTGGCAGTAGTTTGCCCTCCTTTAGGATCTGTGGTCTCATTAGTGATGTGTATACAGTTTGGTAGGTAAACACTACTAGACTTTGGTTTTCCAAGTATTGAGTAGACCTTAAATATAATTAGACTGGTGTTGTTGCAGTCCTGTTATAAATGACAGTATTTCACCTTTAGAAATAACTACCTGTGATGTTCATTGATGTTGATCATAGCTGTCCTAGCTAGATACAATTATTGATTATGTGTTTGTCTCCTTGCCATCTGACAAATCACCTTCAGGTACTATAAGAATTTGTTCTTGACAAATAGCCTTCATGGGCAGTTCTACCACAATTTTCCTTGAGCTTTGTCCAAAGCAAGAGCTATATTCAGAAATACACTCTTTCCTTCAAGTTTTAGGAAGCAACTGAGGATAATGACAAAACTACATTATTTACAGTATTCTGGAATTTTTTTTGCCTATCCTGACCAATAAGTTGAGGGATATTTTCCCCTGCCTAGCAATGAGAATTTTTTTAAGATAATCTACAGCTTTTGTGGGGTGAATTGTCATTCTTAGTGCTATAATGTCATTAAAAGTATACACGGCATTCACAGGGATAGACACACACAGACACACGTACAGAGAGAGAGAGAAGGAAAGAGAGAGAGAGAGAGAGAGAGAGAGAGAGAGGAGAGACACTAAGACAGTATCTCTGAAAATTGTCATCTTAACAAAAACAAAAACAAAAATCAATCTACATATTCATATAAAGATGCATATTGATGCATTTCTCACAAAACCTACAACACAATACTTCATAGAAGTTAAAAATGTTTTTAAATTATATGGGACTTCATTTTAATATTTAAAATATGGATGACCAATTCTAGCTAACCAATGAAGGCTGCAGAATATAGAGATGTTCTGGTTGGCCAGAAATTTAGTTGAATGTAGTAGAGTTTGATTGGAGATGTTTTGCCTTTCTTTGTGTGTCTCAAATTCTGTTTCTCTTTGTTTCTTAACAAATTAAAACACAATAAGATGAAGTAAATATATGTTATACAACACGGCAACAAAAGATATGGAGAAGATTGTGTTTTGATTTATAACCCACTTCAAGAAGGAATCCATGCTGTATACGCTTTGAGTAACCAAGAACCAGAAAATAGACACCTCAGAGACATAGAGTAAAACCAAACACTATTTATCTGAAAAATATTCTTAAAATTCACATCAAAATTCAGAAGATCCATGATAGCTTAAATAATAAAAATTCTGCTGTAGATAACATTGTCCCTGATTTAAATTTGTACTACAGAATAAAAAATAAGAAAGAAAGAAGAGAGAGAGAGAGGAGAAGAGAGAGAGAGAGAGAGAACAATAAAGAAAGGAAAAGACACATTGATTAATAGAATAGATTTGATGATCCAGATGTAAGCCATGGCATTTATAGCAAGTCATTGAGTCATTGATTTTCTCCATTTAGGATGATGTTGGTTGCAAATTTATCATAAACAACCTTGATTATTTTCAGATACTTTGAGATACTTATGCTCAAATACTACTTCTCTAGGAATTTTGCACACAAAGTTAGTTGTACTGTGCCTCAGCTGTTTTCTGCATCTATTGAGATGATCATGTGATTTTTGTTGTAAATTCATTTATACTATTTATTACATTGTTGACATGTATGTTTGTTAAATAATTACCATATCTCTCAGATAAAGCCAACACAACCATGGCCAATGACTGTCATGATATGTGCCTTGATATAAAATATATGTGTACAAGTGAGAAGAGGAAATTGGGGAGAGGGAAATGGAAAGAAGATAATCAAAACAAAGTAGATATAAAAATGTCATAAGAAAAACCTTATTCTTTCTGCTAATTAAGAAAGTGAAACATAAATGGGAAAATATTTGTTTCATAATTGTCATCAAGTAATACTTCAATTGTCATAAAGAAACTCTTATAGAGGGTTGTATTCAGTTTTCTTAATCTTAATTGTGTTATTCAAGTTCACAAGGAGTGTCATAGAGGGTCTTGGTTAAACTTTATAAATAAGACATAAAGCAGAGACACTTCAGATGACAAAACCTCAACTGAGAAAATGCTCCCAGATTGGACTGTAGGCAAGTAGAATATTTGTTGTGTTTTTATTTTTATTTTTATGTGATTAATGTGGAAAAGTCAGCTCAGTATAGGAGAAATGCCAACCCTGAGTAGGAGGTCCTGGATAGTTTAAAAAGGCAGACCAAAAAAACCATGGAATGCAAGCCAGTAAGAAGTTTTCCTCCAAAGATTTTACTTCAGTGTCTGCCTATAAGTTCCTTTTTTGAATTCTTATTCTTACTTTCATTTCATATTGTACAATGATCAGAACATATCAGCTAAAACAAAAGAAAATTTCCCAAGTTGTTTTTGGTCATGATATTTTATCACATCAATAGAAACCTAAGACATTGAATAAGAAATACTTCAGCTTCATTGAATGGGAGAGAATTTTTGCATACTATTGATTCTAAAGTCATTTCACAGTTATCTGCAATAATTATGTATTTCAGCATTTCCCTTTAGTTATATCACATTTAACAGAATCTTTGTTCCATTTATGTTTATGACAGAATTCTACATATTTTTACAATATTGTTTCATTATTTTTCACAATTTTTCCTTTAATTTTTGAGATAATATATATTATAGTTTTCCCCTTTTATTTCCTCTATCCAAAGCCTCTGATATACCCCTCCTTGAATTCTTTCAAGTTTATGGCCTCTTTTTTCTTTAATAATTACATACACACATATGCATGTTTCTGTAAATGTACCCTTTTCAGCCTGTATAACATTGTTAATATATGTGTTTTCAAGGCTGATCATTTGATGATAGATAACTAACTGGCTGTGCATTCCTAGGGAAGACTATTTTTCACACTCTTATCACTCCTTAGTTTCTTGTTGTTATTTTGCTGGGTGGATCTTAAAGCAATTTTACACAGGTTTTCATGCTATTCTTTTATATTTGAAAACTAAAGATGTGCTTTAATTTCTCTTGCAGCTTAGTCTTCAGAGGTCAGATTATTGCAAAACTGATAGTTCATCTATCCATTTTCTTAGAAATCTATATCTTGCTTTGGATTTCCATTTTCCTGAATCATAATTCCACCAACTGTTGCTTGCTTAAATCTGTAATTTTAATTGTCATTCAAATTTATTCTTTGTATTCTTCCACCATATTCAGAGAAATTTACAATTTTCATTCAGTTTCTTATGCTAATGTTGCTACTTAACTAATGAGCCTAAATGTCCAATATTTTTTTTAATAACAAACAGGATATAAAGAGATGGGATAATCAATAAAAGATTTGTATACTAATAGATCCTTATTGTTTTATAAAATTCACTTTAAAATAATGTTTTAAAGAGGTTTCATAGTGAGCAAAGTGCTTGCTATGCAAACATAGGATTATGTTAGTATCTCTACTATGTACATAAAAGCCACTTCTAGTATTAAAAGTATATAGCTGTACCAACAGCAAAGAGACAGACATATCATAGAAACTCAGTGGTGAGACAGTATAAAAAAACTGGGAATATTCAAATTTAAGTAAGTAGGCCTTTTCTCATAAATATAATGTAGATGGTTAAAGACAGGACAAAACACAGATCTTTTTCTTCCCCATGCATACTCAGGAACAAGGGCATTTGTACACTAGTATGCATGCAAATGCATATAAAATACACACACACACTACTATCATCAACATCAAAATAACAGGGATTAACAGTATTTGGTCACTTATCTCTCTTAACATCAATGGACTCAATTACTCAATAAAAAGAAACAGATTAACAGAGTGATGCATGCACAGGATACATTCTTCTGAATATGAGAAACATACATGAGCAAACAAATAGACATTATCTTAGAGTAAAGAGCTGGAAAAAGGATCTCCAAGCAATGGAAACAAGAAACAACCTGGAGTAGCCTCTTTAATATTTAATAAAATAGACTTTCAGCCAAAAGTAATCAAAAGAGATGAGGGAAGGACACTTTATACTCATCAAAGGAAAAATCCATCAAGATGACATCTCATTTCTGAACATCTATGCCCCAAATTCAATGATAAACACTCTTAGAAGAAATATTACTAAAGTTTAAATCACACATTGAAACTCACACATTAATTGTAGGAGATACCAATACTCAATCTTACTAATGGACCTGTAATTGAAACAGAAAATAAACAAGGAAATGGTGAACCTAACAGATGTTATGAATCAAATCGACCTAAGAAATATCTGCAGAACATTTTACCGAAACATGAAAGAATATATGTTCTTCTCAGTATCTCATGGAATCTTCTCCAAATGACTACGTATTTGCTCACAAAGCAAGCCTCAACATATCCATGAAGATTGGAATAATCCTTTCATTTTATGAGACCACCATGATTTAAAGCTAGACATGAACAACAGAAACAACAAAAAACCTAAAATTCATAGAAACTGAAAAATTCTCTTTTCAGTGACCACTGCGTCAGGGAGAAAATCAAGAAAGAAACTAAAGACTTTCCACAATTCAATGAAAATGAAGGCACAATATATCCAAACTTATATGACACAATGAAAACTGCTAAGAGCATAAGTACCTTCATAACGAAAATGGAGCGATCTCATACCAGCAACTTAACAGCACACCTGAGAGCTCTAGTACCAAAGGAACTAAACACACCCAAGTAAACCTCAGTAAATAATCAAACTTGAGGCTGAAATCAATAAATTAGAAACAAGGAGAATAAAAAGAATCATGAAAAAGCTGGTTCTATGAGAAAATCAGCAAGATAGACAAACCCATAGACAAACTGAATAAAAGGCAGAGAGACAATATCCAAATTTTAAAAATCAGAATGAAAAAGGGGCATAACAAAAGGAAAATCCAAAGAATTGTACTGCAAAGAATTGTACTGCATTCTGCCTCTTCACTGGAGGGTGGAGTTGGGGGAGGGTGCCTGTGTACAGCTAGAAGGCCCTTCCCTGGAGGAACTAGAGCAAATTCTGGAAAGGTAGATCCACAGTGGTTCCCAGTCTCCTCTCTGGGTAACTGGGTGCTGCTGGCTGACTGTAAGGAGAGGGAATAGGGAACGAGGTATACTGGTCCTATCTTTCCCATCAGGATGCCAGACAAGATGGGGAGGTGGAGACAGGGACAATCAGAATGTGGTTGGGACCAAGTGCCTAAAGAGTACCAGAGGGGCTGGAGGGGAGAAAGCCTCCCCTGGGAGTCTTAGGCACAGCTCCTTAGTCAAAGGCCTTTCCCAGGTAATCGTTAATGAAGCAGCTCTCTGAGATGATCTTTGCTTGTCCATATTGTTGTGGATATACACATACACATTATTTGTAGTGAACCAGGAATTGCATATCTTTTGGGGGAAGGAATACCCAGGAAGGGAAATTTATTAGTTAAAGGCTCAAGGTTATCTAGATACTTCAATAGTATGGAAAAGGACTGCAGGTGTTATGCTACATAATGCTATGGTCCTTTCAGTAAGGGTCCTTGTTATATGGTTCCAGAGCAGGTACAGGGCAGGTACAAAATAGCTCCACTCCTGCCTTCAAATATTTGAGATCCCTTGGATTTGAACTCAGTTTACCTTATCAGTTCTTATGCTTCTTTGGGAACATGGTTCTAAATTCTCTACAAAGAATTTTTAGGTCTTACTTCAAAGGCCTGTGTTCCACAAAATAAGAAAGTTTAAATTAAAGGAATGATTTTTCTGAATAAGTTCCACTTTTAAAGTTAAATCATGATCACATAAACAATTTAAATAGACGTATAAACACTAAGGAAATAGAAGCAGTCACTAAAAGTCTCCCAATCATTAAAAAAAAAAAAAAAAAGATCAGAGCTATAGTATTAGTACATAAGTACAGAATTCCACCTGACTCTCAAGGAAGAGATAATACCAATACCCCTTAGATTATTCCACAAAATGGAAGCAAAAAGAACATTGCTAAGCACATTCTTAGGCCAAAGTCTCTTTGATAGCCAAACCACACAACGACTCAACAAAGAACGATAATTTAGATCAATTACTCTTATAAATATTGATGTAAAAATAATAAAATATTTACAAACCAATTCCAAGAACACATCAAAAACATCATCTGCCATAATCAAGTACACTTCTTCCCAGAGATGCAGGAGGGTTCAATATATGGAAATCCATCAAAGTAATTCACCATAGAAACAAAATGAAAGAAAAAACCCATGTGACCCTCCAACTAGATGCTTAAAAAAGCCTTTGACAAAATCTAAGTCTCCTTCATGTTAAAAGTCTTAGAAAAATCAGAGTTAACATCACATACCTAAACACAGAACAGGCAATATACAGCAAGAGTGGCAAAGGATATTACCAGCCCTACACCCAACAAAGGTCTAGTATTCAAATATATAAAGAATTCAAGAAGTTAGAAACCAACAATCCAAATAACCCAATTACAATATGGGATACAGAGCTCACAGAGAAATCTCAACAAGGCACTCTATTATGGACAAGCAAGAAACACTTAAGGAAATTGTTAACATCTTTAGTCATCTGGGAAATGCAAGTCAAAAGGACTCTGAGAGTCCACCTTTCACCTATCGGAATGGCCCAGATCAAAAATTCAAGTGACAGCACATGGTGGCAAGAATGTGGAGCAAGGTAAACATTCCTTCATTGCTGGTGGGGGTGCAAACTTGTATAACCACTCTGAAAATCAATTTGACGATTACTCAGAAAATTGGAAATAGTTCTACCTCAAGATCCAGTTATACTACTCTACCATATATCAAGGACCTTTGTCCCAATATGTTCATAACAACTTTATTTATAATAGCCAGAACTGGAAAAAATGTCCCTAGATGGCAAAATGAGTAAATCAAATGTATTACATTTACACAATAGAATATTATTCAGCTATTAAAAACAAAAATACCATGAAAATTTCATGCACATGAATGGAACTAAAAAAGTATCTTACTTAGTGAGATAACCCAGACCAAAGAGGACATAGAGGGTTTGTAGTCACTTATAAGTATATATTAATCATAAAACACAGGCTACCCATGCTATAATCCACAAACCTAAAGAGGCTAAATTACAAGGAGGGTCCAAGTGAGGATTCTTGAATCTCACTGAGGAGAAAAATATCAGATATCAGAGGTGAATAGAGAGAGAGAACTGGGCAGGAGAAGTACTGGTGGAGGAATCTAGTTGGGAAATCAGGTTTAGGGAGAGTCCACGAGACAGTTCCTGGAGAATGTTTGTGATTCTGTGATGGGGTGGGGGTAGAGTGGGCATCTCTAGGACTTGCCAGAGACATTGAAAGGAGGAAACTATGAGAGTGACTCTACTGAGACTTCTAGGATTGGGAGCAGATATGAGGCCTGAAGTGGCTGCCTCTTGTAGCCAGGCAGGACTCCCAGTGGAGGGATAAGGTCATAAAACCATCACAAAAACTTTGAATAAAATTTGTCTTGCCTACAAGAAGTCCAGAGACAAAGATGGAACAGAGACTGAGGTAATGATCAACCAATTACTGGCTCAACTTGAGACCTGTCTTATGAGCAATAACCAATCTCTGACATTATTAATGGTACTTTTTATGGTTGTAAACAGGAGAGTACTATAACTGTCCCCTGAGGCACTGTTGTCTGACAGTGGATTCTATTTCCCTAAATGTCTGGCCTCAGTGGGAGAGGATATGCCTAGTCCTGTAATGAACTGATGTGCCAGGGTTGTTTGGTAACCAGGAAGGCCTCCCGCTTCCATAGGAGAAGAGGATGGGGAAAAAGGAAAGGAAATGTAGGGGGAACTGGGAGGGGGAGCTAATATAGGGATATAAAATGAATAAATGGATACATTAAAGGATAATTATTAAGTATTTTTCATACTTACCTATATATTTTATATTATTTCAGTTTTATTGAATTTTTGGTACACAGTCTTACAATGTATCTGAGGCTGGCTTCAAACACATGATCTTTTTTGGCCTTTCCAGTGTGGGTTTGTTAGGTTAACAACCTAATCAAAGCACAGTGTCTGCGTGGAGGGTGCTGTAAAGAGATGATGTTGTCTCCCCAGTAGAGCACTGGGTTTGAGATAGCCGGAGACTCAACAGGTGATCCATAGCCTTGGTAGGGACAAATTCCAGACTCCTCCCACATGTGGCCTACATAAGGCGGCATCTTGGAGACATATTTGGCTCAGAGTAGCTTCTCCCAGAGAGTTTTGCTTCACCATCCAGGTAAAGGGGTGACTAACAGAGATTTCCATATTCATGAGTTACCTAAGGGGAGGGGGGATAGCTAATTAAGTTATTCCTTTTCTCAAATCCTCTTCCCCCTCCCCTATTTAAGCCAGCTCTACCCTGGCTGAACTGGGGGGATGGGGATCGCACATCCAACTACCACACCATGAACAATAAACTTCTTGGAAATCCAAGGACTTCTCATATCATTGGGGTCTGCCATTGTCAAAGCTTCCAGCCTCTGAAACGTTAGAGCTTCTCGTGTATGTGGACTCCGTTAGAGCTTCTCGTGTATTGGACTCTGCTGCCTCCCCACCCCGCAGGTCTCCACCTCACAGGCTGGGGCAGGCCCCGCATGCATTTTCCCGGTGTGTGTGCGTGTGCGTGTGCGTGTGCGTGTGCGTGTGGTGTGTGTGTGTGTGAAATTTTTCGATTTTTATCTTTCCTTTTATTGAAAATAAGTTTTCTCTCACATACCAAGGTGGTAGATATCTTATTTATGGTTCTCCTCCACTACTCTTATAAGTTTCTTCTTATCTCCTTTCAAATTTGGATACACTCCATTTCTATCTCTCATTAAAAAAAAACAAAATAAGGCTATTGATAGATGACAAAAAAATACATAATACAATAAGATAAAACAAAACTCGGACAAGACAAACAGACAGAAGGATATGGGCCCAAAGGAAGGCATGAGAATCAGACACACTTGTTCACATACTCAGAAACCCATAAAATCACTGAAGTAGAAGCCATGATATTTATACAGCTGATCTGCTGCAGAAAAATACAAGTCCTCTTCATGCTGCTATAGTTTCTATGAGTTTCTATGAATTTTGGTCATGTTGATTTAAAAGGCCTTGTACTAACATTGCACCACAACTTCTTTCCATTGTACACTAGACATTTTCAATATTGAAAATGTTAGAATTAGTTAAATTTCAACAAATTTTGGAAGTTAAAATATTTTACTTGCATTCTAATTATAAGCAATGATATTAAAGATCTATACTTCAGGTTCATAAACTTATTTTATTGTGGTACATAGATATTTATTCTCTTTTTTGTCAAATCATGAGTCAGGGAGTCATCTGGCTGACAAATGAGAATAGAACATAAATGTCAATTTTGTGAATATGAAAGAATGTCAAGCTGTTGCCTGAAGGACAATTGAATTATTACCAGAAATTATTTGTGGATACAAAACAGCTTGTTCTCTGAGTAAAAGAACATAATAATTTAACCTGAACACAACAAGCTATGAGTTATTTATTAGAATATATGTGAGGATAAATTTGAATAAAAATACCAAAGTAATTTCAACTACTCATGAGATCAGTCTTAGCTAACCTATGAAACAAACTATTTCAAGTTTGGATGTGAAAATTTAAATGTGGATCACTTACCTGTGAATTAAGTTTTAAAATATTTACTCAAACTTGATCCAAATATTATCTAATGACTTAGCTATCTCTAACTGATGGAATAAAAATATCAATAATGTGGTTACACAATTATATTGACTAAAAAATCATCACAACTATTTAATAACAACTTAATTACTATAAAATTGTCTTGATAATAACGAATCACATGGTGTTGCATATTTTGATGCTGCATGTTTGAGAACATATCTTCTCTGGCAGGTTTGATTCCCAGTATGCACATGGCAGCTCATGGGTACACATGTCTCAAGTTCCAGGGCATCTGGTGCCTTTTCCTTAACACTCTCTAAATGAGAGAGGGATTCCTTAAATCAATATTAAATTAGAATTATTTTTGTCCTTTACTTTGAGCTACTTTATCTTTGTAATGACATGGAAACAGAGTGTGTGAATATTCACTAAGTTTGAGTACAGCATTATGCTTCCCCAAACTACTTCAATAGATCATGAAGAATCACCAAAGAACATCATATTTTTCAATACTATACTTTCTATGAATATCTTTCGTCATGAGTGATACAAATAAACTTCATAACTAAGACTAACACTTTACATGAGGTAATCAAATGATTTAAGCATGATTCTTAAATTTCATTAAATATACTTGATGGGGATTCACATTACCTTCAAGATATATTATGGAGATGTAAATGAAGACAGTTTAAATTCAGAAACAAAGATGTTTTGCTATTTGTTCTGATTATTCTGTGAGAAGTGGTTAGAAAATATTTCTCTGTGTACTGTGACTGGTAAATGTATTTACAATTTTTCATTTCCTCAGATAGATTCCTGAGAATACCAAATCTGCTTACCTTTTAATTATGATCTTATGACAAGTCACATTCACTACTTCAATGTCATAATCATGATCACTCAGATATTTCAATACTGTATGTAATGAAATACTGAAAAGAACTAAAATTTTCTTATAGTATAAATTGTGGTTTGAATGTGACCATCACACAAAGGTCTCAGCCTGTGCTGGGTTTTGGGAAGACTGTAGAGCCTTTCTGGAACAATTGAATCAAATGAAGGTGGACCTGGAGGGTTCATACACTGCCTATACTTACGTATTTTTTATGGTTTCTGAATGTGAATTCAATTTAGCATCTGACCTCTCAATTTTTTTTCAAGCTCGATCAGATGTAGGGTTGGTAAAGATCTTTTCCAAATTTGTAGGTTGGAATTTTGTTCTATTACAGTGTCTTTTGCCTTATAGAAGCTTTGCAGTTTTCTAAGGTCCCATTTGTCAATTGTTGACATTAGAACATGAGCCATGGTGTTCTGTTCAGAAAATTTCCCTCTGCTAATGTGTTCAAGATTCTTTACCACTTTCTCTTCTATTAGATCCAGTGTATCTAGCTTTTGTGGTGGTCTTTGATACACTTTGACTTGAGCTTTGTAAAAGGAAATAAGAATGATCAATTTGCATTCTTCTATTGCTTAGTTGCAGCTGAACCAGTGCCATTTGTTAAAAATGTTTCCTTTTCTACTGGATGGTTTTGGCTTCTTTGTCAAAGATCAAGTGAACATAGGTTTCATTTCTGGGTCTTCACTTACTTCCATGATCTACCTGCCTCTCTCTGTACCAATGCCATGTGGTTTTTATCGTTAATGTTCTGTAATACAGCTTTAGGTCAGGGATGGTAATTCACCCAGAAGTTTTCTTATTGTTTAGAATAATTATAGCTATCCTGGAATTTTGTTATTTCAACTGAATTTGAGAATTGCTCTTTCTATCTCTGTGAAGAATTGAGTTGGAATTTTGATGGGGATTGCATTGAATCTCTACATTTCTTTTGGTAAGATGGCCTTGTTTAATATGTTAACCTTTGAAATCCATGATCATGGGAGATCTTTCCACCTTCTGAGGTCTTCTAATTTCTTTTTTCAGAGACTTGAAGTTCTTGTTAAAACAGATCTTTCACTTTCTTTGTTCGAGTCACACCAAGATATTTTATATTATTTGTGACTATTGTGAAAGGTGTCATTTCCCTAATTTCTTCTCATCTCATTTATCCTTTGCATAAAGGAAGGCTATTGATTTATTTATCTTTGCTGGGAGAATTTTATCAAATTCTTCTATTTCTTTAAGAGTTATGGACTATTTTGATGGTTTATCTGATCCTTATTTACCTTTGATATCTGATATCTGTCTAGAAAAATCATCCATTTCTCTAAGTTTTCCAGTTTTGTGAATATCGGCTTTTGTACTAGGATCTGATGATTTATTTTTTTAATTTCTTATTTTGTTATATCTCCTTTTTTACTTCTGATTTTGTTAATTTGGATACTATCTCTGTTCCCTCTGGTTAGTCTGCTTAAGGTATTATTTATCTTTTTGATTTTTTTTTTAAGAACCAGCTCCTGGTTTTATGATTCTTTGTATAGTTCTCCTTGTTACTACTTAGCCTGGAGTTTGATTATTTCCTGTTCTCTACTCCTCTTGGGTATATTTGCTTCTTTTGAACCTTTTTAAAAAGGTTCTAGACCTTTTAGATATCCTGTTAATCTGCTAGTATAAACTCTCTCCAATTTTTTATGGAGGCACTCAGAGCTATGAGTTTTCTTCTTAGCACTGTTTCCTTTGTGTTCATAAGTTTTGGTATGTTATGCCTCTGTCTTTGTCAAATTCTAAAGAGTCTTTAATTTCTTTATTTCTTCTCTGACCAAGTTATCATTGAGTAGAGCATTGTTAAGCTTCCATATGTATGTGGGTTTCCTGTTGGTTTTGTTATTGAACAACAGCCTTATTTCATGATGATCTGATAGAATGCATGGGATTATTTCAATCTTCTTGTATAGATGAAGCTTGTTGTGTGTTTGATTATATGGTCAATTTTGGAGAAGGTGCCATGAGGTGTGGAGAAGTAGGTATATCCTTTTGTTATAGGGTGAAATGTTCTGTAAATATTTGTTAAATCCATTTGGCCATAACTTCTGTTAGTTTCACTGTGTCCCTCTTTAGTTTTTGTTTCCATGATTTGTCCATGAGTGGAGTGTTGAAACCTTGACTGTTATTGTATGAGGTTCGATGTATGCTTTGAATTTTCATAATGTTTCTTTTACTAACTTGGGAAACCTGAAACACACTACATAGGCTATAGGCAGCTAAATAAGCCCTTCTTACATTCTTCCTTCTAAAGTTTGTCCTGTTAGTTTCCCTTCTTGTGTTGGAGTTTCATTTCTATTATCCCATGTAGGGCTGGATTGGTGGAAAGATTGTTTAAATTTGGTTTTGTCTTGAAATATATTGATTTCTTCATCTATGTTATTGAGAGTTTTTCTGGGTATAATAGCCTAAAGTGGCATTTTTATTCTTTTAGGGTCTATATGACATTTGCCAAAGATCTTCTGGCTTTTAGAGTCTCTATTGAGGAGTCTGGTGTAATTGTGATAGGTTGCCTTTATTGTACTTGGCTTTTTCTCTTACTGCTTTCAATATTCTTTCTTCAGTCTGTGCATTTAGTGTTTTGATTGTTATGTGATGGGAGAATTTCTTTTCTGGTCCAATATGTTTAGTGTTCTGTGAGCTTCCTGTATTTTATGGGCATGTCTTCTTTAAGGTTAGGGAAGTTTTCTTCTATAATTTTTTGAAGATGTTTACTGGACTCTTTGAGTTGGGAGTCTTTGCTCTCTTCTATACCTTTTATTCTTAGGTTTGGATCTTCTCATTGTGTCCTGGATTTCCTGGATGTTTTGAGTTAGGAGCTTTTTTATTTTTTGTATTTTTCTTTAACTTTATGTCAATGTATTCTGTGGTATGTTTTATGCTGAGATTCTCTCTTCTTTCCTTGTATTTTGTTGGTGATACTTGAGTCAATGATCCTGATCTCTTTCCTAACTTTTCCATCTCAGGTTTCTCTTCTCTTTTCCTTCAATGTATATATTTCCATTTTTAGATCCTGGATGGTTTTGTCCAATTACTTCACCTGTTTGATTGTGGTTTTTGTATTTTTTAAGAGATTCATGTTTCCTCTTTAAAGACTTCTACTTGTTTACTTGTGTTCTGTATTTCATTAATGGAGTTATATATTTCCTCTTAAAGTCCTCTATCATATTCATGAGATGGGATTTTAGATCTGAATCTTGCTTTTCAGGTGTCTTGGGGTCTCAGGGCTTACTGTGGTGGGAAAACTGAGTTCTGATGTTGCCAAGTAGCATTGGTTTCTGTTGCTTTTGTTCTGGTACTTGCATCTTGACATTGGTTTTCTCTAGTGCTAACTGGCTTTGCTGTTTCTGACTGGAGCCTGCACTTCCTGCGAACCTATGTCTGTGTTATCTTGGTTGTGTCACAACCAAGAGGAATGCAGCTGTTACTGTGATTATGTGATTCTGAGATTCTGGTATCCTGGGATCCTGACATCCTGGGTGTGTCAGAGCTCCTGGGATCAAGCTGCCTCTGTGATCCTGAGATCCGGAGATTCTATTCTTTCAGAGTTTCTGGGAGGCAAACTACCTCTGAGTATTATAGGAGTGGGTTGGGACCAGAGCCCTGGTCTTCTCCAGACACAGGTACAAAATGGAAGAATGTTGTCTCTGGCTGGACAGGGGTTTTCTGTCCCCTGAGTGCCAGGGGGTTTCAGTTACTCTGAGTATTGGGGCAGATGTTGTGGCCTCACCTGTGATCCTGAGTGTGTCCCAGCTCTTGGGAATCAAGCTTCCTCTGGATGGTGTAGGAGTAGGTGGGAAGTCAGAATACTGGACCTGCTTTGGGCATAAGTGCAAACCAGAAGGGCACCAAAATAGGGTATGGAGTGCTGAAGAAACTCAAGAAACAAATCCTGTTAAATTAATCTTTATCCAGATAGGCAATTTCAAAAAAAATCTCTGTCAATTAAATTTTGTATATAATAAAACTATAATTTGTCTTTTCTTTGATAAATTATTTTTATGACACCTGTCAAGTAATGGAACCTCACTGTTAACTATATAATTTCATGTAATCTGTTGTATAATCTGTTTATTTTTATAATATCCAAAGAAACCAATATTAAGAATTTTTACTCTCTAAGAAATCGAAAAATCAAAATTTTAATTAAAGTAGGCTACTACAGACATCAATAAATTATATGTAAATGATGGTAAAATCCAGTTCTAATTTATTTTTTTTCAGTTCTAATTTTTACATCTACAGGTAACCACAACACTAAGGCTCAGGGAACATGGAAAAGATAGGACAGAAAGACCGTAAGAGCCAGTGACTCAAATTTCTGCAATGAACTAGTGTCTTCTAGACATAACAGTGATGTTGCACTCATTAAATCTCAACAAATATAGTTGCATTAACAAAACTTGAATAAATTTCACACCAGTTGACGTATCACTGCTGTTGTGGATAGCACCAGCCTTGTATTTTGATCCTGGTTCCACTTTAATGGGCGGGGCTGCAGAGGATATTGAATCTGTACACAGGTGACATCTTGTGAACCTTCTGTCCAATTAAATTTGTAAAATAAAGGTAGAGCCAGTGATTGGGCATTGGAAGGGAGGCAGAGAAAAAGGCTTAGAAGAGGAGAGAAGAAGAGGAATTCGATATAAGAGGTAGTCGACAGAAGAAGTGGTACAAGAAGGAAGTCAATGGAGGAAAGTGAAGGAGTAGGAAGCCAACAACGGAGGAGCTAGAGGTGGAAGGACAAGCACGTGGCCTGGATAAACCACAAGTTATAAGGGATCTCATAGCCGGGAATATAGTAGTGTAATGGTAAATCTGCCCAATCTAGGAATGCAATTTATACCATAATTTATTGAGTTGTGTTTTCCTTGACTGGTCTTATTTGGGTCGGAGATTTACCACAACACACTGTGGATGCAGGGAATTTCACAGTCCACACAATTAGATGAGGAGATATAAATATCAACGCTGACTGAGAGGGAGAGTCAGTTTTCTCTGGGGACATAACCCTTCATAGATTTTTCAATCCCAAGTCATCAGGCCTATACATATGCATACATAATGTTTAATGAACTTTATAAAGTAGAATAGATTATGAGTTAATAAGGAATGAGAGGGAAATGTTAGAAGAGGTAGAGCAATAACTGGAAATGAAATGATGCATGTTTATAATGGTTCAAATGAGAATGGCTACTACCATAGTTTGAATATGTGGTTCACAAATATAGGGCCTGTTTTAGAATGATTAGAAATTGTGGCCTCGTTGAACGTGTTCAACTAGTGTAAGTGTGAAATTTCAAAAGCCATGCCATCCAGTTATTTCCCTCTACTCTTCCCCTTTATCTCATTTGTTTTTCAATCATAAGTTGGCTCTCAGCTACTGCTCCAGCCCTGTGCTTGCCTGCCTGTTGCCATGTTCCCCACATAATTTTATGAACTCACACTCTGAAAATATGAGCCCCAATAAGCAAATTTTTAGAAGTTGCTTTAGTAATGATGGCTCTCTACAGCAACTAGAATAAAACTAAGACACAAAAGCCAGAATTCATTAAACTCTCTTTTATTTGGTATAAATCTGAAGACACCAGTTTTGTAACATTTTAAACCAAGTGCTTGTATAATATGTTTGAATTTTATTGTCAGAATTAATTTCTCTTGACAGTCAGTGTGATAAGGATTAGAAGTTAGTACCCATTTCTCTGAACATGTTGCTAATGTAGCTTGTATATTGTTTATATCCAAATCAAAAGGATGAAGAGAACAGAGATTGAAGATATATTAAAGAATTAGCGAGTTTAAATCAGCTGAGATTTATATACATATAAAGGTATAGAATTTTGCATAGAAAATCAAGAAACCTCAGAAATGGTGGAAAATCACACTTTTGTGAGAGACTAGACATAAAGAATGAATGAAGATATTATAATACTTATTTGTGTTATGGCCATTTGTACAGAAACCTTGTTCTTAAAGAGAATTATTGATTTAAATTTAAGATTATATATATGTGAAATTAATCTAGGAATATTTAACTCATCTATAGTTTTACTAATCTATGGAATCTGAGAAAGTTTTACTAGTAAATAAAAAGAAAGATTTAATGTTTTAAAAAGTTCAATGACATATAAGGAAGTCTGAAATGTTTTCAAATTTATCAAACCTGTACAAAACTTTAAGTAAACTGTAAATAGTCAAAATTTAATGTGAGCAGTATTAAATTCTCACAAGTTTATAAAAATTATTCTCTGAAACTTTTACTATATCTTATAGAAATTATAACATATGTAAATGCTATTCAATTTGTCCAATTTATACTTTTAATAGAAACCCAAGCATTTATAAGTATACCACATACATATCATACCTTCTAATAATACAAAATAATCATCACATAGTATAAAATAGTTCTAGTATTAATGTCATTTCAGAAACGCAAAAATGTCATCAAGCAGGAGCAAATTCACTCACCCTCTTTTTTAATGCTCACTTAATCCACAGATATGAAGCAATAGAAATAATTAGTACTTGTATTTTTTCCAAGCAGGTATTTTGCTGAACAAAATATTCAATTGTAACTTAATTGTAAATTATTTATACACTGATGATGTAATACATTCAAAAGATACTGAATTAACAGTTGCAATTTTGCCTGTAGCTCACTAGATGGTATACATTCTTTCAGGAAATGTTTGTAACAATAAGTTTGCTGTCCAATAACAATTCTAAACATATTTACATATATTCATTTTTTTAAATTGATGTACGTTTACAGAAATGAACCAAATATTATAAAACTTTCTATTGATATGTGGTCAAATTTTGATTTTCTATTAATGTTAAAATATCAAGCTTACTTTCAGCTTGTATTTTATCTCTACATTTATGACAACATATATTGAATACTGATGTTTTTATGAGGTAATGAGAAAAGCATAAACCTTAGATTTGTGACTTTTACAAGTGTCACAGAATATTGCTACACGAATATTGGATTCAGATGTCCAATCTTATCAATCATATTATAATTAATAACATTCATGACATGTTAACAGTGTCTTACTATCCTGAATTTACTAAAACTTATAGATTAATATTATAAGTTATTTATTCTGTAATTCTTAGAATGTCAAAAATCAAAAAATAAATTTTTTAATGTTATGACTAAAACAGATACAGTTTCTTTTTTTTTTAATTTTATTTTTTTGCTTATTCACTTTATAACCCGTCCCAGTCACCCCCCCCACAATCCTTCCCCATCTCTTGTTTTCTGAGTACCCCCCTCCTGTATCCCCACCCTGCCACTTTAAGTCTCTGAGAGGCTAGGTGCTTCCTCTCCCATTTAGGCCAGATGAGGCACCCAGCTAGAAGACCATACCCCATATACAGGCTGCATGTTTTGGGATAGCCCCCGCTCCAGATGTTTGAGACCTGCATGAAAACCAAGCTGCACATTTACAACATATGTGCAGGGAGGCCTAGGTCCAGCCATGGAGGTAGATCTGTGTAGACTAGGTATGCTCCACGGTTGGTGATTCAGTCTCTGAGAGCTCCAAGGGTTCAGGTTGGTTTACTCTGTTGATCTTCCTGTGCAGTTCCTATCTCCTTAGGGCCCACAATCCTTCCCCCTATTCTTCTATAAGAGTCCTCAAGCTCCATCCACTGTTTGGCTCTGGATGTCTGTATCTGTTTGAGTCAGCTGCTGGTTAGAGCCTCTCAGAGGACAGCTTGCCCCTGTCTGTTCTCAGGCTGGAGGTTTAGATCCTGGGAGCTTGGTTGAATCTTTGATACTCGTTCTAAAAAAAGGACAAAAGCACCCTCACTTTGGTCTTCCTCCTTCTTCTTGAGTTTCATGAGGTTTATGCGTTGCATCTTAGGTATTGTGTGTGTTGGGGCTAATATCCGCTTATCAGTGAGTGCATACCATGTGTGTTCTTTTGTGATTGGGTCATCTCACTCAGGATGATATTTTCTAGCTCCATCCATTTGTCTAAGAATTTCATGAGCTCATTATTTTTAATAGCTGAGTAGTACTCCATTGTGTAAATGTACCACATTTTCTGTATCCATTCTTCTGTTGAAGGACATCTGGGTTCTTTCAGCTTCTGGCTATTATAAATAAGGCCGCTATAAACATAGTGGAGCATGTGGCCCTGTTGCATGTTGAAATAACTTCTGGGTATATACCCAGGAGGGGTATAGCTGGGTCCTCAGGTAAGTAAAACAAAATTTTACAAATGACATTGAAAATGCCCTGAATTATTTAACTGAATAATTATTATCATTTGGTACAATACAGTTGGAATGTCTCAGTATTTTTAAGATGCATGATAGTTGGACCATGCTCTAGTGCGATTCAACGTAAGTTGGTTCCTTCTTCCTTCTTAGTCAGATATATTAGCTATACATATTTAATGTTTATACAATTTTCCATCAAAAAGTGAGATCTAATTTTCTTAATATTTAGATTTAGAAAATTGTATTCATAAATGTACATCAAAAAGTGAGAATTCATTTTCTTATGTAATAAACATTTCAAAATAATCTAGGCAAAATGTCAATTAGATAATTTAGAATGATTCCATTACTGTGTGGAAAAGCAATAAGAAAAATAAATATGACAATAAATTTGAGTTATAGAAAGAATTAATAGAAATATGAAAGAAAAAAATGTAAAAGATTAAATAATGGGAAGAAATAAATAAGAATGGATAATATAGAAGTCTACTAGTAATATGGAATACATAAAGAAATTATTAAATAAGTACATATCAAGTCTTATGAGAGAAAAAAATAATCAGTGCAATTGCCTTTAGTGAAGTAAAAAATGAAATATAAACATGGTGAAATATTGAAAAAGGGAAAGGAATATGTGAGAAATGAAAGGATTCAAGAGATATGGTTGACACAACAAAGACTTCAGAAATAAACACTTTGATACCTTTGAACCTCAATGCACAGATAATCAATTTTTCACTGTGCAAAGAAGCATGAACAATTTATGATGAGAATTATGCAAACTGAAACTTGTGAGAGGAGATTAGTCAGTATACTTTGAAAGTGAGCTTCAGTTTTGCTGGAAATGACTTGGTTATTGACAAATGGATTTTTACAAATGAATTTCACTAAAGTTAGTGGGTACAATGAGGTAAACATAGGTAAAATTGCATGTACTATACATGAATCAAGAGCTGAAAATACTTTGGATGACATTTTTGTCTTCAAAGTTTTCCAAAAATGTCTAGAAAATACTCCTAGAACTTGAAATAAATTCAGCCAATTCTGAGGAGTCCACTGTGGATAGTCATCTTGTATTCTATATATTATTGAGATATTCTTGAAATATTAAAACCATAGCTAAGCTTGAGAAGGCTTTCAAGAATCACTATTAAAAATAACAGACACAGTACCAGTAAAATATTTTCTCACTACAATCATAGACAGCAGTTAAAACAAAGGAAAAAGACTTCATTGTTCTATCTTTTCTTTCTGGTATTTCTGTTTGTTATATAGTTACTTGTGATATTCTTAGACAGACACACATATTCATACAGAAAATATGAATGAATATACAAATATTCTCAGCAGTGGAAAATAACATATAAAATGTAAGTGTATCTCAAATATAAACAATAAATATTCATAACAGAAAATTATCAAAAAACAGAGAAAGATTATATACTCCTGGATAGAAAATAAATATTTGAAATATGATTACTTGAATTGTTAGTAAAAGAAAACTATAGTCATGAAATATTGTTATAAGCATAACTGAATGACTAAAAAACTAAGAAATAGTAAAATATTTCAAAGAAGGAGCAAAAATGGATCAAACTTATATACTTGAAATGATAAAAAAAAATGTAACAGCTTACATGGAAAAATATTTTGAATTTTTCTTACAAATGTAACAATGTTATTTACAATAAAAACAATATTATGCACATAGGTATTTATTCTGTAAATTTATGTGTAGTCATGTACAAATTTTTTTACATTAATATCTTAGAAGCCTTTGCACTATTTTAATACTGTAGCAAACACAGTTTTTTTTTTCATCAGTATTTGGTCCATCCAAACATATGCATGGAACTCATATGGTAAAACTGATAATGTAAGCAACAATTTGGTTGTATCAGATGAGACATATAATGAGTGATAAGTATGTTTGTGGAGTACAAGCTATTTTATGGCATAATTCTTGTTGTAGTCTTACAATGACTAAATTACTAAAGCTGAAAAAATGAGCAGTTCATGGGAAAGTGTGATTATGACTGAAGGGAATCATGAGAAAGAAATTTTTGAATTTCATACAGTTTCATATACATGGTAATAAAACTAAATCCATATACACCATAACAGTTATGAACTGATGAAGCTTTTAAAATTTGATTCAAAACTAATGTATAAACAATGCAGAATATGGTTTATCAGATACTATATTATATAAGATATTGCACATGAAGACACTTCATGAGGATTTATGAGAACACTTTTATAATCTTACTTCTGGCCAGGACATATGCATCTATAAATGACTATAGACAAGAATGAATAACATAAAGGATGCTTTAAATCATAAAAATCTGCTATTGTATAACATTCTAAAATTATTTTTATGAAAGTGTTTTTTTTTTTTATCTTTTTTTTATTGGAAATTTTTTTACATTTCAGATATTCTCTCCTTACCCCATTTCCCCCCCCTCCCTCCCAGGAACTCACTATCCCTTCCCCCATCCTCCTGCCTTCACGTTGGTGTACCCCCACCCACCCTCCACTGTACCTCATCTCCCACCCTCGAATATCCACCCCCCGCCACGATGTCCAGCCTTCACGGGACCAAGGATCTCTTCTCCCACTTATATATAGCTCCCTTGCATATATAGCTGGAGCCATGGGTCCCTCCCTAAGCGCTCCCAGGCTGGTGGTTTAGACCCTGGGGGCTCTGGTTGGTTGGGATTGTTGCTTTCCTCATGGTGTCACAAATCCTCTCAACTCCTTCAGCCTTCACTCCATTTTCTCCATTGGGAAACCCATGCTCAGTTTAATGGTTAGCTGTGAGCTTCTGCCTCTGAGTATGTTAGACTCTTGCAGACTTCTAAGGAGACAGCTATATCAGGCTCCTGTCCGCATGTACATCCTGACATCCACATCAACCTCTACCTTTGGTGACTGCACATAGGATGGATATCCAGGTGGAATGGTCTGTCTCTCCTTCAGTTTCTGTCCTGCACTGTGTATCCATATTTGCACCCTTGAGTATTTTGTTACTCCTTCTAAGAAGGACTGAAGCCCCCCCACTTGGTCATCATTCTTTATGAGCTTTATGTGGTCTGTGAGTTGAATCTTGGATATTTCTATTGTCTGGCTAAAGATCATATAATCAGTCGTAGTATAGAATACATGTATGTTACTTTTCGTGATTGTGGTTACTTCACTCAGGATGATATTTTCTAGTCATCACATTTATTATAAAGAGATTTATCAAATTCAATGTTTTTATAGTGAGTAATATTCCATTGTATAAATGTACCACATTTTTTGTATCCATTCCTCTGTTGAAGGGCATCTGGGTCTTTCAGTTTTGGTATATAAATAAAGCTGCTATAAACATATGGAGCATATGTCCTTGTTATGTAAAGTGTTTTAATAGAGTAACTAAATGGAAAGGGTTAGAACTTCTCCAAAAACCATAGTTATATAAAAAATGTCAGATAAGAAATCACACCATTTAAGTTGTATGACAGAGGGATCTTATAGTATCATAAAAAAATTACATTCTATTACCATTGCTCATTTGGTGACATATGACTATCAGGTGTGGAGGTCAGAGTAACATATAGAGCAGTCTATGTAGTGAAGTCGAGATAGTCTTGTAGCCAAGGTCTAGAGAGCAGTGTCTATGCAGCAAGAGGAATCTTTTCTGTTTAGTTGTAGAGAACTTTCAGAAGAGCTTGTTTGCTGAACTGCCTACATGGAATGCGAAAAAACTTAGAGTCTTACGATTAGACTTGACTCCATTCTGTGTCTGTGCTTTTTTTCTGTTTCTTTTTTACTTTCTTTTCTTTATACCTTTCTATTCTTTTCGTTCAATCTTTTCTTTCTCTTCTCTTTCTTCTCTTCTCTTCTCTTCTCTTCTTTTCTTTTCTTTCTATTTTTATGGATGTTCTCTTTACTTCATTTCAATGTTTTTTTCCTTTCTGTTTCACTTGCAATATCTTCTCCACTTCCCTGACTTTATAGGGTGTTTTTTCCTTCCCATTCCCACTCCAATCACCGTCCTGGCATTCCTACATTAGGAATCAAGTGTGTTCCCATGAACCAAGGCCATCCACCTCACCGTCCTGGCATTCCCTTACATTAGGGAATCAAGTGTTCCCATGAACCAAGGGCTTCTCCTCCCTTGATGCCCAACAAGGCCTTCTTTGTGCTGGAGCCTTGGGTCCCTCCACCAGTAGTCTGTGGTTGGTCATTTAGTCCTGGGAGCTCTGGGGGTCTGGTTGGGTGATATTGTTGCTATTCCTATGGGGTTGGAAAATCCTTAAGTTCCTTCAGTCCTTTCTCTAACTCCTCCATTGGGGATCCTCTGTTCAGTTAAATGGTTGGCTAAGAGTCTCCACCTCTGTATTTGCCAGGCTCTGGAAGAGCCTCTCAGGAGACTGCAATATCAAGCTCCTGTCAGCAAGCACTTCCCAACATCCACAATAGCATCCAGGTTTGGTGACTGTATATGGGATGAATCCCTGTGGGGTCCCTGTTCTGGAGGGTTGTCCCACGATGATCTCCCGGCTGAGGACGAGTGAGAGCAGGGAGGGTGCTCTACCCAGTCTCCGCTGTCTGTTGGTCTTCACCAGCCTGGTGTTGAGAGGTCTGGGCCAAAAGGGTGACTCCAGGCACTGCACTGTTCTCCACGCTGAGCCGCCCGGGCTGGGCCGATAGAACGCCGGCTAGCAGGCAAGGAAGCAGCTTGGTGCCCCAGGAAGGTTCCAGGAGAGCAGATCTCTCCCCAAGTGTTACAGCTCTTGAGACAAAGACTCCAAGACACCAAGATGATTCTCGAACACACACACCTTTACTTCTCCCGAATAGAGCCTTTATATACAGTTTCAGGGTGCGTTAGGGTCTGACAGCAGATAATGCTTATTGGCTTGGTCAGAGAGCTTGGAGAGACCTCATCTGCATGTGGGTTAGGGTCTGGCAGATAATGCCTATTGGCTTGGTCAGAGAGCTTAGAGATGCCTCATCTACATGTGGGAGGGCCTGAGGCACTGTTCCTCGTGACTGATAGTCATAGACCTCTCTTTGGGAGAGGCTGTGGAGGGCCGAAGCTGAATGAAAAGAACCAGGGCCTGAGGGCAGCGCCGAACACCTGCCGTCCTGGTAAAGGTCCGGGGTTCAAGGCTTGCTCAACCAGGCACCCAGCTGCTTCCCACAGCCCACCGCCCACAAATCCCCAGGTGGGGCAGTCTCTGGATGGCCTTTCCTTCAGACTCTGCTTCACACTTTGTCTCCGTATTTCCTCCTGTGAGTATTTTGTTTCCCATTCTAAGGAGGACCTAAGCATGAACACTTTGGTCTTCCTTCTTCTTGAACTTCTTTTAGTCTGTGAACTGTATCTTCAGTATTCCCAGGTTTTGGGCTAATATCTACCTATGAGTGAATTCATATCATGTGTGTTCTTTTGTGGTTGGGTTTCCTCACTCAGGATGATATTTTCTAGTTCAATCCATTTTCCTAAGAATTTCAAGAAGTCATTGTTTTTTAATAACTGAGTAGTACTCCATTGTGTGTATTTACCACATTTTCTGTGTCCATTCCTCTGTTGAAGGACATCTGGATTTTTTTCAGCTTCTGTCTATTATAAATACAGCTTCTATGGAAAACAGGCTTCAAGAAGATACAAGAGGATTAAAATGATCCCTGCATCCTATCAAATTGCCAGGGAAGAAGGCTGGTCTTCAATAACAACAAAAACAAAGAAATCCACATACACATGGACGATGAACAATACTCTACTCAATGATAACTTGGTCAAGAAAGAAGAAAAGAAAGAAATTAAAGGCTTTTTAGAATTTAATGAAAATGAAAGCACAACATACCCAAATTCATGGGATACAATGAAACCAGTGCTAAGAGGAAAACTCAGCTGTGAGTGTCTATAAAAAGAAACTAGAAAAAGCATACACTAGCAGCTTGACAGCACATTAGAAAGCTCTAGAACAAATGAAGCAAATACACCCAAAAAGAGTAGATGGCAGGAATAAACTCAGGGCTGAAATCAACCAAGTAGAAACAAACAAACAAACAAACAAACAAACAAAAAAAACTATAGGAAGAATCAACAAAACAGGAACTAGTTCTTTGAGAAAATAAATAGATAAATCCATAGCCAGACTAACCAGAGGGCACACAGACAGTATCAAAATTAACAAAATCAGAAATGAAAACAGAGACATAACAGCAGAAACTGAGGAAATTAAAAAAAATCTTCAGATAATTCTGCAAAAGCCTATATCTGACAAAACTGGAAAATCCGGATGAAATGGGCAATTTTCTAGACAGATAACAGGTACCAAAGTTATGTCAAAATAGATAAACCATTTAAACAGTCCCATAACCCCTAAAGAAATAGCAAGAGTCATTAAAAGTCTCTCAACCAAAAAAAGTCCAGGACCAGATGGGTTTAGAGCAGAATTCTATCAGATCTTCAAAGAAGACCTAATACCAATACTCTTCAAACTATTCCACAAAATAGAAAAGAAGGAACACTTCCAAATTCCTTCTATGAAGCCACAATTAAGCTTATACCTAAACCACACAAATACCCAACAAAGCAAGAGAACATCAGATCAATTTCCCTTATGAATATCGATGCAAAAATTCTCAATAAAATTCTTGCAAATCAAATCCAAGAACACATCAAAATGATCATCCATGGGCTGGAGAGATAGTTCAGCAATTAAGAGCACTGACTGCTCTTCCGAGGTCCTCAGTTCAATTCCCAGCAACCACATGGTAGCTCACAACATCTGTAATGAGAATTCGATACCCTCTTCTCGTGTGTCTGAAGACAATGACAGTGTACTCCAGTAAATGAAATAAATAAATAAATCCTGAAAGAAAAGAAAAAGAAAAAAGAAAAAGATTATCATCCACCATGATCAAGTAGGTTTTATCCCAGAGACTCAGGGATGGTTCAATATATGGAATTTCATTAAAGTAATACACTATATAAAAAACTCAAAAGAAAAAGCCACATAATCCTCTAACTAGATCCTGAAAAAGCATTTCACAAAATTCAACACCCCTTCATGGTAAAAATCTTGGAAAGATTAGAAATTCAAAGTCCATAACTAAACATAGTAAAGCAATATACAGCAAACCAGTAGC
>JAJTUV010002101.1:0-250000 GCA_021653895.1 Mastomys natalensis | reverse complement strand
ATATTGATGGTTGTAAAAGGTTTACAGTTAGCATGTCTGCCTGTAATTTTCAAGAACTCATGAAGTGATATCATTGGAAAGTTTTGCCTCAAGGAATGACCAATAACTCTACATTATGGCAAAAATTTGTTTCTGCTTCAAGAAAAGAGGTTAGGATTTTGAATCCTTCAGTGTATATTATTTATTATATGGATATTTTATTAGCTGATCCCTCTTAAGGAGTTTTATTACAAACCTTTGCTCTTATACAAGCTTTAAAATATTTGGGATTAGTTGTTGATCCCCAAAATATACAAAGGCAGTATCCTTTAAAATATTTTGGACATCAGTTATATCCTAAACAAATTGTGGCATAGAAAATCCTAATAAGAAAAGATGGTTTACTTACTTTAAATGATTTTCAAAAGCTGTTAGATGTTAATTGGCTAAGACTTCATCTTATGCTCACCACAGAAGCACTTAAGCCTGTTTGATATTCTCAAGGGAGACACAAATCCTAATTCCCCTGGACAATTAACTGATGAGGGACAAATAGATTTGAAGAAAGTAGAGGAAGCTATTAGCCAGATGCATTATATAGACTATGACCAATTGTTGGCTGTTTGCATTCTTGTTATTTCTCATGAACTCACAGCAGTTCTTTGGCAAAAGAAACCATTAATTGTGGATTCATGTTTCTTCAACTCCAAGTAAAGTTTGAACACCCTATTTTAAAACTGTTGCTGTGTTAATAAAGAATTGTAGAATAGAATCATGAAAGTATTTTGGGAAAGAACCAGATGAAATATTATTCTTTATTCCTAACAAATTGACTATTGCAGAATACTGATATTTGGCTTATTACATTTACAAACTTTTTAGGCAAGTTTGATAATCATTATCCAAAAGACAAGTTGTTAGAATTTGCCTCTATTCATGCTTTTGTATTTCCTGTAAATTTATGCATGCAGCATAGAGAATGTGCTTACTGTATTTAGAGACAGCTCATCTAATAGGGAGGCAGCATATGTAATTGGATCACATGTTTATTCTTTCAAGTTTCCCCTTGCTTCAGCACAAATAATTGAATTACATGTTGTAGCTACTGTTGTTGAAATGTTGAAAAATAAAGCTTTTAATTTGTATACTAATAGCCAATACATAGCTCATGGTTTACCATTGTTTGAAATTGTACCTGTTTTAGATTAATTCTCCAATTTTGCAATCATTTGTGCAAATACAACTTAATTTAAGAAAATGTACTGTTCCTTACTTTATAGGACATTTAAAAGTTCATACTGGATTGCTCTTAGTGATGGCAATGCCATAGCAGGTTTGCATACCTGGCAGATTATAGGCCTTATACAGAAATAGTTAGCCAAACAATCTCATTCTTTATATCATCAAAATAATAGTAGCTTGAGACAACATTTGGTATTTCTAGAGAATGTGCACATCAAATTGTAAAGACTTGTCCGCAGTGTCCTCACTTTCATTGTGTACCACATAATGGTGTTAATCCTCAAGGACTCGTACCTAATCAGTTATACAAATGGATGTTACTCATATTTCTAATTTTAGAAAATTATAATATGACTATGTGACTACTGATACCTTCTCATGGTTTCTTGTTGCAACTGCTTTAACAAGAGAAACAGTTTTATACTGTTTTGCTATTATAGGAACGCCTAAAGTAATAAAAACTGATAATGACTCTGGATATACTAGTAAGGCATTTATGAAAGTTTGCTCATAATTTAACGTAACCATAAAGCAGGGGTTGCTTATAATCCTCAAGGGCAAGGAATGGTGGAACATGCCCATCGAACATTAAAAACTCAACTTTTAAAATAAAGAAGAGGGAACTGTATCCTTTTTGCCCTAAGAATTCCTTGTTACATATTCCTTTTATTTTAAACTTTTTAACATTAGACAAGAATGGCAGTGGATCCACTGCAGATAGATATTGGCATCTGTATACATGATCCTGTTTACTTATAGTCAATATAAGGATAGTTTAGATGGCTCAGGGCATGGATCAGACCCTGTATTAATATTGGGATAAGGTCATGTTTGTGTTTCCTCACAGGAAAATGATGCCACTTGATGATTACTAGAATGGCTGGTCCAACAAGTAAAGGTTTCTGCTGATATTGGTGAGCCTGAATCAAATAATGAATGTGCAGAATGAACAGTATTGGGCCTATGTCCCTGATCTGCCCCCTTTACATCCAACGGTATGGGAAGGCCCAGAAGTTGTGGTGACAGTAAACAACAGTAAATTGATTGGATATGCCTATTAGATGAAATTTCACTATCAGTAGAGAAATTAATTACCAAGAATCAGGAACTAGTGGCCCCATATGCTTTTCAAAGAAGAATGCTACCAGATGTCTGAGAGTATCCCCTACTAATGCAGGGAAAAGATCTTGGCTCAAACAAAGATAGTTTAAATGGCATTCAAGTAACTTTATCCACTGACCTAGAGGGATGCCAGACACTGCAGCATTTGTTTCATTATCAGATGATGAGGGAATGCACAAATATCACAATTCCCTGAAAAAGATGTGTGGGGAATAAGTCTGTGCTTTATCAGCCTCATGGGACTGACCTCAAGATTTTGAACTGGTCAAAATATAGGGGACTGGCTAGTATGACTAATTTTGCTACTGGCTCTCCATCTCCACATTACCTCACCTCTTCAGTTTTGTCTGCTGGACTCTGGTGATTCACATAGATTATCAGCAAGGCTACATAGGGGAGGTAGGTGCTGCCTTAGATGATGTGAATGCTCAGCCTGAAAGATCAAGTCCAGCTTGGATGAAAGAGTCTGTTGAGGCATGTGTTTGCATGCCTTATGTCCTATTAGAAGGAAATATTAGCATTATTCTCCATTCTGAAAATATTTTTGATGTGTCTTGTGTTGGTTGTAATTTGACCAAATATGTTTTAAAGTATACTCTAAGCATTTTGTAATGATTTTACAGCAACCTGCTTTTGTGATGGTTCCTGTAAATATTACTGAAGATGGGTTTGATGACAAGGGTTTACAGGTAATCGAAGAGTTAACAAGGGGATTGGCCAGGTCTAAACTCATGATTAGTTTATTATAGCAGGTGTTGTAGTTTTGATTACTTTAATAGTCACTGTTACTAGAGCTGCTATTGTACTATTCCAAAGTGTTCAAACAACTCATTTTGTATATGAATTACCCAGAAATGTTTCCAAGGCATTGCATACTCAGGAGGATATAGGTGATAATATGCAACAGAATTTGGATGCCGGCAACTAATTAGCTGTATTCAATGTTTATATTGCATTTTATGCTTACATTGGGCAATGTCATCCCCATTGGATTCAAGTGCTCTCACACAGCATCCTCCCTAGGACTATCCAGAGTTCCCTCAACTGTGACCAACAACAACTCCATATTTTCCTTCATTCCTCAGACACTCTGGCTTCTCTCATGATTTTTAAATATGGTTTTTCACTTTATTATATTTACATCCTTCACTGCCCCATCCCTCTCTCCCTCCATAATCTTCATTATTCTATCTATTCCCCCTTCTCATAGTGGTAGTGGTCGCACTGGGTATCCCCACACCCTGCACTTCAAGTCTCTGCAAGACTAGGCATAGAAAATATACTTTTTACACTGGATGTCACTCAACAGAAGGTGTCACATCCAGGAAATAGCAGAAAATAAGTGATTGTGCAATTATAAGACTGGTATATAGGGCATCAATATCACACACACACACAACACACCACACACAACACACACACACACACAGAGTTCAGGGGATTATTGTGACATTGTAAAAGATAAATGTAAAGAACCAAAAGAGTCAGAACTGGGAGAGAACTGTTGTAAAACAGTGTCAATCTGACACAGTGAACTAAAAATATCAGATCAGCAAGTTTTGCCTGCACAGCAACTGGTAGGAGTAGCCTATACCTGATGAGAAACAATAAGCAATTATCAGTTTTGATGAGGGAGACTCATTTTTCTTCCAGTAGTTTACTCGTGCTTCAATGGATACTGCACCCTATACATATAAGTAGGATATTTAATCATTAGATTTAATGATTTACTTTAAAAGGACAGCAGTTTGAAGGAGGTATGAGGAAGTCTGGAAAGAATTGGTGGGTAGTATGAATTAGGGCTTTGTCCTGTCCTATTCAATAAACCTAGCATCTTGATCATGACATTTAGAAGCTCTTTGATTATAAATTCAGATTTTACCTATTTCACTTTATTATTAGGCATACCCATAGTTTCAGGAGAGCATGTGGGAGGTAAAGCCATTTTGATCAATTTATAAATTCAGTGAAGCCTTCCATGTGCTCTTATGAGCAGCATATGGCAAAACTTTCAGCCCAGCCATATCATTCCAGTTAAAATGGTCTGAACCAATAAAAGCTAGAAAAATATAAAACACTTGCTAATTCTTTCAGCACTGGCTGTGTAAAAGAAAGCCTTCCTGGATTTGGAAGTTCCCTTTGAGATTTTTCCATTTTTATTCATCCTTCAACCTTGGAAGAAGTTCATAAACTGGACCAAAAATATGTTTTTCAGGCCAAAACATCCATGTTAAGTTCGAAAATAAACTGGAAATCATAGTCAACAGGGTAGGCAATAATTCTGTAGAATAGCTGGTTCTTAAAGAGTAATCATTAAACACCACTGTTACAGTCATCCTCAAATATTGTATCTTGTTCTGTACTGTTTGACTATAATTTTTGGAGGAAATGTAGTAGGGGAAATGGGGAGTGGATATGGGAGAGATCAGGAACAGATATTGTTTGAGACAAGAGTCTATTTTTCAATAAAAATAAAAATTAAAATGATTAAGTTCTTTTAAAATCTAGTATAGATATTTCATTGGGCTACTACTTTTTAATGGATTATGTTAATGCTTTTCTCAGGCATTTTTACTATTGTTATAAAATAATATGGAAAACTGAATGTTTTTCTTTGGTTTACTATTCCTGTATATTGTAATCATAATGACAGCTCCAATGACAGGAATTTGAAGCAACTGTTTATATTATATCTGCAGTACACAATAATGGATTATAATGTATATGTTGACTTCTTCTTTTTATTAAGTACAGACTCCAATCCTATTGACTAATACTGTCAACAGATGGTAAATCTTCCCATCTCAACATAACGGAGGTAGTTCCTCAAAGGTATGCCTGAAAACTAATCTAATCTGGATTATTTTTCAAGGGTATGCCTATAAGGTTTATCTCCTTCCCAAGTGGTTTATCATGACACTGAGCTTATATATTTGTTGTAGTATAGAGACATACACTATTATTTATAATTTTATGTTTTTTATGGCTTGGCTTCTTTGTTTGTAGGGTATTGATCATAATAGTACTAGGTTAAACAAATTCTTACAGCAATATATTGACAATGGTTAGTATCCATAAATGTTTACATTTTATTACTATTATTTTTCTTACAGTCCAGTCATTCATCCTCTCCTGGTTTGTCCCCCCAATGAGTTACTTGAAATTAGCCCTATAAAATCTATGCTAATGTAATATGCAATGCTATGTTAGCTTAAACAACAAGGTGTGAATGAAAACCTAACAACTACTTTTTCTTTTGATCATTTATTGTAAAGTAGTAACATGACAATTTATGTTTTAGCAATGCTAAATTTTGGTTTACTGCTACATTTTAAAATAGTTTTATTAATTTGCTAAGTATAATCATACATTAGATATTTTGCTTTGAAATATTCTATTATAATGATAATTTAATACCCTAAGTTCTAATTTCTTTTTCCAATTAAATTCAGTTCTGTTCAGTTACAAAGTAACAATATACATATCAAGAAGAATATACTGAATTTAGTATTTGACAAGAATTGATTTCCATTTATTTTAACATTGAAGATAAGACAAATACACTCTGTGTAGTATTTATAGTATGTGACACTCATTTGGATGTTTCACATTCAAGGAAATGAAACTAGATATTCCATTCATCTCCCTGCATGTTCTCTCTCTCTCTCTCTCTCTCTCTCTCCCTCTCTCTCTCTCTCTCTCTCTCTCTCTCTCTTTCTCTCTGTGTGTGTGTGTGTTTGTGTGTATATGTCTGTGTGTTACTTTTTATATACAAAGAATTTTACAGAGGGAAAATTGATATATTTTGTAACCAAAACGAGAAATTGTAGAACACTTAAAATATTTTCACAGCATTTTTATCTCAACACTGGAATGAAGTTTCTAATTGCATTATAGCAGTTCCACTCAAAGTTTTCTCATAATTTTATTCCAATAGGCAATTCTTTAGGAAGGACTATGAAGAAAGTAATAAAATAGTTACCAAAAAGTATTGTGCTTTGCTGTAATGAATTACCACCACCCATTGGTAGCAATCTTCTCTTGATTGAATATTTAATTAAACCCGTGGCTACTTTTTGAGTTGAATTTTGTTGTGGATTTTTGCCCTGAGAAAAACTTTCCTAAACATATTGCTAATTTCCCACTGCTAATTATTTTGAAAAGAACAAAGATATGTGATTGTTTTTAGCTACCCTGAAACCATCCTACACTTTACAAAATGTGGTTTAATTGCTCTGCCACAGAGAACTTTGGGTTTCAACATGTGAAAAAATGAGAACTTCAGAAGATTATATTGTTATTTTTAATCATAAACTAAAAAGCCACGAAGCATATGTTCTAGGTTTAATGACAACTATTTTCTGGTAATCGTTAGAGTTCCTGCATCCCTGCATCATTGACATATAGAAATCCTGTTTTCCTGCTGCCCCTCTTGAAAGATGCAGATTTAGTACTTGATAAATTCCAGCTGAAGATGTATGTGCATTGCTGATTTATAACTTAAAGATTTGAGTGAAATCTTTTCTTTTATTTCTTTTTAAATGATGATGGGTGGACAACATATAGCTAATTATATTTTGTTTCTTTTTATTTATTTATTTTTGCTTTATAAGGAAAACATCCTGCAATGAAACAAAGAGATGATCAGTAGAAGTAAGAATGTATTATTTTTGTGACTTAGATTTAACCATTTAAAAAACAATATTTAATTTTAAATATATTTTGATCATATTCTTCCCCTACCCCAAGTCCACCCAATCATCTTCCCTTCCTGATGCATTCAACTTTAATTTTTTTTCTTAAAGACCAAAAAAAAAAAAAAAGAAACTAATGCAGAAACAAATCCCTAATACCAATGAAACAAAATAACCCCACCAATAAACAAATAACTGAACTTTAAATAAATAAAAGCACACAAAATAGATGTAGAGCCCATTGTATTTTGAACAATTACTTCTGAACATGAATTCTGTTCTAGAGTGCTTGTCACAACCAGTGTCACTCTAATGGCAAAAACTAATTTTCCTTCTCATAGCTTGGATAAAGCACCATTCAGTTATTAATTTTTACCCCATTGCTAGGTTTTCATTCACTCATTCATTCATTTTAAAATATAACAAGAAAATATGGTAAAATAAACAAAACCATTCACACAAAAATTAGATAGGACAAACCAACAGAAGGAAGAGAGCAAAAGAGAAGAAAAAAGAATCAGACACATTTATATGCACATTCAGGAATCCCATAAACACACTAAAATTAAAGTCATAATATATATATGCATAATACTTAGTGTAGACCTGTGCAGAATCTTTGCATACTGCCCTGTGTATGTTGCTTCAATTGCTGTCAATTCATATGAATATTGCTCAGGTTGATTTAGCGGGCCTTGTTTTCTTGGTGAGCCCTATTTCTTTGGTTTGTCTCCTGTTTTGCAGGGTTCCCTAAGTTCTGAGGGAGGTGGATTTAATGGACATATCAAACTTAGGACTGCATTTTCCAAAGTCTCTCACTCTCCTTTTAATGTCTCCATGTTTTTTATCATCTGTTTCAGGAGGCTTCTCTGGTGAGTGCTGAAAAAAGCACTGATCCATGAGCATTGCAGAAGAGTTATTTTATTAGTACATTATTTTTCATGTTCAAATCAGTAATATTTGTTTTTACTCTAGATTCCTGGGTTATCTAATGTAACATTTTCAGTCACTCAGGCAGTATTGGGTAAGGTTCCATCTTGTAGATTATGCATTATTTTAAATAAGACATTGGTGAGTTACTTCCGTAACCTTTATGGTACTTATCATAGGTTGTAAGCACTACACCATTGTAGATGAAGGGTTTGTGTCTGGATTTTAGTTTAATTACTCTGTTAAGAGTATACAGAGTGCATCCCTGTACTGAAGATGCTGAAAGGTAGTGGTAAAGACTCTAACCATTTTAAAACTAGGTCTTCACTATTAATTACATTTTCTTCCATTTAAAGTTGCCATAAGAGACTATATAAAAGTAAAACAAAGACACATATGTAAATTGAACATTTTCAAATAAATCAGCACCATGCTTCTAGGTTTCCTTTCAAGCTTAATATATCAATGTTAGGCTACTTTCTCTCCATGATACTTTGAAAATAAACCATGTGTAAGTATTTACGTGAAAGTGTAATAGGTCATCAGCTTTTTATTGACAGAAGATGCTTCAACACATTGCACAAGGGATTATTCTTACAAGTTCTCCTTTTTGTCCAATAAATGGTTCCTTCTCTAAAATCAGTAAACTATACACAAGAAGACCCACTATGAAATCTATTAAGTAAGAATTACATTCACAATGCCCAGTGCATATGTATTTGCAAAACTTAGAGAAAGTATTCTACTCTCTCCTATAATTTGGTAAGTGCAATATTCTGTACCTAAATTACTTCTGTTATAACTTTCATTACTAACCCCAAAATATCTTTTTAGACATTAAATCATCTCCTTAAATATAAAACAACTTAAGGTTAATTGCAAGACTATCACTATCTAGCTTTCAAACCATCAGAGACCTGAGAAGGATAATTATTAGCTAAGTATAAAGGAAGTACAGAGCAAGAAGCTTCCAAAACTACAGAATGACCTCTATAGGAATCCCTCTCTCTCTTGGTCCCTTGCCCAGGAATCCTAAAAGTCCAGCCTCTGTTTTCCTGCCCAGACATTTGCTGCTGGCAATTTTATTTACTAATCAAAACCACTTGGGGATAGGATTGCTTTTAACTTGCAGAACAGCAGTTTCCAGTATAATATTGGGGACCAAATTAATATAAGTAGCACTAAACCCAATCCACAATAAAACTGTATCAGTATACAATATATGTACTAAATATAATGTATTTTGCTTGTTTAAGCTCTTTAGCATAAAATAGATTCAATAATCAACTCTTATTTTATCATTCCTATATTCTTATCATTTCTCTATCTTGTCTTTTCACTTTTCATCACTTCTCCTCCTTCTTTCCCTATCATTACATAGGAAAAAAATAGCATAAATAAAACGAAAAGGAAAATGAGATCCCTGAATCTAACCTCCTGTACTGTTTTTCCTCTCTGAGAAAGACCATTGACAATTTCTGACCACCTTCCACTTAAATGATGACAAACATCTATCACCCACTGAACAATCCAAAACCATCCATCCTACTTTCCAATAACGGGGTAGCATTTACTTAAAATTGATTCCTGCCCTGTGGAGGCAATGTTCTCTTTTGTGGGCCCTAAGAAAATTGGGATAGTGGCAAAGTCTTAGGATAAAAGTTATCATTTGTTATCCAGTCTTGGAATGATGTGAAAGTACACTACTTAACTGAAGTCCTGTTTGGAGCAATCTGTGATGCTATACATTCTATCTAGTCTTAACAAATGTTCCCGGCATGCAGATTTTTGAAGATACAGTAATTGAGGGAGTCTGAGTTTGGGTCATTCAGGCTATTGGACTTGTCTTCATTAGTGTCTGGTCCTTTCATTCTGCAAACATAAATTTTAAAGATAATATAAATTTCTGCATTAACATATGTATGCGATATAGAGAGTTCATAATTCAACTAAAGATGATGATTTGCTCTATTTTCAAGCAGAAAAGGGCATTAAACTTTATAAATCAACTTAGGCTATATAACCAAACTGTAATATAAATTTCCATCCATGCCACATGAAATGATGGCATGTAATAATAATTTCTGATGAAAGTAGATTTATTGACTATGCATTGTTGAAAGCATGGCTGGAAACACTGATGTCTCAGCCAGTTTCAGTGCTGTTCTTATGTAGAGGAATCAACATTTACATGAACTGGTTTTCTTCTTCTTCTTCTTCTTTACTTCTTTCATGGGTATAGTTTAGATTTTCAGGAGATCTCCCTCAGTCAAACCTAATTTTTACTAATTTTGATGGAGTCCATAGCTTTTCTTTTCCCATTGAATCAAAGACAAAACCTCTTCCTTAATGCAACATATTTTCTGTCTTCCACTCTGAGGTTATGATATATTGGACAATTTAATTCATTAGTACTTTCTAAAGTCCAGTGTCTATTTTATTCAACAATTCTGCTGCCTCATTAACATTTAAATATTTTTAATTTATTTAAACATTATTTAATCTATATCTTGAAGATTCCATATCCCATTTCTGTTTTATGAGTATATACTTTAATGTTATGTTAGATATCTCCATAATTACTTGACCTGTAAGAATGTAAGACATATTTGTAAAATTTTCTATGCAATGATATCTAAAAAATTGTTATATTTTAATGGAAACATATTTAAGAGTATCATCATCTTCAGTCTCAAAAGCATCTGCAAGATAGCTATCATCCTTAATAAATGTGCAGTCATAGAATCATTCCTTTTAGAACTCAAGATGGAAGTCCCTTGGAAATCTGAACTTGAATGAATTTTATGATGTTTTAACACATGTATGCATACTTTAAACTCTAGAAAATGAAATGCATATTCTATTTATGACATTATTGTAAGGTAGCATCCTTAAGCAGAATCCGGATTCTTTATTCATAATATTGTATCTCTATGGACTGCCATTCTAATTTTTCAAACCTTTTTGGATTTTTCTTATCTGGAACTACTTTTTCTGCTCTCACTCTCAGTTCCAATTTGGATGCTTCTGAAGATTCCTTATTCTGATTTATAGAATCCTCTATTGTTTGTAACTTAATATTTATTTTCTCAATCTTCTCCTCAGTGTATGTCAGTCCTGAATTTTCTTAAAAAGGATATTGAAAACCGCGATCATTATTGAACATATTCTAACTAATTCCATGACTACAGCAACTAAAATGAAATTATATGGGTCCACGTTCTCTAGGCTGTTGTACTCTCCATTTTTCTTTTAGCATAAAACATATTTTCTTTTAACTCTCTTTAACTCTCTCCTTAAGGTTGTCCCAAATATCTTACCAATTCTGATCACCTTTTTCTCACTGTTTTCATATGTTCATTGCTGGCTTCCACCAAGTCTCACTGCAGCTTAGCAAGCACACCTTAAAGGCTGTTTGTTCTTGGCTCTACTCCCCTCAGATTGGACTGACCTCAGATTGGACTCCCTCTCTGCCTGACCTTAGGTAGTTGCAGGCTTTCAAGAAGACAAACACACACTCCTTGCCACACTTAACTGGGCTTGCCTTCTGACTTCCACTCACTCCAAGGATGTGGCTCCTGACCACAGCATGCCACTACCTTCACAAGGTTTTCCTATGGGTATACACTGGTTTTCCATGGGTCCAGGATTCTCAGTCCTTCTGTCATACCTGGGAAGTACACTATTGTCCTGATTGACTCTCTTTTAAATGAAGCACCTCCTGCCTAGAGAGAAAAGTGCTCTGGGAAGAATGTGTTCCCTATCTTCTGTGTGTAACTTTTCTCAGGCTTTAAACTTAGATTTCTGGCCTCACATTCAGTGCACCATTTGTAACCAAAAGCCTTCCCATTCACGACCCAGTTCTGAAATAATGACTCAGAGGCTTTTTTATTATTTATTAACAATGAATATGGCCTTCTGCTAGACTTGCTCTATGACAAACCTCTAACTTATTTAATCTGTTTAAACTATTCTATGTCTACCACATATTATGTCTTATCTCTCCTTAATCTCAGAATTCTGACTTCCTAGAGTTCAGGTGGCCAATCTCCCGCCTCTGACTATCTCCCAGAGTTCCAATCACTCTACTGAAACTCCTACCTTCTATTTCCATCCTTTTTGTAATAGAGCATCAGGATTTTATCGCCAGATGATGTCTCCCCACAGTACCTGAAAGATTATCCCTACAGAAGGAACTTTCAATAAGTCTTGCTGAAGATGTCACTTAGAACCCTGAGAGAATGACATGATCTGTAACCTATACAACTATACACTCAGGAGAAAACAAAGCTAAATTTTATGGATATTTGAAAAACAACTTATGGGAAACAGGTAAGATCTTGTGTTTTCTTATATTATAAGGCTTCTGTGTGGATTTATACACTTACCTTGGTATGATCAATACTGAGCACAATAATACATAGAGTTTTCTTAACATTTCCAGAAGAAGGAGAAGAACCTAACAGGGAAGAGTGAAGTATTAAAAGCTACCATCATCAAACATCAATGAGAGTATTTGAAGTTTTATTTTAATGTGAGTCAGATGCTTGACTATCATGATGAGAGAAACTTTACCACTACACAGAGTTTGCACTTAAATAATCCCTCCTAGCCTTATAGAAACCTTACAGCAGTTAGTGCAAATGTAGACAAAGGATCAACATTGTGCATGATGTGAAGTCAAATGGGAGTCTCTATCACAAAACATAGGGTCTAAAATTTCAAACAGCAGTTTACCTGACTTTTTTTAAACATATGTATGTGATGGTTAGTTTTATCAATAAGATACAACATAAAATTACCTTCTAAGAGAATCTCAATACAGGATTTAATTCCTTCATTGTTTATTTACTGTATTACAATGAAATAAACCACACTAAATTTATTTGTTGGTGTATCTATAGTGAATTATGTAGTTGTTAGGAGATAGTCCACATTGGAAAAATCATTCCCTAGGCAGGTGTCTTAGCCAAAATTCTATTCCTGTGAAGAAACTCCATGACAACCTTTATAAATGTAAATATTTAACTGGGGATGACTTGTATTTGAAAGGTTTAGTCCATTATAATCATGATGAAAAGCATAGTAGCATGCAGGTAGACATGGTGCTGAAGAGGTAGTTGAAAGTTCTACATCTGGCTGGAATCAGCATCAAGATAAAAGAAAAATGGATCTGGCTTGAGCATCTGAAATGTCAATGCTCATATCCAGTGACATACTTCCTCCAAAAAGGCTACATCTCCTAAAAGTGCCATATTTTTATAAGCCTGTAGGATCTATTTTCATTCAATCCAACATAGCAGGGTATCCTGAAATTTATGAGATAAATCAAACTGTCCACAACTAAGCAAGGAAGTGAATATGTATGTATTCATTTCTCTCAGATTTTGGTAGAAATGAAAAAAATAGCTCAGACTCCTGATTTGACTTCTCCAAATTGCTGAACCTTAACCAGAAATTATGAACTGAAATACATCCTTTTCTCTATATAGTTGCTTTTGCAGGACATTTTATTATAGTAACAGTATGTTTGTGGGCCTGAGTATATGCACATAAAAATGTGCATGCAGGTGCCAATGGAGGACAGAAGAATCCTTCTGATATGGATCTGGAAATAGGGAGTTGTGAGTTGCCTGATGTATGCTCTGCACACTGCACCATAGTCTTCTGCAAGATCAAGTGCTCTTACTCCTTAAGCCATCTCTCCAGGACCAAATTTAGTTATCTTTAAACAAGACTTTGCATAGTTGCAAAAGAAAACTATGTACACTCAACTTACTTTCTCTCATAATTCTTTTACTTCAGTTCTTTCACTAATGAGTTTCATTTATAGAATTTTTACATAGAATATATAAGGCTCTGAATTCAAACCCAGTAATCATTCAATCAGTCAATCAATTATGACTCGAAGATTATAGGAATGAATTTATAGGGATTTACCAGTACTTTTGTAGCCATAATAAATTACATATGAGTGTGTGTATAAATGTATGTAATAACTTGAATGATTTATAGCATTTATAGTTATTTTTGTTTGAATTGTGTTTTAGTCTATGAATATTCCTGAAACTTCTGTATTTCTATACCTTAATTTTAATATTGGTATGATCTTAGTTTGTCAAAGAGTGTGATGGCCTTATTTTTAAGTATTTTTATCATGGAATTTAATAATGTAAAAGAAGACTGTGTTGTTTAGATGCAATAAAAATAATCATATATAAATAATAACACTACTTGAGTTACTTTAATACTTAAAGAAAAATACAATTTAGTTCACACATTGAAAACAAATACTTCTGTGTATTTTAGATGTAAGGTTTAAAATTATTGTAAACCCTTGCTGTAAGTGTAACTATAGAGAAAAATAAAATGATTTATATAGATTTTTGAATATTTTGTTATTTTAATGCTTTTATTATATACTTAATTATGCCTAACAGTAAACTTATATTGCATTTGCTGCTAGTATTTCCTAATATAATACTATAAAGTTATTACATATTTAAATAGATAAATATATATGGTTATATATTTTATGTTATAAAAATATTGAATATACTATATACAAGAATTGTAACTTTTAATTTGAATCAATTTTTTAAATTATTCTATACATAGCTTGACTTAAATTCAAATATTAGAGCTACTATTGAAGAAACATAAGTAAAAATAATTTCCCTTTTATTTCATTATATCATTTTCCCTTAACTTCTACCAAAGCAGGTAGCATTCAGTAACTCTGTACTATTTTTTATGGATATTATTTCATTTGTAAACATAAGTAGTAGAATTCGACCAAGGATGGCTTACAATATTCTACTACTGAACAATAGTGAGGGTGTGAGAATATAAATAAATGAAACAGTGTTTTGTCCTTTCTTCTTGATTCTTTTTTAATGTCTTAGAGCTGAAAACTGTTCATTCTCCAAAATCAGTGTGAAAATAGCAGCTAGCATTCTATTGTCATCCAAAGTGGAAACTTTCAAAGATTTAGTAAATGAAGTTTATTATTTTCCTTATAGTATATTATCAGAATAAATATATAATTTTCACTAAATATTGCCTGAAACCCAAATTTATATAATTATCTATTTATTGAGTATTTTAATGCTCAAATCCTGAAACTTTATTGCCAACTAAATATCATATGCTGCCAAATAGAGCTCTCATTACCAGAGATGTCTTACATTTTTTAGATTAATTGTACAAATTATACTAAATATAACTCCAAAAATGGGCAATGTTATTGATAACTTTCCAAAATCTGAAAGATTCTATTGCTGAAGACACCACATACATGCTACACTTCACTGTCACTGAGTAGCATTCAAAGTGTAGCCTTGGTGGAGTTTCAATGCTCAAGATTGAAGGGGTTTAAGGATTGACATCAGGAAGGGAGTCTAATAGAACATGTTTGTAAAAGTGCACCCCTAGTTGTAGCAGAAAACCCAAGAGTTTTGAAGATGCCAGTACCATGGGATGACCACCAATAACAGCATCAGCAATGGCGAGGTTGTAGCCAGAGCCTAAAAGACAAGATCTGTCCTACAGAAGGCAGAGCTAGAAAAGTGACCTAAGCCCTTTGCAAGTATACAGAAGGTAGTGAGTGGGTCCCACATATTGGATGAGTAGAATTTGATTTTTTCTTTGATGTGATTGTGCCCTGATTCTTTTCCTCTTGAAATAAGGAATTGTTTTACTGAAGAAAGTCTTTGAATTTTAAAAGATTGTGGATTTTAAAATAGCATGGCTATTTTAAAGGGACTGACATTTTAATGCTTTTGAATCTGTAAAGACTGCGAAACTTTTAAAATTATTCATGATTTAATGTGAGATCTTGGAAATGAATAAGAAAGGAAGGGATGTATCTTAATAGCGACACATTTGTGTGCCATGTTGAAAGGAGTCAGTTGTATTGGCTGTTTTTGGGTGCCAACTTGACACAAGCTAAAGTCATCAGAAAGGAAGGAGCCTCAGTTGAGGAAACGCCATAAGATCCAGATGTAAAACATTTTCTCAATAGTGATCAATAGTGAGGGCTCAGGTCATTGTGGGTGGTATTTTACTTGGGCTGTTTGTCAAGGGTTCTCTAAGAGATCAGGCTTAGCAAGCACTGAGAGCAAGCTCGCAATCAGAACTCTTCCATGGCCTCTCTATTACCTCCTGCCTCTAGGCTCCATCCCTGCTTAAGTTCTTGTCCTGACTTCCTCCAACGATGGACTATGATCTGTAAGTGTAACCCAAATAAAACTATTCTTGCCCAACTTGCTTTTTAGTCACTGTTTTAATCGAGCAATAGAAACCCTAACTAACACATGCAGGGTCTACTAATGCATAATGAGCACCAGAAAATAGTCAATGGACCATAGTCTGTATAACAACTTAGGAAAACCAATATCCTTTTTCCTACATTGAGCTCATGATCAGGATGTCTGTGATCTTTGAACACGTGATCTGAGCACATTTCTCATTCCTCTATCTATCAGTGAAATCTAAGAAACTGTTGAATTAAAAACATGTTAATTTAGTAGAGGATTAATCTACTGATTTTACCTCTCTGCTTACCATAATCATGTATAGTACGGTTTAAAATATCTTTTTAGCAATCTTAGTCTTTTTGTGTATCATTTAAAGATACTTGATTCCTGGATTTCCATACAAAATATTGACTAAAGTTTTTATCACTACACAAATCCTGCTAACATGTTGATTATGATTGCCTTAACTGAGGATCAACTGGGAATGAAATGGTATCTCTCTCTATCAATTGAAAATTTATGTCTGGGCCTGGAGCTGATCTTGTGCCATAGTGTTCCATACCCAAATATTGCCAGGAGAAAGCTGGTCTCCCAGGTGTGTCAAGACACCTATGAGCACAGGAGAAATAAGCCACAATCAGAGACAGCAAAACCAGCTAACACCAGAGACAAACAGATGTCAAGAGGCAAGAACAAGAATATAAGCAACAGAAACCAAAGCTACATGGCATCATCATAACACATTTCTCCCACCACAGTGAGACATGGATACCCCAACACACCAGAAAAGAAAGATTCTGATATAAAATCATGTCATGATGATGATACAGGACTTTAAGAAGGACATAAATAACTTCCTTAAAGAAATATAGAAGAACACATATAAACAGGTAGAAAACCCCAGAGAGGAAATACAAACATCCCTTAAAGATTTACAGGAAAATACAACCAAACAAGTGAAGGAATTGAACAAAACCTTCCAGGACCTAAAAAATGCAAATAGAAACAATAAAGAAATCACAAAGAGAGACAACTCTGGATATAGAAAACCTAGGAAAGAGGTCAGGTGTCATAGACACAAGCATCACCAAGAGAATACAAGAGATAGAAGACAGAACAAAAGGTGCAGATTAGACCATAGAAAACATTGACACAACAGTCAAAGAAAACGCAAAATGCAAAAAGTCCTAACCCAAAACATACAGGAAATTCAGAACACAATGAAAAGATCAAAACTAAGGATAATAGGTAAAGAAGAGTGCAAAGATTCCCAAGTAAAAGGGGAAGTAAATATCCTCAACAAAATTATAGAAGAAAACTTCCCTAACCAAAAGAAAAAGTTGCCCATAAATATATAAGAAACATACAGAACTCCAAATAGATTGGACCAGAAAAGAAGTGTCTCCTGTCACATAATAGACAAAACACCAAATGCACAAAACAAAGAAAAAATATTAAAAGTAGTAAGGGAAGAAGGTCAAGTCATATAAAGGCAGACCAATCAGAATCACACCAGACTTCTCAACAGAGACTATGTAAGTTAGAAGAGCCTGGAAGATGTAATACAAACCCTAAGAGAACACAAATGCCAGCCCAGACTATTATATCCAGCAAAACTTTCAATTACCATAGATGGAGAAAACACAATATTCCATGACAAGACCAAATTTATACAGTATCTTTCCATAAATCCAGCACTACAAAGGATAATAGATGGAAAACTCCAACACAAGGAAAAATACTACACCTGAGAAAGAGCAAGAAAGAAATATTCTTTCAAAAACCCAAAGGAAGATAGCCACACAAACATAAAAATAACATCAAAAAGAAAGAAAAAAACCCAGGAAGCAACAATCATTACTCATTAATATTTCTTAACATCAATGGACTCAGTTCCCCAGTAAAGAGAATAGGCTAAGAGATTGGATAAATAAACAAAACCCAGCACTTTGCTACATACATGAAATGTACCTCAGTTACAAAGACAGATCTTAAAGGGCTGGAAAACAATTTTCCAAGCAAATGGTCCCAAGAAACAAGCTAGAGTAATCACTCTACTATCAAATAAAATCAACTTTCAACTGAAAGTTAACAAAAGTATGAGGAGAACACTTCATACTCATCGAAGAAAAAAATCTACCAAGAAGAACTGCCAATTCTGAACATCTATGCTCCAAATGCAAGGGCACCCACATTCATAAAAGAAACTTTATTAAAGCTCAAAGTACACATTGCACCTGACACAATAATAATGGGAGGCTTCAAACCACACTCTCATCAAAGGACAGATCATGGAAGTACAAACTAAACGGAGACACAGTAAAACTAACAGAAGTTATGAGCCAAATGGATTTAACAAATATCTATAGAACATTTCATCTTAAATCAAAGAATGTTCCTTTTTCTCAGCACCTCATGGTACCTTCTCCAAAATTGACCATATAATCAGGCACAAAACAGGTCTCAACAAATACAAAAAGATTGAAATAACCCCATGCATCCTCTCAGATCACCACACACTAAGGCTGGTCTTCAAAGGCAACAAAAACAACAGAAAGCCCACATACACATGGAAGCTGACCAATGCTCTACTCAATGATAACTTGGTCAAGGAAGAAATAAAGACAGAAATTAAAGACTTTTTGGAATTTAATGAAAAGAAGGCACAACATACCAAAACTTGTGGGACACAATGAAAGTAGTCCTAAGAGGATAACTCAGCCCTGAGTGCCTCCAAAATGAAACTGGAGAGAGCAAGCAATAGCAGCTTAACCTGAAAGCTCTAGAACAAAAAGAAGCAAATACACACAAGAGAAGGAGATGGCAGGAAATAATCAAACTCAGGCCTGAAATCAACCAAGTAGAAAGAAAAAGAACTATACAAAGTATCAACAAAACCAGGAGCTGGTTCTTTGAGAAAATCAACAAGATAGATAAAACCTTAGTCAGACTAACTAGAGGTCACAGAGACAGTATCCAAATTAACAAAATCAGACATTAAATGGGAGCTATAACAATAGAAACTGAGGAAATTCAAAACAATTATCAGATCTTATGACAAAAGAATATGTTCAACAAAACTGGAAAATCTGGATGAAATAGACAATATTCTAGACAGGTTCAAGGGTACCAAAGTTAATTAGGATCAGATAAACCATCTTCACAATTACATAACACCTAAAGAAAAAGAAGCAGTTATTTAAAATTTCCCAACTAAAATTAGCCCTGGACCAGATGGGTTTAGTGCAGAATTCTATCAGTCCCTCAAAGAAGACCTAATACCAATACTCTTCAAATTATTCCACAAAATAGTAACAGAAAGAACACTTCCCAATTCATTCTATGAAGTCACAGATATGCTGATACGCAAACCACACAAAGATCCAACAAAAAAGAGAACTTCAGAACAATTTCCCTTATGAATATTGATGCAAAAATTATCAATAAAATTCTAACAAACCAAATCCATGAACACATCAAAATAATCATTCATCATAATCATGTCAAATTTATCCCAGGGATGCAAGGATGATTAAATATATGGAAATCCATCAATGTAATCCTTTACATAAACAAATTCAAAGAATAAAAGGAAAGGATAATTTTCTTAGATGATGAAAAAGCATCTGACAAAATTCACCATCCCTTCAAAGCCTTGGGAAGATCGGGAATTCAAGGCCCATAACTAACCATAGTAAAAGCAATGTACAGCAAACCAGTTGCCAACATCAAACTAAATGGAGAGAAACTTGAAGCAATCCCACTAAAATCAGGGACTAGACAAGGCTGCCCACTCTCCCTACCTATTCAATATAGTACTTGAAGTGCTAGCTTGAGCAGTTAGACAAAAAAGGAGGTCAAAGGGACACAAATTGGAAGGGAAAAAGAAAAAATAATACTATGTTCAGATGATATGACAGTATAAATAAAGGAACCCCAAAATGCCACTAGAGAATACCTATGACTACTAAACAACTTCAGCAAAGTGACTGGATATAAAATTAACAAATCCATAGCCTTCCTAAACTCAAAATATAAACAGACTGTAAAAGTAATTAGGGAAATGACACCCTTCACAATAGTCACAAATAATATAAAATACCTTGATCTGACTCTATCCAACCAAGTGAAACATCTGTATGACAAGAAACTTCAAGTCTCTAAAGAAAGAAATCAAAGGTAATCTAAGAAGTTGGAAAGATTTCTCAGGCTCATGGATTGTCAGGATTAATATAATAAAAATGGCCGTCTTGCCGAAAGCAACATACAGATTCAATGCAACCCCTATCAAAATTCAAAGTATATTCTTCATAGAGTTTCAAAGAGCAACTCCTAAATTCATTTGGAATAACAAAAATCCAGGATAGTGTAAATCATTCTCAACAATGAAAGAACATCTGAGGGCATCACCATCCCTGACCCCAAGCTGGACTACAACAGGGATAAAAAATACATGGTATTTGTACAGTGACAGGCAGGTAGATAGATTGAATAGGATTGAAGACCAAGAAATGAACCCACAGTCGTATGGTCACTTGATCTTTGACAAAGGAACTAAAACCATCCAGTAAAAAAAAAATTTTTCAACAAATGGTGCAGTTCAACTTGTGGTCAACATGTAGAAAAATGCAAATTGATCCATTCTTATCTCACTGTACAAAGCTCAAGTCCATGTATATAAAGGACCTCCACATAAAACCTGGTACACTGAATCTAGTAGAAGAGAAAGTGGGGAGATGCCTTGAAGATATGAGCATGTGGGAAAAGTTTCTGAACAGAACATCAATGACTTATGCTACAAAATCAAGAACCAACAAATAGAGGGACCCATGGCTCCAGTCACATAAGTAACAGAGGATGGCTTTGTAGGGCATCAATGGGAGGAGAGGCCATTGGTCCTGTGAAGGCTTTAGACCCCAGTGTAGGGAATTTCAAGGGCCATGAGGTGGGAATGGGTGGGTGGGTGGCACAACACCCTCATCGAATGGGTTTCGGGGGAGATGGGGAAAGGGATAACATTTGAAATGTAATAAAAGAAATATCCAATAAAAAGAAGAATTTTCAAATGAGACCTCATAAAAATGCAAATTTTCTGTAAGGCAAAGGAGTCTGTCAATAAGACAAAAAGGCAACAAACAGATTAGGAAAAGATCTTTCCCAATCTACATATGATAGAGGGATAATATCCAATATATACAAAGAACTCAAGAAGTTAGACTCCATAGAACCAAATAACCCTATTAAAAATGGGTAATAGAGCTAAACAGAGACTTCTCAACTGAGGAAACTTAAGTGACTGAGAAGCACCTAAAGAAAAGTTCAACATCCTTAGTTATCAGGGAAATACAAATCAAAACAATCCTGAGATTCCACCTCACACCAGTCAGAATGCCTAAGATCAAAAATGCACGTGACAGCAGATGATGGGGAGGATGTGGAGAAAGAGGAACGTTCCTGCATTGCTGGTGGGATTGAAAGCCGGTACAATCACTCTGGAAGTCAGTCTGACAGTTTCTCAGAAAATTGGACGTAGAACTACCTGAAGACTCAGTTATACCACTCCTGGGCATATACTCAGAAGATGCTCCAACATGTAATAAGGACGCATGCTTCACTATGTTCAAAGCAGCCTTATTTATAATAGCTAGAAGCTGGAAACAACTCAAATGTCCCTCAACAGAGGAATGAATACAGAAAATGTAGTACATTTACACAATGGAATACTACTCAGCTATTAAAACTATGACTTCATGAAATTTGTAGGCAAGTGGATGGAACTTGAAAATATCATCCTGAGTGAGGTTACTCAGTCACAAAAGAACACACATGGTATTCACTCACTGATAAGTGGAAATTAGCCTAAAAGTTCATAGTACCCTAAAATCAATTCATAGACCATAGGAAGCCCAAGAAGGAACACCAAAGCGTGGATGCTTCAGTCTTTCTCAGAAAGGGGAACAAAAAAACTAAAGGGAGGAAGTAACAGAGACAAAGTGTGGAGCAGAAACTGAAGGAAAGGCCATCCAGAGAATGCCCCACCTGCGGATCTATCCCATATACAGACATCAAACCCAGAAACTATTGGGGATGCCAAGAAGTGCTTGCCGACAGGACTCTGAGAGGCTCTGCCAGAGCCTGCCAAATTCAAAGGTAGATGCTTGTAGCCAACCATTGGACTGAGAGTGGGGTCCTCATTGGTGGAGTTGGAGAAGGGACTGAAGGAACTGAGGGAGTTTGAAGCCCCATGTGGGGAGCAACAGAGTCAACTGGCCAGACCCTCCTGAGCTCCCAGGAACTGGACCACCAACCAAAGTGTACACATGGAGGGACCCATGGCTCCGGCTGCATATGTGGCAGAGGACGACCTTATTGGACATCAGTGGGAGGAGCAGCCCTTGGGCCTGAGGCTGTTTGATGCCCCATTGTAGGGGAATGCCAGGGTAGGAAGATGGGAGTGGATGGGCTGTTGGGGGAGCACCCTCATAGAGGCAGGAGAAGGAAGGATGGGACAGGGTTTCTGAAGAGTAAATCTGAAGGGGGAAAACAATTGAAATGTAAAATAAAGAAATATCCAATAAAAAATACAAAAAATAGAATTAGTATCTGTTTCCATTCATACATTTTCTTATCCTAATTAATGATTAATTGCATAATAATATGTGCATATTTTTCCTTATACAGTGACTTTTACATAAAACTTATTTGCATGTCTTGATAGCAACTGATGTTTGATTACCTGAGCCGCTCATTCACCCTAGTTGCCTATGAGTTTGCATATTAAGCTGTTATCAAGAGAATTTTTGCTTGCAGCTTTCCCAGGAGGCAAATGTTATACCGGAAGTCAGGAATAGATTACTATAATTTATTACGGTGTATGTATATGTGTATATGTCTGTGTTAATATACTGTGTCTGTGACTGTGTGTGTGTGTGTGTGCTCACAGTGGTCAAAGAATGCAATCACCTAGAACTAGACTTACAAATGGCTGTTGTCCTCAAGTTAAATCTATTGGCAAGCAAACTAGAGCATTCTTTAAAAACAATTAGCACTGATAAATATTTAGACATTCTCTTCCCTTGAATGGATTTTTCTCCCTGGATCATGCAGTTTTTAAAAATGGTTCTGTAGACACTGCACTTTACAATTCAACCAGATACTTCTCTGATGTAATACCAAGACTCACACATAAACATTCTCCGTCTATAGAGAGAAGGGGATGTTCCAATCATGAACTAGTTAATTTTCACCAGCACACCTACTGTATATCACTTTAACTTTCCAAAATTTTTCGTGTCCAATTTTCTTACCCTGTTGCTGCAGACTCATATTTTCCATTCTATATACAAAGCAGATGTGGTAGCATAACATATCAGCAATATGGCTGTACAGTAGGCCTCAGCACAACGAAACATTTATTGAATTATATCAAATATTATTGCAGATAGTTCTTTGCCATATTGGAGAAAGACCATGAGATATTGGCTTATTCTATAATGTGTAGGTTGAGCACTTTCCATTCCAATAATTTTCACTCATGTTCTAGTAACACAAAATGAAAAGAAAAATATAAAGAAAATAAAGAAAAATAAGATTGATTAAAAGAAGCAACTTCTAATAAAATACTTTTAAGTATTATATCTTTAGACTCAAAGACTAATGGGTGTCTAAGTACATTGAATTTGTCTCTTAGGTACAATACATAGATCATATTATTTCTCACTGATTGATATCTACAGCTTGAATATCATACAATTGCATTGTCTCTCAGGGATTTGAGAGGAAAAGTTGTTCCTTTTCAAATTTTATTATTTTTAGTATGTATCTAAATTGGAAACTTGTAAAAAACTGAAGAGAAAATTGTATATGTCTCTGTGTGTACATGTGTGTTTCTGTGTGGATGGGCTCTTCTATGCAATCTATCCATTTATTTGTTTGGTTTTTTACTTGAAAACTTCCCTCATTTCAATAGTAATAGAGTTAATTAAATGGAATTTTTATTCTAATTTGAAACATTTGGAAACAAATTGTTGTGAATGTGTAAGTGTTTTCCAGAACGTTTCCATGTGATTTTTAATTGAATATACATTAGCTTAGAAAAAAAATGTTAGTCTTGTATACATTTATGGAATACTTTGTAATATTTTAATCATAGAATAGATACATTATGTACATTTCCATCAAAAGATATATTTATCTTTTTAAACATCTATCATACACAATGAAAACACCTCAACTACTTTTTTCCTACTATTTAAAATATACTGTGCATTATCATTATATATTCCAACTTGCCTTGAAATTACACATCAGAACTTATTGCATCTATCAATAGCTTAATAACAATATCTTAATACCAATGATCAAATGCTCCTTATCCATTCCCAACTCCTGCCCAGCCTGTGGTAATCACCATTCTATTATCAGTTTATATAAGATCAACATTTTCGAGCTTATACCTTAGTGAGATCATGTGGTGATATTTGCATTTATTTACTGTGCATGCTTCAATGAACAAAAAGATGTCTATCTATATGTATATTGTTTTAAATAGCAATACCTCTTTTGTTTTACTGTCCAATAATATGTCTTAATTCTTTCTCAATTGAGTGTCTAGCTTCTTTTCATTTCTTCTATTTTAATGGTATTGCAATAAATATGAGGAATGTATTTTCTACATAGTTAAAGGATACTTAGCAGGACAGAATGTCAGCTTGCAACAAATACAAAGTTCATACACTTATTGGGAAGTCTGGATAAACTCACTCTAATGAGAAATCAAAGCCAGTTAAAATTTTGAGGAAATATGCTTATACAATTTGACAACTCTTCCCAAACTAACATTTTCTTAGCATATAACACTGATACTAGCGTAACTTCTGCATCCTTTGATAGCAGAACTATTAAATTATGAAAATAAAAGACAAATATTATATTCCTACTATATTTTTAGTCTTTACACAATAATAGTAACATTGGCATAAAGTTGTGTTTGAAACTTGTATTTAAAAATGAAAAACCACAAAGACTTTGCTGCATATAAATGATAACATATATCATACTGGTGAATGATCCTGTAGCTGAGAAAATTGCAGGACATCCAATGTGATGGGACAGACAGACAGACAAATAGGCATACACACACACACACACACACTCACACACACACACACACACACACACAGAAAGAGAGAGAGAAAGAGAGAGAGAGAATTGTGATATTTAAATAAAGAGAAACCTAATGTATAAAAAGAAGAAAAATATCAGTAACGACAAGGTCATTGTGTGATGGTGTGAATTTGTTGGAATATTATTCCTCATGAAATGTTACATATTATAACTGACGTGTTAGCATGAAACACTCCATATTTTTCCCTCCTAGAGAGGTACATGCTTTCTCACCTAGGCCCCTTCTTTTTACCTATTTCTGGATCTAAAGAATGTAGCTTGGTTACCATTTATCAATGGCTAATACACATTTAAAGGGAATAAAAACCAGATTTATCTTTCTAGGTTTGTATTTCTAAACTCAGGATTAATTTTTCTTGTTCTATCCATTTGTCTAAAAATTTCATAATGTCATTGTTTTTAACAACTGAATAATCTCCATTGAATAAATGTAACACACTTTCTTTATCTATTCTTCTATTGAGGGATATCTCAGTTGCTTCTAGTTTCTATTATGAATAAAACTGCATAAACATTGTTGAGTAAGTGTTCTTGTGGTAGGATGAATCATCCTTTGGGTATGTGACCAAAAGTGGTATAGATGAATCTTAACGTAGATCTATCCCTAACTGTCTGGGCAACCACATTGTGGATTTCTACAGTGGCTGTCCTCTTATGTATGTTCTTGAGACACTTTTCTTCTTGTTGGATTGCCATGTCCACCTGAAGGATATGATAGATTTCATTTTATCTAAAGAGAAGCCCAGAGGCCCAGGAAAATGAACAGAAATACAGTTTCTGGGAATGGGGGTTTCAGGGAACTTCTAAACAGTCCCAGAGACCTGGGAGATGAGAGGCTCCCAGGACTAAATGGGGATGATCCTAACTGAAATATCCAACAGTGGGAAGATGGAACCTGAAGATACAATCTCCAGTAGATAGAAAGCCTCCCCCAGTGGAGGGATGGAATCACAAACCTACCATCCAAATTTTTGACCCATAATTATTCATACCTAAAAGAAATGCAGAGACTAAAATGGAGCAGAGGATAAAGGAAAGTTATTCAGTGATCTGCCCAACTTGGCATTCATCCCATGGCCAGGCACCAAACTCTCACACTATTACTGATGCCATGTTGTGCTTGAGGACAAGAGCTAGCTAGCATGGCTGTCTTCTGAGAGGCACTAGGAGCAGCTAACTGAGACAGATGTATGTGCAGCCAACCATTAGACTGAGATTGGAGACCCCTATGGAAAATTAGGGGAAAGATGAAAGGAGCTTAAGGAGATTGCAACCCCATAGGAAGACCAACAGAATCAACTAACCTGGACCCATGGATGCCCCCATAGGCTAAGCCACCAACCAAAGATTATATATAGGCTCGTCCATTACCCCTGGCATATATATGTAGAGGACAGCCTTCTCTGGAGTCAGTGGGAGAGGATGTACTTAATCATGGAGAGATTTGATGCCCCATGGAAGGGGGTTTTGGGTGAGACAAGGTGAGAAGGGGTGAGTGGGGGAGCACCTTCTCAGAGGCAAAGGGGATGGGGGATTGGATGAAGAATTCTGGGAGGAGGAGACAAGGAAGGGAAGCAACATTTAGAATATAAATAAATAAAATAACTTAGAATAAAAATAATTTTAAATAAAGGACTTCATATGTTAATTAGTTGTTTTATCTAGTCTATATTATTTTAAAATGTCAGGTTGTTATATTTCAAATTGAAGTCCCATATTTCACAAGCAATTTTAAAATATTGCCCTATTTGTATCTGTCCTCCTTTCAGTCATAGCTTCCTTCATCCACTGAAGACACTGAGGTTGTTCTAACATAAGACATTTTATGTGATCCAATTCATGTTGTAAAACTAAGGTAAAAGGTTGTTTTTTTTAATTGCATATTTTGTTTGAAAGGCTGAGTTTTCTTCAGATACCTAAGTTCTGAGCCCAATCTAATATTTGTAAAGAGCACTTTTTATGGTAATGCATGTAACTTAGCCTGTTTGAAAGTAATGTGGCCATATCCATATTTATAATGATTAACTAAAAATGTTTCCTTATCATTCTGTGGTGTTATCTTCATTTACATATTCAAATACTTGAAATCTTACTCACTGAAAGAAGGACAAAGAAGAATCTCAGTCTACCACATACACAAACATAATCACACATATGTACACATGGGGATGGAGAGAGAGAGGGGGGAGAGAGAGAGAGAGAGAGAGAGAGAGAGAGAGAGAGAGAGAGAGAGAGAGAGAGAGAAATGAATATTCAAAGAGAATTGAGTCTGTAAAAAGTTAGGGCCTTGAATGTACTGGATGTAGGAACAGGATTTTTTTTCTGACTTAACTAGTTACACCAAAACCACTAGAAATGTGCTTTAAACTTACATTTGAGAATTTGGAAAAATATTAGTATGAAAATCAAGAAACTTGCTGGAGATTTCCTGCAATTGAGCAGGCTTTAGTGATTCTAGGATGCCTTGCTATAATTGCTGCTGCTGGATACTATAAGGAAAGCTCAGTTAAGCTTGGAAGTTGCTACATTGTGAGGATATGGTCACTTCCCACAAAGAAATTTGCCCTTCTGGACAGTGCCTTATGCCAGGGCAGATTGCCAGCTTGTAAACTATCTAAACAGGCCTGTATCCCCTAAAGAAATAGAAGAAGTCATTAAAAACCTCTCAACAAAAAATCCCAGGGCCAGATGGCTTTAGTGCAGAACTCTACCAAACCTTCAAAGAACAGCTAATACCAATATTCCTCAAAATATCCTAAAAAATAGAAACAGAAGGAACACTACCTAACTCATTCTATAAAGCCACAATTACTCTGATATCTAGACCATACATGGACCCAACAAAAAAAGAGAACTTCAGATCAATTTCACTTATAAATATCAATGCAAAAATACTCAATAAAATTCTTGCAAACCAAATCCAAGAACACATTGAAACCATCATTCACCATGATCAAGTAGGTATCATCCTATGGATGCAAGGTTGGTTCAATATATATATAAATCCATTAACACAATGCACTATACAAACAAATACAAAGAAAAAATCAGATGATCATCTCCTTAGATGCTGAAAAAACATTTCACAAAATACAACACCCCTTCAAGTTAATAGAATTGGAGAAATCAGGAATTCAAGGAAAATACTTAAATATAACAAAAGCAATTCACTGGAAATCAATAGCCAATATCAAATTAAATGGAGAAATACTTGAAGCAATCCCAATAAAATCAGAGATAAGACAAGGAGGACCACTCTTCCCATATCTATTCAATATAATACTGAAGTTCTAGCTAGAGCAATATGACAACAAAAGGAGATCAAGAGGATACAAATTGGCAGAAATTCTACAAGAGAACATATACAGCTGATAAACAACTTTCATTAAAGTGGCTGGATATGAAATTAACTCAAATAATTCAGTAGCTTACCTCTATAAAAATGATAAATGGGCTGAGAAACAAAGTAGGAAAACAATACCTTTCACAATAGCCACAAAATATAAAATATCCTGGGGTAACTCTTATCAAATATGTTAAAGATATGTATGAAAATAACTTCAAGTCTCTAAAGAAAGAAATCTAACAAGATCTCAGAAAATAGAGAGATCTCCCATTCTCACAGATTGGCAGAATTTACACAGTAAAAATGGCCATCCTACCGAAAGCAAACTACAAATTCAATGCAATCCCCATCAAAATTCCAATGCAATTCTTCCATGTTTATTTGGAAAAGCAAAAGACCCAGAATAGAGAAAACAATTCTTAGCAATAAAAGAACTTCTGAGGGAATCACCATCACTGATCTCCAGTTATACTGGAGCAATAGTGATAAAAATCACATGGTATTGGTACAGTAACAGACACATTGATTAGTGGAATAGAATTAAAGATCCAGAAATAAAACCACATACTTATGGACACTTGATCTTTGACAAAGAAGCCATAAATATACAAAGGAAAAAAAGAAAGCATCTTCAATAAATAGTGCTTCTCTAACTGGCAATCTATATGTAGAACAATGAAAATAGAACCATATTTTTCTCCTTGCACAAAGCTCAAGTATAAGTGGATCAAGGACCTCAACATAAAACCAAATACACTAAAGAGATACTCTTCTAATAGAAGAGAAAGTGGGAAAGAGCCTCGAACTCATTGGCACAAGGGGAAATTTCCTAAATAGAACTCCAATGGCTTAGCTTCTGAGGTCAAGAATTGATAAATGGGACCTCACGAAGTTGGAAAGTTTCTGTAAGGCAAAGGACATAGTTAATAGGACAAATTAGCAACCTACAGATTGGGGTAAAAATTCTTCACTAACCCCACATCCAATAGAGGGTTGATATCCAAAATATATAAGGAATTCAAGAAGCTAACCACCAAGAATCCAAACAATACAATCAAAAAATGGGGTATAGAACTAAGCAGAGAATTCACAACAGAGGAATCTCTATGACTGAGAAGAACTTAAAATAATGTTAAAAATCCTTAGTGATCAGGAAATTGCAAATCAAAACGACCCTGAGATTCTACTTTATACCAATTAGAATGGCTAAAAATCAAAATCTCAGGTAGCAGCACATGTTGACAAGGATGTGGAGGGAGAGTGGAACACCTTTTCATTGTTGGTGAGATTGCAAACTAGTACAACAACTCTGGAAAGCAATCTGGAGATGCCTCAGGAAATTGGAAATATTTCTACTTAAAGACCCAGCTATACTACTCTTGGGTATATACCCAAAAGTTGCCCCACCATGCCACATGGTCACATGATCCACTATGTTCATTGTGGCCTTATTTGTAATAGCCAGAAGCTGGAAACAAAACAGATGCCTCACAACAGAAGAATGGATATAGAAAATGTGGTTCATTTACATAATGGAATACTACTCAACTATTAAGAATGAGAACATCATGAGTTTTGCTGGCAAATGGATGGAACTAGCAAATATCATCCTGAGTGAGATAACTCAGACCAGAAATGACATGCATGTTATGTACCCACTAATAAGTGAACAGTAGCCAAAAAGTACAGAATACCCAGGATACAGTACACAGAACTCAAGAAGGTTAACAAACCTTAAGGGCCCAAGTAGGCATGCCTCAATCCCTCTTGGGAGGAAGAAGAAAGCAATCCTGAGGGGGGGGTAAGGGGAAGAAAGGAGGGAAGGACCTTGATGGGAAAGAGGACAGGAAAGGGAAGAGGAGAACATGATCAAGTATTATGGGGGACAGGACTGAAGCCCTGATGGCTAGCAGAAAGCATGGAAACAGGCAACCTTGGGAGGTGGGAGATGGGAGGATCCTCTAAAATGAACCAGAAACCTAGGAAGTGAGAGACTCTCAGGACTCAAAAGGAGGGACCGCAGATGAAATGCCCTACTGCATGGAGAGGGATCTTGTAGAGCCCACCTCCAGTAGAAAGACAGGGCATCAAGTGAAGTGATGCGGTTGCCATCCCACAGTCAAAAACTCAGAGCCAGAATTGTTCCTGTCTGAAAGAAATGCAGGGACAAAAATGGAGAAGAGCCTGAGGGAAAGGAGCTCCAGTGACAGCCCTAAATTGAGATCCAGTTCACCTGGAGGATCCAAAACCTGACACTATTTCTGATACTGGTTTGCTTACACACAGGTGCTTAGCATGATTGTTTGTCAAAAGGCCCAATAAGCAGCTGAAAGAGCCAGATTCAGATATTTATACCCAACCAATGGACAGAAGTTGGTGGTGCCTGTGTTTGAATTAGGTTTGAAAAGCAGGAAGAAGCTGAGGAGGGCGACCCTATAGGAAGACCAGCAGTGTCAACTAACCTGAACCCCTGAGACCACCAGACAGCATATACCATCTGATATGAGGCCCCCAACACATATACAGCAGAGGGCTGCCGTTTCTTGACTCAGTGAGAGAAGATCACCTAACCCTCAAAAGACTTGAGGCCCCAGCGAGTTGGGAGGTGAGGACATCCTTTTGGAGACGAGGTGGAGTTGGAGGGAGGTATGTGATGTGGAACAGTCAGGGTAAACCAGGAGGGGGATAAAGACTGGACTGTAAAAAAAAATTAAATGATTAATAAAAAAGGCATCTTTATGTAGTATAACTTAATTTCTACAAAAATCCGTTAAAATAATGTACTATTCATCTGTAACACTATCAGAGACAAAGTTTTACATTGACATGGCATTGACAATGTAAATATCAGTTCAAATAATTCCTCATGTTTATGGATTTATTGTCAATATCTTCTGTCTTTTGTCATATTTGTTCTTACACACTGAGGACTTTTGAAAAATCCAATAGGAGGAAAACATATTTTCCATCATAATTAAATCTCAACAGACATAGGTATAATTTCAACCTACCATTTTCTAAAAACATCAAATATTTACACACATTATGAGTTAAAAGTGAGGACAGGAGATAATACAATCTCAGTGTTACTAAATATGATATGCAAGAAGGTAAACCGAAATCTTTGTAAATAGAGAGACTAAATTCTTATTGGTTGTTATGAGAACTAGGTAGGAACCTAAAAAAGATGCTAAGATGTAATACATCTAAAGGGGAAAAAGGATATTAAAAGAAAAAAAAAAAGCATAGGTGAGAGGAAACACAAAGGAATCCAGTAACTTTCAATAAATGTAATTTATAATACAACCTGATGAATGATATTATATAGTGAAAAAATATGAAGTCAAGTTTGATCATTGGGCTCAGAATGGATTAAAAACATTGTTAGTAATGGTTTTAAAAATCTTTCAAGGATCAGGAAGAGGCCCTGTAGAAATGACTCAGTAATTAAAAGCATTGTAGCTCTTGCAAAAGACCCCATGTGGTTCACCCATCCATGTTTGGTAGTTCACAATAACATATAATTCCAGCTAAAGCTATTATTTCTGTACACATGCATACATATATAGTTGTATAGATACACAAACACATACATTTAAAAAAATTAAAGATCATGTTACAAATTTTTTAAAAAGGCAGATTTCAGAGGATATTTTGTGAAAGCAACTCTAAATTTATTTTTAATTCTGAATGAAATTATTGTGAATATGAATCTTATAGGTAGGTAGGTTGATAGATAGATAGATAGATAGATAGATAGATAGATAGATAGTAGATAGATAGATAGATAGATAGATAGATAGATAGATAGATAGAAGGAAGCCATAAAGGAGACTTTAATCCCTTTAATTTGGAGTTTCAAACAGCTGTGAGTTGGTATATGAACACTCAGAACTGAACCTAGGTTTTTTTCGCAAGAGGAACAAGTTCCTGTACCTTCTGAACCATCTCTCTAGCCTGTGAAAAGTGTTATTTCAAGGAGGATTTAAAAAACATGATTTTTGTCACATAGGGAGATGAAAATAATGAAAACAAATCAGAGACCATCAAAGATTATTTAGGTACTTATTGGTCTAAGGTTATTTTTTTAAATAGTGATTTGTTCATGATAGAGAGGAAGATATAGTCTACTTTAATATCTATGTATTTCAAGAATTCAAAGGGAAATGGCCAGAAAATACTTGACTTGTAGGTTGAGAGCCAATATGTAGGTATATGAAAAGCTTACTTCTAATATACAAGTATTAGATTTAACCAAATACACATTTGGATGAATTTCTTTTAAATCCCTAAAGCTAATGAAACAGAGTTAAGAAAAGCCCCAGTGAACAGTCAGTAGTATAAATAAAAGAAGACCTGGAAGAGAGGAAGAAAAGACAGAGGCCTGGAGCTTTTCTGAATCTGCTGTCTTTTGAAAGGATCTCAGTCACATCTTCATACTCTTCAGAGAGTTGGGTGTGAGTAACCATTGGTGTTTTCAATTTTCTCATACTGTCATCAAAGGTTGCAGCGCACCCCTACATGTCTGGATTTCTCCTTGGCACTTCTGTTATAGTCAAGGAACCTCTTACTTTACTGCACTTGCTAATGTGATTGAGAAGAACATTTCTAAATCCCTTTACCTTAGCAATAATTTGTTCCTAAACAGAAATGTATTTTTTTCTGTCCACATCTTATTCTAAACAGATAAAACTGGCTCCATTTTCAAAATTCATGGAAATTTCTTAAGCCAAATACACATTCTCCTCTTGCACAGTTGTTATTTGCATGAGACAGGACATAGTTCTAAGGTTCCTGTCAACACATTAGTAGCATCAACAACATTCATCAGTAGTATATTCTTTATTTGTAGGTCAAAGTCCTGATGTAGCTTTTCTGAGTAAACAGAACAGATGTTTTCAGAGACTTATTTGGGGAGATTTTGGAGTCCAAACTATTCCCTAGGCCCTGCAAGAAAGTTGAAGTATCCAAGCTGTGACTCACTCTGTTTCAAACACCACCTGTTCCTGATCTTTCATCCATTCTCAGATCGCCCTCTAATCCATCTGGGGACAGAAAAAAAATATTTACATTTCTACACCTCATGTGGTTGTAATTGGGCCTCCTCCACCAATAATCCAGAACAACTTCTTCTTCCCAAAGTTCCTTATACTTAATTATATCTGCAAAGTTTCTGTTGCTGTCTAACGAATTCATGAGCCCTGAGAATTAGCAGGTGTAAATGTGTGAAGGGAGCATAATTATTCTCCTCACCAGAAATGACAATCAGTGTTTCACCTTGAGGAATCATGCTTCATTTTATAATGAAAAAAAAAAAAAAAAGAGAGAGAAAAGACACCATTAAATGTTTTGTTATTGTGTAAATCCATAAGTTCCCTCAACAACTTAAGCTATCTGTAATATCAATAAAGTGAGTGTGTTTGAGAGCAACACTTGTTTCAGTTAATCCACCATCTTATGAACAACTTTAAATATCATTTGAAGTCTTATAAATAACTTATACAGTATCACTAGAGAATCTGAAAATATATTAATTGTGGGGTACCCAATACCTAATATCTACTCTTCTGTCTTCTTTTTCTTAGGGAAAAAAACTGTGACTTGCATTGTGGCCTAGACATGAATTATCCTTCTCTAATTTATACTTATTTTCATTAACCTAATAAGAATATATAGGACATTATTTTAAATATAGATACTTTTCATGCAAAGATTCTTTTTTAATTCTTCTTATTTTTATTGGATATTTTATGTATTTGCATTTCACATTATCCCCTTTCCTGGTTTCCCCTTTGGAACCACCCATCCGAAGCCCTCACCCCTGCTTCTATGTGGGTGGTTCCCGATGAACCCACCCACAGTCACCTCACCGCCTTGATATTCCTCTACACCAGAGAATCAAGCCTTCACAGGACTAGGCATTTTCTCTCATTGATGCTAGACAATTCCATCCTCTGCTACATATGAGGCTGGAGTCATGGGTCCCTCTATGTGTACTCTTTGGTTTGTGGTTTAGTCCCTAGGAGCTCTGTCAATAGGACAAAAGGGCAACCAGCAGATTGGGAAAAGATCTTTATCAATCCTACATCTGATAGAGGGCTAATACCCAATATATGCAAAGAACTCAAGAAGCTAGAACTCAGAGAACCAAAAAACCCTATTAAAAATAGGGAATAGAGCTAAACCGAGACTTCTCAACTGAGAAAACTCAAATGGCTGAGAAGCACCTAAAGAAATGTTCAACATCCTTAGTTATCAGGGAAATGCAAATCAAAAGGACTCTGAGATTCCACCTCTCACCAGTCAGAATGTCTAAGATCAAAAATCCAGGTGACAGCAGATGCTGGCAAGGATGTGGAGAACGATTTGGAGAAAGATGTGGAGAAACTGCAAGCTGCTACAACCACTCAGGAAATCAGCCTTGCGGTTCCTCAGAAAAATGAACATAGTACTACCTGAGGACCCAGCTATACCATTCCTGGGCATATACCCAAAAGATGTTCCAACATATAACCAGGACACATACTCCACTATGTTCACAGCAGCCTTATTTATAATAGCCAGAAGCTGGAAAGAACCCAGATGTCCTTCAACAGAGGAATGGATACAGAAACTGTGGCACATTTACACAATGGAGTATTACTCAGTTATTAAAAACAATGACTTCATGAAATTCTTAGGCAAATGAATGGAACTAGAAAATATCATCCCGAGTGTGGTAACCCAGTCACAAACGAACACACATGTAGCATGTGCAGCACCTTAAAGAGGCAGAGAAGGAAAATAGATCCATTGCAACTGAGATTATAGACAGATATAAACTAGCATGTGTTTCTGGGAACAAAACCTGAGTTTTCTGCAAGACCAATCAGTGTTCTTAAATTGCTGAGTCAACTCTCTAGCCCTTAATGCCAAACAAATATATGTAATATATATATACATATACATATATATATATATATATGTATATATATATAAAAATATTTAAAATTTACTTTATTATATTAATTAAAGGAACAGGAACTATATTAAATTGAGTAATAATTTTAGTAAATAAAAAATAATAGTTAACTTTAATAATCTATACTTGACTCTTGTTTCATGTTTACAAAATGATGAAGAGAAACTATTTTTCCTTTTTAACACATGCATATAGGATATAGTTCTGTTGAAGATAAGAGTATATGTTTGAATGTGTCTTCATAACCTTCTACATTAGTTTCGACTTTGTTGTGAGGTGATACAAGGGAAAGTATATGTAAAAACCTTTATGCTCTCAGAGTAAGGACAGCAGGGAAGTGGTCTAGAGAGTGTCCAGGAATGATAGCACAATGATTATAAAGTGAGAGGTCAATGGGAAAGTGATTTGAGCTGTTGGAAATGAGGTCCTTTATACTGGAATGCTAGCAATGAAAACTAAAGATATCTTGTGTTTTGTAGGTAAAATGACCAACCAAAAGAGAATTTAATTTAAAGTGTTAAGTGTACTTATGTTACCGTCTTGCATATTAACTCACTATATCCTTTTGTTATGTTGCATTATTTTCAGTATTTAAATAGATTCAGATACTTTACAGCAAGCCTTCTTCCAAATGACATTTAACAACCCCTGAAAAGTCTTGTATACACAATTGTTCCCTTAGGAAAAAAATCACACATGCTGAATTGGTTAGTGATCCTTTTAGAGGTGCTTTTCAGAAGCATTAACACATCAAAGGCAGAACCGCACCTATTCAACAAGTGAAGTCTCTTTATGAAACTATTCATGCTCCAAAATTCTTAATACATAAAAGATGTTAAGAGCCTGGCTGAGAACAATGAGCCAGTAAGTCTAATTGCTTTAAAAATTAGGTACCTGACTTGGCTTAATTCTGAACAAGGTCAGATTGATACATTCTTCAATAAAAGATTACAGTCAGAGGCAGACATCTGAGTGGCCAAGCATGTAAACAAGCCAAGAAGATTTGAATCAGAGTAAATTCATGATTAATAAACACAAAGGAGGCAGGTTGTTGTGTGATGTGTTGAGCTATGCATTCAAAAACGATGGGGCTTCATAGTCAGAAAACGGAGACTAGCAATGAGGTCAGAAAGCTTTTCTACCTTGAAGTGAGAACTTGAATAGATTTCTCCTTTTGAAGATAGAAAATTCTGCTAGCATAAATTCAAAGTGGAAGATAAAGCTTTTCATAAATCTGATATTATGAAAATGAGAAAATATTCTTCAAATGCCGTAATATTCTAAGAGTAGTCACTACAAGTGATACACTTGACCTATGAAACAACATTAATGACTATCATATTTATATTAATTTTATTAATATGATTAATATAAGGGAAAATCCATGTGATATTAGTTTTAATACTAATACAAATGATCGGAAATCCTGAATAATATGATATTAGTCACTTCTATAACTCTTGAGGCTTTTGTGTCAACATATTGAAACATTTAATAACTCCAGTGTTTGTATTCTATCTTGCCTCTCCAAAGCTGACACTACCTGAAGCCCTCTGTACACTTTCAAATGTCAGACCACAGTGTGTGATGGTTCATGGTTTTATTCGCTTACTTTTCCTGCTAAATGCCAGTTCTCGGTTCCTACTGAAGGATATACTTACTTGAAGTTCTCACGTCTCCAAATTAGCTAACTCTTCCATGAAACACCTGCTGTCAAAAATTCAAATATGAACTACTTTGCTCACTCCTTTTCCTAACCTCAACAATGTGGAGGAATTACATCTCCTTCAGGGATTGAGTTACCCAGGGTCAGTATGTGTGTCACTGGAGCCATGAAACTACTTTCAAAATAACATATTTTGAAGATTTTTACCAAACAAATTCCTAGTTATCTTACTACCCTTCATCTAATAAAAGTGTGCAGATATATAGAGAGAAAAGAACAGGAGAGGAACTGGCCCTATTCAGGGAATGGGTGCATGTCACTACAGTGTGCATCTTCTGTCACACCACACAAGATGTTCTACTGTCTTCTCATTTTCAGAAGCTGGTCAGAGCAGTTCCTGAAGGATGATTGGTTACAGTTCTCAGAGCAAAACGTTTGAGGTTTAATTCTCTGCCTCTTATGGAAAAAATCATTTAATCTCTTTTTTTTTCTATGAATGGATTATGATTTGCAAAAAGAGAAAATGACTGAAAAGTCAGAATACTTTTTTTAGGAGTTAGCATATATTACTTCATTTATTTTTTTATTAGACATTTTATTTACATTTCAGATGTGATCCCCTTTCCCCATTTCTCCCCCACCCAGGAACCCCTATCCCATACCCCTCCTTCTGCTTCTATGAAAATGTGCCACCACCCACCCCCACCTCCCCACTCTCCATATTTGCTTCCATGAGTATTTTGATACTCATTCTGAGAAGACAAAAGCACTCACCATTGGTTTTCCTTCTTCATGAGCTTCATGTGATCTGTGAGTTGCATCTTGGGTATTGCAAGCTTTTGGGCTATTCGACAATTATCAGCGACTGTACACTATGTGTGGTCTTTTGTGATTGGGTTACCTCACTCAGGATGATATTTTCTAGTTCCATCCATTTGCCTAAGAATTTCTCAAATTCATTGTTTTTATTGTTTTTTTTTTTTTTTTTTTTTTTTTTTTTTTTTTTTTTTTGAGACAGGGTTTCTCTATTAGCCCGGGCTGTCCTGGAACTCACTCTGTAGACCAGGCTGGCCTCGAACTCAGAAATCCACCTGCCTCTGCCTCCCAAGTGCTGGGATTAAAGGCGTGCGCCACCACCACCCGGCAATTCATTGTTTTTAAAAGCTGAGCAATACTCCATTGTGTAAATGTACCACATTTTCTGAATCCATTCCTCTGTTGAAGGACATCTGGGTTCTTTCCAGCTTCTGGCTATTATAAATAAGGCTACTGTGAACATAGTGGAGCATGTGTCCTGGTTATATGTTGGAACATCTTTTGGGTATATGCCCAGGAATGGTATAGCTGGGTCCTCAGGTAGTACTATGTTCATTTTTCTGAGGAACTACAAGGCTGATTTCCAGAGTGGTTGTACCAGCTTACAATCCCACCAACAATGGACGAGTGTTCCTTTTTCTCCACATTCTTGCCAGCATCTGTTATCATCTGAGATTTTTATCTTAGCCATTCTGACTGATGTGAGGTGGAATCTCAGGGTTGTTTTGATTTGCATTTCCCTGATGACTAAAGATGCTGAACATTTCTTTAGGTGCTTCTCAGCTATTCGAGTTTCCTCGGTTGAGAATTCTTTTTTTTTAGCTCTGTACCCCATTTCTAATAGGGTTATTTCGTTATCTGAAGTCTAATTTCTTGAGTTCTTTGTATATTGGATATTAGCCCTCTATCAGATGAAGGATTGGTAAAGATCTTTTCCTAATCTGTTGGTTGCCATTTTGTCCTATTGACATTCTCCTTTGCCTTACAAAAGCTTTGTAATTTTATGAGGTCCCATTTGTCAATTCTTGATCTTAGAGCATAAGTCATTGGGGTTTTGTTCAGGAACTTTTCCCCTATGCCCAGGTATTTGAGAGTCTTCTCCACCTTCTCTTATATTTGTTTCAGTGTGTCTGGTTTTATATGAAGGTACTTTATCCACTTGGACATGAGATTTGTACAAGGAGATAAGACTGGATCTATTTGCATTATTCTACATGCTGACCTCCAGTTGAACCACCACCATTTGTTGAAAATGCTGCCCTTTTTCCACTGGACAGTTTTAGCTCCTTTGTCAAAGATCAAGAGACCATAGATGTGGGGTTCATTTCTGGGTTTTCAATTCTATTCCACTGATCTTCCTGCCTGTCTCTGTACCAACTCCATGTAGTTTTTATCACTATTGCTCTGTAGTACAGCTTGAGGTCAGGGATGATGATTCCCCCAGATGTTCTTTTATTATTGAGAATCGTTCCCACTATCCTTGGTTTTTTGTTATTCCAAATGAATTTTCAAATTGCTCTTTCTATCTCTATTAAGAAATGACTTGGAATTTTGATGGGGATTGCATTGAATTTGTAGATTACTTTCATCAAGATGGCCATTTTTACTATATTAATCCTGCCGATCCATGAGCATGGGAGATCTTTCCATCTTCTGAGATCTTTGATTTCTTTCTTCAGAGACTTGAAGTTCTTGTAATACAGATCTGTCACTTGTTTGGTTAGATTCACACCAAGGTACTTTATACTATTTGTGACTATTGTGAAGGGTGTCATTTCCCTAATTTCTTTCTCAGCCTGTTTATCCTTCAAATAGAGAAAGGCTACTGATTTGAGTTGATTTTATATCCAGCTAGTTTGCTGAAGTTGTTTAAAAGGTTTAGGAGTTCTCTGCTGGAAGTTTTAGGGTCACTTAAGTATACTATCATATCATCTGCAAATAGTGAAATTTTGACTTCTTCTTTTCCAATTTGTATCTTTTTAACCTCCTTTGTTGTCTAATTGCTCTGGCTAGGACTTCAAGTACTATGCTTAAGAGGTAGGGAGAGAGTGGGCAATCTTGTCTAGTCCCTGATTTTAGTGGGATTGCTTTGAGTTTCTCTCCATTTAGTTTGATGTTGGCTACTGGCTTGCTGTACATTGCTTTTACTATGTTTAGGTATGGACCTCCTTAATCTTTCCAAGACTTTTACCATGGAAGGATGTTGAATTTTATCAAATGCTTTCTTAGCATCAAGTGAGATGATCATATGGTTTTTTTCCTTTGAGTTTGTTTATATAGTAGATTATATTGATAGATTTCTGAATATTAAACTATCCCTCCATTCCTGGGATAAAGCCTACTTGATCATGATGGGTGATTGTTTTGATGCGTTCTTTGATTGGGTTTGAGAGAATTTTATTAACTTTTTTTGCATCGATATTCTAAGGGAAATTGGTCTGATGTTTTCTTTCTTTGTTTTGTCTTTCTGTGGTTTAGGTATGAGTGTAATTGTGGCTTCATAGAACAAATTGTGTAGTGATCCTTCTGTTTCTATTTTGTGGAATAGTTTGAAGAGAATTAGTATTTGGTTTTCTTTGAAGGCCTCATAGAATTCTACACTAAAACCAACTGGTCCTGGGCTTTTTTTGATGGGGAGACTGTTAATGACTGCTGCTATACATTTAGGGGCTATGGGACTGTTTAAATGGTTTATCTGCACCTGATTTGTCTTTAGTACCTGGTGTCTGTCTAGAAAATTGTTCATTTCATCCAGATTTTCCAGTTTTCTTGAGTGTAGGCATTTGTATTAGGATCTGATGATTTGTTTAATTTCCTCAGTTTCTGTTGTTATGTCTCCCTTTTCATGTCTGATTTTATTAATTTGGATACTGTCTCTGTGCCCTCTGGTTAATCTGGCTAAGGGTTTATCTATCTTGTTGATTTTCTCAAAGAACCAGCTCCTGGTTTTGTTGATACTTTGTACAGTTCTTTTTGTTTCTACTTGTTTGATTTCAGCCCTGAGTTGATTATTTCATGCAGTCTACTCCTCTTGGGAATATTTGCTTCCTTTTGTTCTAGATCTTTCAGGTGTGCTGTCAAGTTAGTGTATGCTCTCTCCAATTTCTTTTTGTAGGCACTTAGAGCTATGAGTTTTCCTCTTAGCACTGCTTTTATGGAGTCCCACAAGTTTTGGTAGAATATGTCATCATTTTCATTAAATTCTAAAAAGTCTTTAATTTCTTTCTTTATTTCTTCCTTGACCAAGCCATCATTGAGTAGAGCATTGTTTAGTTTCAATGCGTATGTGGGCTTTCAATTGTTTTTGTCGTTATTGAAGACTAGCCTTAGTCCATGGTAATCTGATAGGATGCAAGGGATTATTTCAGTCTTTTTTTATCTGTTGGGGCCTGTTTTGTGACCAGTTATATGGTCTATTTTGGAGAAGGTACCACTACTTGCTGAGAAAAATATATATTCCTTTGTTTTAGGATGAAATGTTCTATAGATATCTGTTAAATCCATTTGGTTCATAACTTCTGTTCATTTCAATGTGTCTCTATTTAGTTTCTGTTTCCCTGATCTGTCCATTGCTGAGAGTCGGGTGTTGAAATTGCTCACTATTATTCTGTGAAGTGCAATGTGTGCTTTGAGCTTTAGTAAAGTTTCTTTTATATATGTTGGTATCCTTGCATTTGGAGCATAGATGTTCAGAATTGAGAGTTCATCTTGGTAAATTTTCCCATTGATGACGTATCCTTCCTTATCTTTTTTTGATTACTTTTGGAGGAATGCTGATTTTATTTGATAATAGAATGGCTACTCCAGCTTGTTTCTTGGGACCATTTTCTTGGAAAATTGTTTTCCATCCTTTTACTCTGAGGTAGTTTCTGTCTTTGTAACTGAGGTGCATTTCCTGTATGCAGCAAAATTCTGGGTCCTGTTTATGTATCCAGTCTGATAGTCTACGTCTTTTTACTGGAGAATTGAGTCCATTGATGTTGAGGGATATTAAGGAAAAAATGATTGTTGTTTCCTATTATTTTTGTTATTAGAGGTGGAATTATGTTTGTGTAGTTATCTTTGTTTAGGGTTGTTGGAAGGTTACTTCAATGCTTTGTCTATGTTGTAGTTTCCTTCCTTGTGTTGGCGTTTTTCCATCAATTATCTTTTGAAGTGCTGGGTTTGTGGGAAGATATTGTGCAAATTTGGTTTTGTCATGGAATATCTTGGTATCTCTATCTATAGTGATTGAGAGTTTTGCTGGGTATAGTAGTCTGGGCTGGCATTTGTGTTTCCTTAGGATCTGTATGATATCATTCCAGGATCTTCTGGTTTTTATAGTTTCTGGTGAGAGGTCTGGTGTAATTCTTATAGGTCTGCCTTTATATGTTACTTGACCTTTTTCCCTTACTGCTTTTAGTATTTTTTCTTTGTTTTGTGCATTTGATTATTTTATGATGGGAGGAATTTCTTTTCTGGTCTAGTATATTTGGAGTTCTGTAGACTTTTTTTTACATTCATGGACGTCTCTTTCTTTAGGTTAGGGAAGTGTTCTTCTATAATTTTGTTGAAGATATTTACTGGCCCTTTAAGGTGGGAATCTTCATTCTCATCTATATCTATTATCCTTAGGTTTGGTCTTCTCATTGTGTCCTAGATTTCCTGGATGTTTTGGGTTAGGATCTCTTTGCATTTTGTATTTTCTTTGACAGTTGTGTTAATGTTTTCCAAGGTGGCACTTCTACATCTGGTTAATTCTAGTGCTACCTGCATTCACCCTCTCTGACTGGTGCCTGTCTTTCCAGCTACCTTGCTTCTGTCAGTAATTGTGGGTTAAAGATGAAAAGCCTGAACACTGATCGTGTGGGCTTGGATCTCTGTTGCATTGTGGGTCCCTGAGGAGTCTACCAAGGCTCAATTAGCTGGAACTGCAGCTCAGCATGGCAGAAGCATGCCAAATCTTGGCTGAGATGGTTCTGCACAGCACTAGGCAAGCACTGTGGGAGCCCTGCCTGGTGTGGGGAATTCTCACTCAGTCTGGTTCCGCAGGGGCGCAGAGCTCTCCAGTGGACCCAGTATCTCCATTTGGGACCCCCAGACAGGACAGGAGTGGGCACAGCAAAATGGACACGTTGATGCTCAAGTGCGTGGTCAGTCTGCACTCTGAGAGAGAGAGATGAGCAGGGGTAAGAGGGCCCTGGTGGCACCCTGTGGGAAGTGCTCACTTATTCTACTCCCTTAGCTTAAACAGTGCTTTCTATGGCTGGAAAGCAAAGGAGTCCTCCATGGCGCCAGCACAACAGCAGACCCCAATGACAGGAATAAGTCTGGGGTCCCAAGAACTTTATTGACATGGCAGATGATAGATGGTCTGGATGTGGACCCCCACTTAGGTCAGTGGGGACCTGACTTAAATTGGGAGGGAGAGAGGCAAGAGGGTCACTTAATTAGCTATGCCCTCTGGTCTTTAGGTAATTCATTAATGTGGAAATCTCTCTACGGCTAAGGCCTGTAGGCATGCCCTCTACCTGTGGATGGTGATGCAAACCTCTCTGGGAGGGGATGCTTTGTCCTACACGACTGACTAGTGCAAGTTAATGGAGGTATTAGACCGTGTGTCAGGAGTCTGGAATCTGGGAGCATTGCAAAATGTATTCCATGCCTTGCATGGTCTCTGGCCATTTCTAAGCCAATGCTCTGCCAAAAACCAAGACCCCTTTCATGGCCCCACAAGAACTCCTTAGAGTCCAGATCTCTCTGTGACCCTCTGGTCCTGAGCTCCTGGATTGAAGAACCACTAGGACTCAGGTTACTTCTGTGATCCTGAAATCCTGTTGCTCTGAGTGCAGTGGTTCCTTTGCAGCTCTGAGTGCAGTGGATCCTCTAGGATGGTTCAGGATATGGTGTCTTCATCTTCATGGGAACAGACCAGCTAGGTGTTTGCTGCTTTGAGTGGAGTGGGTCCTCTGCTGCTCTCAGTGCAGTGGCTCCTCTAGGATGGCTCTGGATATGATGTCTTTATGGGAGCACCCCAGCTAGGTGTCTGCCCCAGCCAAAGGTACCAAGCGAGGGGCAGAAGGCGAGTGGTATTGGGGGGGCGGGGAGCAGGGTTTGGGTGGCTGATGGGTCCTGAATGTCCCAGGCACCCAGTTGTAGCTCCGGGTGTGGGGAATAATTAACTCATGTGTGGGTGCATGTGTGGGTTCTTGAATATTGTTGAGCTGTTGTGATTTCCATGGCTCCAAAGAGACTGGAACATGGGAATCTTGACAGAGTTCACTCTGTGGGCTGGCTCACAGCTGAGAGAAACAAGGGGGAGAGAGAAGAAAGAGGCCTGGCAGCACCCCATGGGAGATAGTCAGTTACTATACTCGCTTAGTAGACTCTGTGGCTAGCATGCTTGAAGAGGGGGTCCCTGTGGCTGGAATGCAGAAAGGTCCTCCAGGTAGGAAGTTAGGCACTGCAGCTGCAGCTACAGTGGCTCATTAAAGTCCTTCTCCATGTTTTCCCACAGTGGGCCCCAAAGACATAAGAATATCCATGGTTCCAAAAGAGTTTATTTTCATGGCAGATGTAGATGGATCTTGCAGTACCCCTGTGAAACTCAGGGCAGATCTGAGTTAAATAGGGAGGGAGAACAGGGAGGGTCTGGGGAAGAATACTAAATTGGCTCCACCCTCTGGCTTTCAGGTATCTCATTAGTATGTAAATCTCTCTAGGACCTGAGGCCTGTAGTCATGCCTCTACATGTGCTCTTTGGGAGGGGCTCATTGTCCTATGTGACTGAACAGCACGGGTTAATGGAGTTGCATGCCACATGTTAGGAGCCTGGATTCTGGGAGTGTAGCAGAATAAATGCCCATCCCTTGCAGGGTCTCTGGGCTCCTTCCAGTCAGTGCTTCTATCAAAAAACCAAGACCCCTTTTGGCCATACACTGGGGCAGAGGGTAGTGGGAGAGAGTTCTTACCTGCTGCTCTGAGTGCAGTGGTTCCTTTAAGATGGCTTCAAATATAGTGTCTTCACGGGAGTAGACCAGCTAGGTGTTTGCCCCAGACAAAGGGCTCATTTTTTTTTATTGATTATTTTATTTATTTACATTTCAGATGTCATCCCCTTTCCCCTAGAACCCCATATCCTATACCCCCTCCTGCTTTTTAGTTTTATATCATTTGAATTACATGCAAGTATTAAGGTCAGTTCTAGGTTGAGGGACTAGCAATATAATAGATGCAAATAATCAAGGAACATGCAAGACAATAAGCATAAATAGTCAAAATCAAGCAAGGCAATAATCAAAATTTTGTGAATATTCCCATGATCACTGTTTCTACGGCCTTATCAGGATGACCAAAATATCTGAACCAACTTCCCTGTACTAGCGCAAAATCATTTTCATGTCTGAAGCCTACTTCCTTGTTCTAGCCTAAAATTTAGATTCCTGCCTGAAATTACTGAAGGAATCTAAATATTAGGCTAAAAAAAAAAAAACTCTGTATACTTATCAATATTTTTCTATATGTGTCCTCAAAAATTCTCTCAGATTTTTTTTCAAACTTTCCACAAAAATATTGATTCTAAAGGCAAAATATTATCACATGAAGCCTTGGGCAGCTGACTTTGGTCAAACTGTAACCAAAATACAACCCATAGAGTTGAGTAAAAGTATTTGGAGCCTGGTAAACTCTGAAAACTATAAACTTAAATCAGATTCTTCCTAAATAGCATAAAGTTAAGTAAATGAAGATTGTTGTGGGTGAAGGAATTCATGTGGTTCTTACCTTCTTTCAAAAATAAAGCCATCGATATTCATAAGAGAGATTGGTCTGAAGTTCTCTTTCTTTGTTGGGTCTTTGTGAGGTTTAGGTATGAGTGTGATTGTAGCTTCATAGAATGAATTGGATAGTGGTCCTTCTGTTTCTATTTTGTGGAATAGTTTGAAGAGAATTGGTATTAGGTCTACCTTGAAGGTCTGATAGAATTCTGCATTAAAACCATCTGGGCATGGGCTTCTTTTGGTGGGGAGACTTTTAATGACTGCTGCTATTTCTTTAGGAGTTATGGGACTGTTTAGATGGTTTATTTGCTCCTCATTTAACTTTGGTACCTGGTTTCTGTCTAGAAAATTGTCCATTTAATCCAGATTTTCCAGTTTTGTTGAGTATAGACCTTTGTAGTAGGATCTGATGATTTTTTGAATTTCCTCGGTTTCAGTTGTTATGTCTCCCTGTTCAGATCTGATTTTATTAATTTGGATACTGTCTCTGTGCCCCTGGTTAATCTGGCTAAGGGTTTATCTATGTTGTTGATTTTTCTCAAAGAACCAAGTCCTGGTTTTGTTGATATTTTGTATAGTTCTTTCTGTTTCTACTCGGTTGATTTCAGCCCTGAGTTTGATTATTTCCTGACGTCTACTCCTCTTGGGTGTATTTGCTTCTTTTTGTTCTAGAGCTTTCAGGTGTGCTGTCAGGTTATTAATGTGTGCTCTCTCCAATTTTTTTTTGTGGGCACTTAGAGCTATGAGTTTTCCTCTTAGCACTGCTTTCATGGAGTCCCACAAGTTCTGGTATGATGTTTCCTCATTTTCATTAAATTCTAAAAAGTCTTTAATTTATTTCTGTATTTCTTCCTTGACAAAGTCATCACTGAGTAGAGCATTGTTCAATTTCCACGTGCATGTGGGTGTTCCCTTGGTTCTGTCCTTATCAAAGACCAGCCTTAATCTGTGGTGATCTGATAGGATGCAAGGGATTATTTCAATCCTATCAGATGCAAGGGATTATTTCAATCTTTTTGTTTCTGTTGAGGACTATTTTGTGACCAATTATATGATCTATTTTGGAGAAAGTACCATGAGGTGCTGAGAAAAAGGTATATTCTTTTACTTAAGATGAAATGTTCTATAGATATCTGTTAAATCCATTTGGTTCATAACCTCTGTTAATTTCAATGTGTCTTTGTTTAGTTTCTGTTTCCATGATCTGTCCATTGGAGAGAGCGGGGTGTTAGAATCCCCCACTATTATTGTGTGAGGTGCGATGTGTGCTTTGAGCTTTAGTAAAGTTTCTTTTATGTATGTGGGTGCCCTTACATTTGGAGCATAGATGTTCAGAATTGATAGTTCATCTTGGTAGATTTTTCCTTTGATGAGTATGAAGTGTCCTTCCTTATCTTTTTTGATTACTTTTGGTTGAAAGTCGATTTTATTTGATATTAGAATGGCTACTCCAGCTTGTTTCTTGGGAACACTCCTCCATTGTTGGTGGGATTGCAAGATGGTGCAACCACTATGGAAAACAGTCTGGCAGTTCCTCAGAAAATTGGAAATATCACTACCTGAGGACCCAGCTATACCACTCCTGGGCATATACCCAGAAGATGCTCTAACACATAACAAGGACATATGCTCCTTGTTATGGATATATGTTCAAAGCAGCTTTATTTATAATAGCCAGAAACTGGAAAGAACCCAGATGCCCTTCAACAGAGGAATGGATACAAAAAATGTGGTGCGTTTACACAATGGAATATTACTCAGCTATTAAAAACAATGAATTCGAAAAATTCTTATATAAATGGATGAAACTAGTAAATATCATCCTGAGTAAGGTAACCCAATCACAAAAGAACATACATGGTATTCACTCACTGATTATTGGACTTTAGCCCAGAAGCTAGAAACACCCAAGATTCAACTCACAGACCACATAAAGCTCATGAAGAATGAAGACCAAGTCGGGGGGGGGGGGGCTACAGTCCCTCTTAGAAGAAGTAACAAAATACTCAAGGGAGCAAATATGGATGCAAAATGCAGGACAGAAACTGAAGGAGGGGCTGTCTGCAGACCATTCCACCTGGGTATCCATCCCATGTGCAGTCACCAAAGGTAGATGCTGATGTGGGTGTCAGGAGGTGCATGCTGACAGGAGCCTAACATAACTGTCTCCTTAGAAGTCTGCAAGAGTCTGACATATTCAGAGGCGGATGCTCAGAGCTAACCATTAAACTGATCATGGGGTTCCCAACAGGGAAGATAGAGTGAAGACTGAAGGAGTAGAAAGGGTACGGTACCCCATGAGAAGAGCAACAATACCAACCAACCAGAGCCCCCAGGGTCTAAATCACCAGCCTGGGAGCGCTTAGGGAGGGACCCATGGCTCCAGCTATATATGCAAGGGAACTATATATAAGTGGGAGAAGATATTCTTGATCCCATGAAGGCTGCGCATCTTGGGGGGGGGTATTCTAGGGTGGGGAGGTGAGGTACTGGGGAAGGTGGGTGTTGGTACACCATCATAGAGGCAGAAGTACAGGGGAAGGGATAGGGAGTTCCTGGGAGAGAGGGGGGAAAAGGGGTAAGGGGAAAAGACCTGAAATGTAAATAAAAGTTCCAATAAAAAAAATAAATAAAGCCATCAAGAGGGAAAGCTCTTTCATCAAAAACATATTTAGCAAGTCAAATCAAGCACTTCCTGCACAGATTGGACACCAGGAGGCATTATCATATTTTCCCTGCCTATTCACAGTGGGCATAGTCAATGATTTAGGGCATTTTCTTCAGTAATCCTGTAGTGAAACCTAGGGATTGTATGCCGAAAAGAGAATAAAAATTGTTATAATTATGCCAAGGACTTTTTAGGGTGCAGACATTTTGATAATGCACAGGGTGGGAAAAATGCCCTGGTGTCTTGTTGCAGTCTTATAGTTGTGAAACCACAAAAGGGGCCTATGGCTATTAGGCACAATAGAGAAAAAGATACATGTGTCATGTGCAGTTTTCTGGCTGATGTCACATCACACTTGTTCTTGTAGATTAAGAGATTTTGCTACCCCAGAGTTAAATATATTTAACTCTGGCTTTATTTATTTTGGCTTTGAGAATGAGTATCTTATCTTGTAACAAAGGGAGGGGAAACCCTTGGTCCTGTGAAGGCTTGATGCCCCAGCATAGGGGAATGGTAGGGTGGTAAGGTTGAAGTGGGTGGGTGAGTGGTTGGGGAAGTACTCTCATAGAAGCAGGGGGGATATGGGATGGGGTAGAAGGTTTGTGGAGGGTAAATAGAGAAGGGGGATGACCTATGAAATATAAATAAATAAAATAACCAATTTAAAAAAGATAGAAACAAAAGACAATGAAGGTAAAGGAAAGCATTTCCCCCTATACACAGGAAAATAATTCAGGTTAACTATAGTCATTCTCTGTCTTAGTATGCTTCTCATTTCTATTTGCCTTCTAAAAGATATGGTAAAATAACACATTTCCACAAAAAGTGAATTTTGTCCATGTAAAAGTATCAAATAATCCTGTATTTTAAAATTTAGGAAAAATTATTGACAAATGTGATGGTGGGAGGCATGTGTCTATGCCATTAGTTTTTCTTAATTCATCATGACTTCATATAACAATATATCTGACACATGATAATTCATTAAGAGCAGAAAGTATTTTCTCTAAATTAAGGAGCCTAAGAAGTTCTACATGAAGATGTTATTAGAAGGAATAGAGAGATGACTCAGATGCTCTTGCAGATGAACAAAATTTTGTACCAACCACCAGGATCATGCAACTTATAACAACCTATAAACAATAGCTCCATAAGATCCAGTACTCTTTTTGGGCCTCATGGACACCTGAACTCCTAGACACATGCACACACATACACACACACACACACACAAATATACACAAACACACACATACTTCCTTTATGACCCAATCAACTTAGAGAGCTACACCTATTCATACGTTCACCTTTAAAACAGTTGATTTTTAGAAGTGACACATTTAAACTTTTGTAAAAATTCTTGATAAAGGAAAAGTATTAAAGGATATAAAAATTGAAATAGGACTAAAATCTAGGGTAGATTATGACATATCAGGTAATTGGCTGTGCACATATCATCAAAACAATACAATAAGAAAAAAATTTTAATTTAGCATTCTAGACTACCTAAAAATAAATGTGATATTCTGTGATTAATGTTACATGATATTTTCAAAACACTTGTTGATTTTAAGCTACAGACCTTTCATAAAGGTCTGTAGAGGAATCTCAGCACACAAAAGAACATATTATTCTTAAACCACAATTAATTTTGAAACTGCTTTCACAATTTAGGCTCCAAATATTTTCATAATGTTAAGAATAGAAGTGTAGCATATTAAAAAAATTTAAACAATTCTGTAGGTTTTGCTTTTATAGTGGAAATTTACAAGCAAAATGTTTGCAATATTTACAGACAATAATGTACATAGTCATTGCTCCAGATTCTAATAGTTTAATGAATTTATAAGTTAATAATTTTAGTTTATTAAATGTCAGGTTCTGTAGGAAGCAGTTCTCCCGGCCATTAAAAGATGGAGCTTGGCATGTAGCCAGCAAGCATGAGTAGGCACCTCTAAAGAGAAAAGCAACTCCATATATGGAAGGCTTGCGCTTCTAGGTGTGGTTACCCGATCAGCCCATCTCGCATCATATGGAGCAGCCAATGAACAGTGACAGTGTGGCAGCTGCTGATAGGATTAAGGAAATGCATATAAGGGGCTGCAGGGGCACTAAGAGAAAGAAGAAGAAAGAAGAAGCTTGCTGTACAAGGGAGCCTGAATAAACTGCTTGAAGAAGAACATGGTTGCCGTTGCCTTATTCTGCTGGTCGGACAAGGGTAGCAACAAGGTTCTACTAATTGATTTTCATAATAACACTTAAACCAGTGTAAAATACCAATTCATAGAAACATATAGTAGATCACAGCATTCTAAAACATATCATGGTATCTATTTCAATATGAGTAAATCAATATGGTGCTCCAGAAAATTAATACAAAAGGTGAGAGTAAGAGGAGTGAAGTATTTATTTTACAAAAGTCTTAATAACTGTAGCAATATCATGTTATAGTTATTGTAATAAGACATTTATTATTCATAATTTATGAATGATTTTTTTAATCTACTATGACCTTGGTCACTAAGATAAGTCATTGCTATTAATATAGTCACAGCTTTATTTAAAAATTATTTACAATTACAAAATACATAGTTTACTTAAAAAATTTTTAAATAAAAATGATTAGCTTATTAAAATTACTTAATAAATAAAATGATTAACTCAAGGAACACTAAAATAGTAAATGTGTTAAAATAACAACCTATTAATGGCTAAATGATCCATACTTAATTAATTTCACCTTTAGTATTAAGTAAAACATTTTTTGATTAATATTTTCTTTACTTTGTTGTAATAACTTTTGTTATTAATTTAAAATAAACAGACATTTAAATTTATTATTACATTATATAAAATAAATTATATTAGTTAATATTAAAACAGAAATTCCGCGATTAACCCAAATTGGAAGTAAATTAAATGTGAAATTGGAATTGTTTTAGTGTTTTATCTGATTATAGATAACTTACACTTTAGATTTTATACTTCTTTGTTATTTTCTTCTTTTTTTTTTCTTTCTATTTTTCTCTTTTTCTATGTTTTTTCTTCATGCTACCTTTGAAACTAAATTAATTTCAAACATAAACATTGCAAAACTCAGATATTGGTTATAATTCTATTATTCTGATAATCTCAGAAAATGTTATATTTATATTAGAACAAGTTGTCTTTGTCTTGGAGTTCAAAGGACTTTCCTCTTCCAGAGTTAAAATTTACCAAGAAGATATTGTTCTAGCCACATTTAAAGGCATGCAATGTTTAAAATTACAAGGCTGTGAATAATGATACCAGTTCAAATATTGCAATAAACCAAGCTCTATTTATTTAGTGAATATCCCATGCAGGTTCTCCCCATTTGTGAATAGATACATCTGGTGGACTCTGCAAGCCCAGCTTTTACTTTTAGTTAGGGAAATTCCAGGGAGAATATGTGTCCTTTTCCCTTGATTAGTTAGCTCTAGCTCTAGGCATCTGACTGATTTTACAATTGGTTAGACTCTGAAGCCTTCTGGACTTTGCTTACTCATTCTAGGTACCTATTCTTACTTCAGACCAGATGACAAGGTGTTCTCAGACTGGCTACCCACAGTTGTGGTTGGCTGACCATAAGTTCCTGGATCCAGATTCTCATTTCTGGGAAACAGAAACTTAGGCCTAGTCTCCCAAACTGCCAGTTTGTAGACTGTTACAGAGTCAGCCTAGCTCTGGCTAACTCCACTCAAATGCTAGTGCTTAGCTACAGTGGAAGGTGTTCCACGATGTAGGAAGACTCTCATTCATTCAATTGATTCAGGGCAAATAATATCTCACAAGTGTGTCCTAATCATCTAGTATAGATAATTCCTTAATTCTAAATATGTCACATGGACCATCAACATTATCATTAAAATTCAATTATGTAAAAATCTATGCCTATATTGATTTTATTTTAAAATTAATAAATGCTTTTATAGATATATATTTGAGGAACAATTCACTGTGGGGCAGTGGACTGTGCCAACAAACACATAAGTAGTAGCAAAGTTCAGAAGCCTGATAAATCTCATAATTGAGGATAGCAGGAATCAGAACTAGCTCTAGACCAGGTTCCTGTCCTGGAGCACATGACCATGACACCACACTAAGAGACCATGACAACTGGTCACATAGCATAAAAACCATGAGTTCTCCATGTTAATGAGGTTATCTAGATAGGCCCTTAGTGTTTAGCCAATGAACTTCCCTCTCTGGTAATCCCTTCCTGCAAAATATATTTAAACTCTCTTTTGTCCTGAGTAAGATGTATGCATTCTCATTTGCCATCAACTGGAAAAGCAAAAATCCTCTCCTTCATCAAAGACTGCTGGGGGCAGTGGGGAGGCCTTACTAGTAAAGAGCTGCACCTAATCTCTCATAGACGGCCCCTCTCCCAGCCCCTCCATACTTTGGCAATCACTTCAAGCCAAGCCCGATTTTGCTCTGTTCTCCACTCATGGTTCCCACCAGCATCTAGGTACACAGGGGTTTGAGGACAACAGGATCATCCCAGATCTCCCTGTTTCTCACCCGGAAGAACACAGACTGGAACCCCTAACTTAGACTGCATTCTGCCTTCCCTGCGTGATGTTACATCAGTGCTCCAGCTTCCAGCTGCAAGGCAGACATGCAACCTGTTGCCCCGCCCCTGGGTTTAGCCTCCCCTAGTGTCATGTCAGTGGCCTGGCATCCCACAAGTCCAGCAGCATATCAGCTGCAAGGCAGAAACACCGAACAACAATTTGCTATTATTTTCTATCCATTTTAGTTTAGGCTCTAAACTGTTGTAATCAGTAGTACAAATACATATAGTTCTTTGTATTTAGTAGAGTGGAGAAATAAAATCTAGTATAAGTTTAATATAGTACTTATAATTCTATTTTTACTAAGATATATAGAGAGATGGAAGCTTCTAAAGTGATAGTTTCCACATGGCTTTTAAACTAGCCATTCCTCCCTACATTTATTCTTCTACCCCATCTTCTCACCTGAGTCTCCACTTAAACTTCTTGACCTAATTTTCCCTTTACCTCTGTATAACTATCTTAAATCCCACCTTCTTTGAAATATCCCTGCTTTTCTCCTATAATCTGATATTTGTTTCAGCAGATACTTCATCTATAATCAAATGTGACTAAAGTTTAGATTGGATTTTTAATAAGCAACAAACAATGACTTTTAAGTCTGTTTCTCCTTGCTTTATATACTTGTTTCATATGAAAATCTATTGCATTAATGGATAAAAAGTTTTTGAAATATATCTCTAACAGATATTTTATTATTATTCTAAGAATTTGTATTGGGCTTCTATGTTGAAAACAGAGGTGTTCTTACTATGTATAAAGTGTAATTCAACAGCAATAACTAACAAATGTATTATTTTTATGAATAATTCATTTAGTGAGATAGAAAAAAAGATATTCTCACTTGACCTAACTAGTGGGATGTGAAACTAGTGGGAGGATGTGTTAGATCCTCTGTACACTAATTTCAGAGGTAATGTTATTTCTTTTCTCTAAGCAGATTGATTAGCAATTCTTTTTCACTGTTTCAACTCAGTAAAAAATTTCAGGTTACAAAATAGTGAATGAGAATATGAATAATACTAGGAAATATTATATTAGTTAATTCCCTTATTTCCATAGATATTTAAAGAGAATTAAAAAGAGAAAATTTATAAGAAAGTGGAATTTTGGGGGTGCTTGAAAGATATAATTATGTACGGTATGTAAAATATAGAAGATGATAAAGAATAACAAATAACAAAAGTGTCTTGGTAACAGAAATAGAAGAAACATGTGGGACTTTAAAACCCACAAATATATTTTCCTCTTGTAAATGCTGCAGCAAATTAACAATCATAAAAGCATAGTTAGCTACTTTTTATTGTTACATGTGCTTAAGACAGACATACACGTATATAAAAATAAATTTTAAATGTCATAATTTGGATATATTTCTAGCCTGTTTTACAGTGCTGTGCATTTTAACACAAAATTGTTTGTGTTCAAATATAAGATTAAGAGAAATATTCAGACTCTCAGAATGCTGTGGTTTCTCTTCTTTAATGTCCATTATAATTGTTGACATATTTAATGTCATATACCTAAAATTAGTTATAAAAATAATGATAAAACATTATAAAGTTTACTAATATGAAAAATATCCACATAATTTTATATTCCCATATTATCTTTTAAAAATGGCAGGAATTATTCTTCTTCATTTAAGTGCAATGATCTGAGTAAATGTTAATTACTATCATTTTGCCCAAGAAATAACATTGGAGTTTAGGTATACAAAAGACTGGAATGATAAGATATAAAAATATCTGACTTTATCAATATAGTATTTACCTGCCTGATGAATACTTTATGAAATTTTAATAGCTCTATTTAGGAAGAAAGCTAATATCCATGGTAATTATGAGCAAATAGTAGTAATAATTCCTAAAATTTTGTAACGAACTCACGGTATCAAACCCTTTAAAGACGCAAAAATTAGATTATTAAATTAGTGTCCCTGCTGTATTCAAGATCCACACCTGAATCAGATTGTTGATATATTTTCTCTAGTAGCAGCCTCCGTAGCATGCTGTGACCTTATTAACATTTAGTTGGATAAAGTAGATGCATGCTTCCACTTTTGAGCCAACCTTGATTTATCTGTGTGCTGCCTTCCATTTGTGGGGTTCCTTCAGTAACAGAGTCTTACCACATATGAGAAAAACAGAAGATACTATCCTTCTTGTCTTAGACGACTTCATTTAAGATATTTTTCCATTTCACATTTATTTCCCTAAAAATTGTATATTTTCTGTAGTCTTTAGTATAATTTCCTTTTGCATTAGTTTAACATCTTTATTATATAGTCATCAGTTGATATACATTTAAATAGAGTCTATTTTCTAGCTTTTCTGAATTAAGCAACAATGACTGTGAATGTTGTAGGGTCTGGAGTCCTTTGAATATACGCCCAAGACCTATGAATGTATACACACACACACACACACACACACACACACACACATTTACACACAGAGAACATGAACATAAGAAACTAACTAGTTGAGAAAACAAGTAGTAAGATGTAAAGTAGCATAAGAGGGGATGATATGTCCACAATACATTGTATGCAGTATGCATAAATTTTATTTTGAAAACTAAATTAAAAGCAAGGACATAAATAACATTTTCAATTATCTTCCATTTTTATTAATTTAGGGCAGTTATAGTCTTCTGATTTAAAAGAAATTCTTTGAAGTCCTGAATATAAAACAGCCATCTCTTAGAAAAATATAAATACCTTTTATTATAAATGAAAATGTGCCCAAAGTAGATCATGATTAAAGTGTTTTGTCGCATCTCTGAGTGCTGCATAGGCAATGTCCATTCGCCTAATCCAAGGCCTTCATGGTCTCAAATTTAAATAAATAATCGTTGAGAGCATTAGGAACAAGTTTTATTGCAAAAAATATTGATGGAATACTTTCTAAGTATCATCCCATAACCCTGACAGTAAAGATACTTATAAGAAATTAACAGTGTGATTTAGTAGAAATAATGTAGAGATTAGTCATAATTTGGTAGATAATTTGCTCAGTTTACATGCAGATATTATGACAATTTATACAAGAAGTTTAAATACCTGTGAATTTTGTTATCAGTAGGAATAGTAGAACTAATGTTCAGTTGAAATTTATTTTTTAATATAATAGGAAAAACTAGCTGTTTTGGAATTTTTTATTGAAAAATGTTTCCTGTCCACAGTTTCTCCTCTCTCTACTCCCCCTAAATCCCCTCCACCTACTCTCTCCCCTACATCCACTCCCCCTTCATTTTCCTTCAGAAAAGAGCTATTCTTCTATATTCATAAATCAGTGCATAGCCCAATCATCATCAGAGAGGCTTCCTTTGGCAGCTGATGGGTACAGATGCAGAGACCCAGAAACAAACATTAGGCAGAGATGTGGAACCCCTTGCAGAAAACTGGGGGAAAGATTATAGGACCCAGAGAGGTCACGGGCACCAGAAGAACACAGCCCACAGAATCAAGTAAGCAGAGCTCATAAAGTTTCACAGAGATTCAAGTAGCAACCACAGAGCCTGCAGGGGTCTGCATTAGGTTGTCTTGCATGGATGCTATGATTGTTTAGCTTTTTCTCCTACTGGGTGACCTAGTCCAGCCTCCATGTAAAGTTTTTGCCTAGTGTTATTGCATCTTGTTTTGTTGTGATTGGTTGTTTGATATTCCTGGAAGGCCTATTCTTCCTTGAAAGGAAACAGAGAAGCAGTGAACCAGGGTTGAATAGGTTGGTGTGCAGTTAGGTAGGGGAATAGACATGACTGAGAGGAGTGGAGGTAGGGCAGGTTGTGGTTCAGATGTATTGTATGAGAGATGAAGTAATACTAAGAAAAAAGAGGGGAACAAAGAAAATATATTCTTCTCTCATACAATACATTCCAACTACAGTTTCCCCTCTCTTTGTTCCTCTCAGAATACTCCTATGTCCCCTTTCCTTGAGATCTACTTGTCCTCCATTTTCCTTCAGAAAAGAGCATGTCTCCAAAGGGCAACAACCAAACAAGACAAAAGAAATACCAAAGAAAAGGCAAAATTTCTCACATGGAGTTTGACAAGGAAGCCTAGTAGGGGAAAAGAGACCCAAAACTCCTGATAGAGATGGAAAATCAGTTTTCTTAAGTAGACTGACATTGGATATACCAATCTTTCTAGGGTAGCCCTCATGTTCAGGGATACTTAGTTGACTAACATATTACTGGATTTCACATATGTTTTGTGTGGTTTTTAATAATGAACTTAAAGTGGGGTGAGTATGTGGGGAGAGGATCTGGAAGGAATTGGGCTAGGGGAAGAATATCATAACAATATATTTAAATTTAAAGGGTGTTTGAAATAACAGAATATATATTTTGTCATGATAACAAAGCAAACTCTTGATACCATTTGTTCTTCATTCACTTTCTGAAATGCTATTGACCACAGGAGAGAAAAAATACTGCCAAAACAAAATTTTATTGCAAGAAAACAAAGTAAAATGGAAAGTATCTTAATTTTCATTTTACTAAAAGTTGTATCTTTGAAACAATGTATTTTTATTGATCATTTCTTTGGAAGAAATGATCTAATCAACAGTTTAAATTAAAATGACAAATGGTATAAATCTTATAGAAGTTGCTTTTTCTTTCACATGCACCACCACAGGTAATTGCAGCTATTTCTTCATTTGTCCTCTTCCTCTTCATAAATTATCCACATATTATTGAACCAACATTATACACAAAAGTTACATTTCTATTCATTGATTTAAACAAAGTATTCACAAATAGTTTTTAAATTTGATCTTTAAAACAAAAATACACATTTCTGTTTTATATGTATCACATATATATATAATGTTATCCTTTCTATATTATATAAAATCCATATATGTATATATCCTTATTATATATTTTATGTATATAATCTTTATTATATATACAACTTAGTCGTAAATGTATTTCAAAATTTAAAGAAAGTTTGTCTATATACTTCTCTGTATTTTTTTTATAAATTTGAGATTTTTTCTTTAATCTTTTTTGTTATTTCTTTTATCCCATTTCCAAGAGAATGTCCCCCACCCCTACCAAACCAGACCAACCTACTCTCTGGGTACTCAAGTCACTTGAGGTTTAGGTATGTCTTCTCTCACTGAGACAAGACCAGGAAGGCGTCTCCTATATATGTGCCAGGGCTTCATATTATCTAGTGTATGCTGCCTGGTTGGTGGCTCAGTGTCTGAGAGATCTCAGGGTCCAGGTTAGTTGAGACTACTGGTCTTCCTATGTGGTTGCACTCTTCCTCTACTTCTTCTAGTCTTTCTCTAATTCAACCTCAGGAGTCTCCAACTTCTAGCCATTGGTTGGGTATAAGTATCTGCATCTGACTCTTTGAACTGCTTATTGGGTCTCTTGGAGAGCATAGTATGTACTCACTAATAAGTGGATATTAGCCAAAAATTTACAGAATACACAGGAAACAATCCACAGAATTCAAGATGGTTAACAAGCTGAAATGCCCAAGTGAGAATGCATCAATCCCACCTGGGAGGGAGAAGAAAGAAATCTGGGATGTGGGGGGGGGAGAGTGAGGGAGGGTTCTGGGTGGAAGAGAGGACAAGGAGGTCAAAGGGGAACATGATAAGGTGTTGGAGGTGAACAGGAGTAAAGCACTGAGGGCCAGCAGAAAGAATGGAAACAGGCAACCTCCTTGAGAGGCAGGAGAAGGAGTTACCCTCTAGGATGTAACAGAGACCTGGGAGGTGCAAGATGCTCAAGACTCAAAGGGAAGGACCTTTGATAAAATGTCCTACAATGGGAAAATGGAACTTACAGAGTCCTACTCCAGTAGAAAGACAGGGCATCAAGTGGAAGGATGGGGTTTCTATCCCACAGTCAAAAACTTTGAGCCAGAGTTGTTACTGTCTAAAAGAACTTCAATGACAAAAATTGAGTAGACTGAAGGAAAGGAGGTTCAGTGACCAGCCCAAATTGGGATCCAGATTAAGGGGAGCTCCAAGGCCTAACAGGATTACTAATGCTATGGTGTGCTTACAGACAGGAGCCTAAGTTGTGATTACAATTGTAAAATTTCTTCCTTTCTTTCCTCCAAATCTGCCTTTTTGTTCCACTTCAAATTTATGGCCTTTTTTTTTTGTTTGTTTGTTGTTTTTTTTTTTTTTTTTTTTTTGTTTTTCGAGACAGGGTTTCTCTGTGTAGCTCGGGCTGTCCTGGAACTCACTCTGTAGTACCAGGCTGGCCCTCGAACTCAGAAATCCGCCTGCCTCTGCCTCCCAAGGGCTGGGATTAAAGGCGTGCGCCACCACCGCCCGGCCAATTTATGGCCTTTTTTACATAAACATATATGATGATATGCTACTAAATATAATCTGCTCAGTCTATATAATCAATATTGCTCATATAAAATTTACAAAGTTGAGAGTTTGATGTTGTATAACCAAGTGGTGTGATTTTCCTTAGAAGAGACTATTTCTCATACTCTCAGCATTCTTTAGATACGTATGATTTTTTATGTAGGGTTAAACTTTATACATTTTCCCCCAGACAACTTTGGTAGTCTATTGATATTATCCTTGTTCAGCTTATGTGTGTACATAGTCTTATTAGTGAAACTTTATGGCTTAGCTTGTAAAATTACCAGAGACACAATCTCACAGCAATTATCTCATCCTCCTGTTCTGACAATCATTCCACAAGTGCTACTGTAATGTTTACTGAGCCTCAGGTCTGGAAGTACTTTGCTTCTCTTGCCATTGCCCCACAACTCCATAGTTTGACTGGTTGAGGTTTTCTGTAGTGGTTTCTATTGCTTAGAATAATAAGTCTCCCTGAGAAGCTATAAAGAGTAGAGTTATCTGTACATATAAGGACAAACGTTGTGACTGCTGTTTTAATAATATTGTGGTATGAGGTTATCCTCCAATATCCATTTTTTTTGTTCATATTATTTCACTCACACAGTCTAGGTCTGTATCTAAAACAGTATCTGGAGTGGAACAGAAGGGCGTTTCCTTCTGCAAGGATTATGTACCTAAAATTTGTTCTTCTGATGTAGCAGCTAATATTATCTTTAGATATCATACTGTGATTTTAGCCTTAAAACATTTGATAAATAAACTGAAGAAAGGATAGGCATATCAATATTTGCAGTAGATGGCAAGTGTTTACAGTTTTAAAATTCAAATATTTTCATTTAGAGTGTTATAAGTTATATTGTTATCACTTTTACTATTTATTTTGGTATATCTAAATACTTTAGATATTTAATTAACTTGACATGTTTAGTATTTTACATATATATATATATATATATACATATATATATATGTAATTTCTCAATTATGACAAGTACTTCATACTTGTTTACACAGTTGTGTAGATCTAATTATTTCATCCTTGGAATGTGGTAGACACTTCTAATCTATTTTCCCTGGCTCAGGTTTTACTATTCTTTCTCTATTTTCAAATCATTCTTTTTTCAAAGGTATTGAAGTTAAAAGTGGGAAAATAAATTTACTTCTCCTGTTTCACTAAACAGTAGAGTTTGGATGTGAAAACTTGGCCTTAGCCTTCTTTACAGATGCTGGATTCAGACTCTTAAATCCTTATGCATAGAACTGTATCAGTATAAATGAAGTTAGTGCACAAGCATTCACCATTATCTTGTTTTTGTTAGAATTAAAAAAAAATGTTCATTGAAGGCAAAATTCTTGTTAGAAATTCTGGGAATAAAAATCATTTTCAGGTAAAAATATTTGACAGAAATATTTAACATTTTATTAAGTAACTGAAGATGTAAGAAAAAATAATTTATTTGGTTATAAAGTATTTTTATATTAGAAAGAATTAGGAGTTTAAAATCCCATTTCACTGTTCATGAGATGTATATAAGAGCATATGGTTCTGCAGTGAAAATCTGTTGAATTTCTTGGAAGTGTTAAAGAATGAAAAGGAGCATAAATACTTCTAGGGAGATGATATTCTTTTAATAAAAAATAAGCGGCTATTTTTACTGTTACTAATATCATGAGATGGGTGTAAGGCTTATTTAAAATATATGGCACTAGAAATGAAAATAAATGTATTTATGCAGATCCAGAAATTAAACTTAATTTTGTGATTTTTAGTTTAAATAGAAATCATATATTTTTAAAGAATGTGTTAAGCAGTCCAGGGTCTAACTTAGTGACCACTTATAAGACCTTCTGTGCCTCTTTCAGCAACCCCATTCAGATAGACATTGGACTTACACCTCCAGTGTCTGTCAGAGTAAGTCTATCTTACCTGCACCTCCAAGCCTTCTCAAGTACCTGTCAGATCTACCCAGGTGTCACACAAATACCCTAGTTTACTCTGGCATTCTATCTATCCATGGGATAAATGATAAATAACCCCATAAACTATCTCTAGACTTTTATTAAGACATCATCTACCATCTTCTCACACACAGAACCCTTCCAGTTCTGTGTGTGGGAAGATCTGTTTATTACCCAATAGCTAACCAGATCTATCCCCACTCTTCAGTCTTAGACTAGAAGCATGCCTGGTACTCCCAAATAGTCCCGTCTGTCCTGCTAACCTTATTTTACTTAAGCCATTTCCAACTGTTAGTTCAAACCAAGCTGTACACCCTCTGTTCTAGCTCAGAACTAACAAAAGATGTTTTCATATATACCATTGCAAGAATACCAATAATATAAATGGTCAAACCTGTATCCTCTCTCTAAATCCTACAAGTCCTGTGGAAACGGTGGCCAAATTAAAACTATCTGAATGAAACTCAAAACATGGAATATAAAAGAAGAGTCATATGAGTGTAAGAAACTTCTGTTTGAGTTGTTTGTCAGGGGAATACAAGGAAGCAAGCAATAAAGGCTATTTATGTTCCCTTAGTTACCTCTCAGAGGTTCCAGGTAAGGCCCTAATAGTGAATACAAAATGCAATTTGGACACAGGACTTGAACAATTTGATGCAGCTCTAACCTATACATCTTCTTCCTATTACTACCTCAAGATACTCTGCAAACTACCAAGAGAGATAAATGACCAACAGTCCTATCTACCTGTGATACCCATGAACCTCTACAGTGGCCATCACAGAAAAATTTAATTAAAGATACAATAGATACACTCATATCATGGTAGTACACAACAGCTGTCTAACTGAAGTTAAGACTCAGTCAATAGAATAAAGTTGTGTCTGATACCAGAAACATAGCTAAACCACTGAAGGTTACAGACATTGTGGATCAAGAAGGAGACACTACTATTGTCATTTTAGTAGACCAATATAATTCCTAACTTGATTATTAAACTCATCCTCATACTGGTGTCCCCAAAACAAGTAAAAGAGTCAGATAGCCCCTCTTCTATTGATAGATGTCCCACAAGTACAAACAAACCACACATTTTAACATGTATACAGTGGATCTAGATCAGAACCATGTACACTATATGTTGGTTCAGACTCTGTGAGCCACTAGGAGCCCAGATTAGTTGATTGTATAGGTTTTCTTGTGCTACTCTTGATCCCTCTGGCTCCAAAAATCCTTTCTCCCCCTCCTCCATAGGATTTCCTGAGTTATGCTAATGTTCGGCTGTGTATCTCTGCATCTATTCCCATCAGTTGATTTATGACACCTCTTTGATGACAATTGGATTAGGAACTAATCTAAGAATATAGTAAAATATCATTTGGATTCATTTCATTCTGTCTGTCTGTCTAGCTTTCTGTCTGTTTGTCTGTCTGTCTTTCTGTCTGTTCAGTTGTGTTTTGTTTTATCCAAGACTTTTGGGCTATATAGCCTCTGGGTATTGGCTCTTCATGAAGTGGCAAGGGTGGCCTCCTTCTCCTTGCATGGATCACAAGCTAGAGTAATCATGGGTTGTTCACTCTCACAATTTCTGATCTACCTTTAGGACAGCACTTCTTGTAGCCAGGAAAAATTGAAGGTCCAAGATTTTGAGATTAAATTGGTGTTCCAATCCCTCCTTGAGAAGTATTAACCTGGTTACAAGTGATAGCTAGTTCACTAATTACTAGAGGTTTTAGCTAGAGACAATTTTATAGATTCTGGGAAGTCATCATTTCACTAGTTTTCCATTGCATTCCTGAAATGGACAGATCCATTGATCAACCTCCCTGTTTTGATGCCAACACCATGGGGATTTTATTACTATAGCTTTAAAGTCAAGAATCTTCCAGAGTTGGATTCTTTTAGCTATTCTGGGTTTCTGGTTTCCCATATGAAGTTGAGTATTGATCTTTCAAAATCTATATAATTGTGTTGAAATTTTAAAGGGATTGTGTTGAATCTGTAAATTGCTTTTGATAAGATGGCTCTTTTTACTATGCTAATCCTAACAATACATGACCATGCATCTTTCCATTTTCTGATATTTTCTTCAATTTCTTTCTTCACCAAATGAGCATAATGAATATCTACAGAACATTTTAAACAAACACAAAAGAATATACTTTCTTCTCAGCACCTCCTTGAGTTGTCTCCAAAACTGATCATCTACTCAGCCACAAAGCAAGTTTTAACAAGTGCAGGAAAATTGAAATGGCTACCTGTTTTTTATCAGAGTACTATGGATTAAAGCTGGATTTAAATGACAGAAACAACAGAAAGCCTATAGACTCATGAAAACTAAATAACACTCTTTTAAATGATAACTGGATGAATGCAAAATAAAAAAAAATTGAATATTTCCTATAGCTGAAGGAAAATGAATCCATAACACACTCAAATTTATGGGACACAATGGTGCTAAGATTGCAAGTATAGTATTAAGGGCTCTCAAAAAGAGATTAGAGAGAGCTGATGCTAGCAACTTAAGAGCACATGTGAAAGCTACAGAACAAACTAAGCAAATAAACTCAATTTACATCCAAGCAAATGTAATCAAGCAAGCGAAACACCAGTATGAAAGAGTTGTCCAATATTACTAAGGGTATACTGCCTTTGATTTTGATGAAATGTGTTATGTTTATCTATGATATCTTGTAAAAATGACTCAGAAATTATTCGAACATGGTTAAGATGTATCAACAAACCTCTCTATAAAATATAATATCTTAAAAATAATTTATGTGCAATAGCTAAAGAACATGTTAAATATAATATATGACAAAAGGCTTGTATTAATGCAAATAAATCTAGGCGTAACATATATCACAAAAATATACTTTTATATACAAAGAACTCAAGAAATTAGACTCTAGACAACCAAAAAATGGGGTACCAAGCTAAACAAAGAATTCTCAACTGAGGAAATGTGAATGGCTGAGAAGCACCTAAAGAAATGTTCAGCATCCTTAGTCATCAGGGAAATGCAGATCAAAACAACTCTGAGATTCCACCTCACACCAGTCAGAATAGCTAAGATCAAAAACTCAGGTGACAGTAGATGCTGGCGAGGATGTGGAGAAAGAGGAACACTCCTCCATTGTTGGTGGTGGCAAGATGGTACAACCACTCTGGACCAACATCTGGCAGTTCCTCAGAAAATTGGACATAGCATTATCTGAGGACCCAGCTATATCACTCCTGGGCATATACCCAGAAGATGCTCTAACTAGATAGAACTAGAAAATATCATCCTGAGTGAAGTAACACAATCACAAAAGAATACATATGGTATTCACTCACTGATTATTGGATTTTAGCCCAGAAGCTTGAAATACCCAAGATTCAACTCACAGACCGCATAAAGCTCATGAAGAATGAAGACCAAGTGTGTGTGTGTGTGGGGGGGAGGGAGCAGGGCTTCAGTCCTTCTTAGAAGGAGTAACAGAATACTCAAGGAAGCAAACATGGATCCAAAATGCAAGACATAAACTGAAGCAGGGGCCGTCTGCAGACCATTCATCCTGGGTATCCATTCCATGTGCAGTCACCAAAGGTAGATGCTGATGTGGATGTGTGCTGACAGGAGCCTGACATAGCTGTCTCCTTAGAGGTCTGAAGGAGTCTGACATACTCAGAGGCAGATGCTTACAGCTAACCATTAAACTTATCAAGGGGTCCCCAATGGAGGAGTTAGAGTGAAGACTGAAGGAGTTGAAAGGGTTCGTGACCCCACGAGGAGAGCAACAATACCAACCAATCAGAGTCCCCAGGGTCTAAGCCACCAGCCTGGGAGAGCTTACGGAGGGATCCATGGCTCCAGCTATATATGCAAGGGAGGTATTGGCGGGAGAAGAGATCCTTGGTCTCATGAAGGCTGGATGTCATATGTAGGGGAATTCGAGGGTGGGGAGGTGAGGTGCGGGGGCAGGTAGGTGGGGAGGCACACTCTCATAGAAGCAGGAGGAGGGGGGATGGGATAGGGAGTTCCTGGGAGGGAGGGGGAAACGGAGTAAGGGAAGAACATCTGAAATGTAAATAAAATATCCAATAAAGAAAAGAAAAAATATATACTTTTGAAGATACTACAAAAAAGTATGTAAGAAGAATTACAATTATTATTAATTAAGTTTAATTATTAATAATATCTTCACAGGAAGATGGAGGGGAAATGGGGTGGGAGAGATGGAGAGGAGAATGAAGGGTTCAGGATCAGATGTGAGGAGGGACAGCAGAATGTCCAGATGGCCATGAGAATGAAAGGAGATATGCAACTGACAGGAGTGGGGAAGTAGGGTCTTCTCCAGGATGATAAATAGATCTGTGATAAGGGAAACATCCAAGAATCAATAGGGAGTCTTTACCTGTGACTCAGAGCATTAGGGATATGGAAACTGAAAGGTCTACCTCCTGTATCCAGGCAGGATACCCTGTGTAGTGATAGGGACACCACCCCATCTATGAAAGTTTCAACCTAAAATATATCCTGTCTATAAGAAATGCAGGAATGAGGGATAGAGCAGAGACTGAATAATGACCAAACAGTGGATGAAGCTTGAGGATTCTTATGTAGGAATAGGAGTAAGGACTATCTCATGTGGGGATAAGAACTCGACAGGAAGACTAACAGAGTCAACTAATCTGGACCTTGTGACTCTCAGAGACTGAACCACAAGCCAAAGATCAAACACCAGTTGGACCTAAGCCTTCCCACATATATAAAGCAATTGTGCAGCTTGGTCTTTCTAGTGGCTCCTGTCCAACTGGAGTGGGGGCTATCCTAAAAGCTATTGACTGTACATAAAATGTTCTTCTAGATGAGTTATCCTCTCTGATATGAGTGGAGGATGATGTGCCTAGTCTCACAGACACCTGATGTTCCAGAATGAGGGGGTAATCAAAGAGGCCATCCTCTTACAAGAGAAGCAGACGTGGGGACAAGAGAAAGATTGCAGGAGGGGTGACAAAGATGGGGACAATGAGCAGGATGAAAAGTGAATAACTTTTAAAAATATAAATAAAATTAAAATTTAAAAGCAATATATCTTCACTATCGTTTCATGGGGTGGATACTTTTATTGTGATTTTTCTTACATGGAAAAAAATATAATAAAATATATGCAAGAGATAGCAGCAGTAATAATTCCATAAATGTGTGATTATGTAACATTACTTTTACTGATGGCTTTTCTAGTAATAATATGGTAATAGAAAATGATCATTATGTTACACAATACTGAAACTCAAAGTAAATATTGGTTTTCAGAAAAACATATACAAAAATAAATGCAAGTTCAAATTAAAAATATAGTCCCATTTACACATTTTTTTTCTATTTTTGTAAGAAATTTACTTATGCATACTATCAAAACAAACACTTAACTCTTACTATAAGAAGCATAGTGTTTCTAACATAAAGAAAAAAACATTTTATTAGCCCTGCTTGTAAAAATACTTATAAAGAATAGTATAAAATGTAGAATTTATTCAAAAATTCAGAAATATGTAAGTGATAAATATGTTCAATTATTGCAGTAGTTATAAAGCACTTGTTACTGAACACTATGATCAATAATAATTAAGTATTAACATAGAGATTATACTCAAAATATCCAACTGGAGTTCATTACTGTATGTAATAATTGTCATCCTCCTATTGTTTAAATGATATACATATTCACAAGGTGTGTAATACAGCAGGTGTACAAATTTTACCAGTTTCACTTCTTGACCATGTGAGGTGGAGGATTATTTGTAATAATTGGCATTCTGAACATTCCTAATCAAAATAATATTTTATGTTTCTTATGAATCATGTATTTATTAAAAGTTATTTAACATATGTATAATAGTGAAACTCTTTTAATTTAAGAATTATGAGATGCATAAATGAAGACTTTGGTGCTTACCAGAGCTTTACATATAAGTTTTCAATAGGACAGAGTGAATTGATGATGTGTAAAGATGTATTGTATCATCAAACCCCTTCCTTTGTTATTGCTAATGGAAAAGCCAAAATGTCAAAATGCATTGCTAACTTCTTTGATGTTGGGTATGGAAATCCTTATGTTCTCAAGTCCCCACTTTCTGAGTTCTGATAATTGTTTCCCTCAGAAATGAATTAATTTGTGGTTGAATATTAGCATGTCTTGTGTTTTTTTACCCCTGAAATATGTTGGTAGGATAAGACATTTTGTTTACTCTAGTGTAAATTTTAAAACAGATTTTTAAATACAAAGTAGTCTTGCTAAACAAGTACATTTTTTTATTATCGCTTGCATCAGAGTGGGCACAAAACATTCATGACAGCTTGTTAATTTACAATCTTCTAATTCTGTGGATAACTGATATTAATATGATGAATTTATAAAACAATAATTCCAGTGAAATTACTCAACTGCTTACATATTTTGAACTTTAAATTGTTAATGCAATGTTTAGAAAACTATATCTTGACACATTATGATCACTGTAAATGACTGTATTATATTCTTAGACAATTGCTATCAACATTTCTATAATTTGTTATCATTTTATGTATGCTAAGTATACAATAAATTTTTAAATATATAAGCTATTCATTCTGCAGTCTCATGATATTTTCAAATGTCATATTTTTCCAATGTCATATTTTATCAAAGGAGAGCAAACAATCAGATTTGAGGTGATCATGTTGATGTTGTCAGCCTCTGAATAAAATGTCAGTATTTAATTAGATGCTGTCCCCTGCCAAAAAAAGGAATGTTGAGAAAAGAAGACAACAAAAATCTGAGGAATGTAAGAAATACTGATAACAGCTTATGCTTCACAGAGTAACAAATATGACTAGAATTGTGACATATTAAATATACAAGAAAATAAACTGGCCACTTTTAAAATGCACGAGACAGTTAACATTATTTTACTATCTTAACTTTTATTCGTATTGAAAGCTCAGAATAATTTTCACCTCACAATGTTTTTATGCTATAATCAGAGACACTCAATCACATTATGCATTTTTCTACTGCAACATAAACTATTTTTATAGTTTCAAAAATAATTAATAATTACATATTATCATTTATTACTCAGAATTTTTATTTAGGATGATTGCAGCACATTAAATTATATGTTACTTATAATGAGGATTTATAAACACGAGTGTGAGCACAGGAAGATTGCACATATTATGTAAATCATACCAAACACCATTGTTATTGCAGCATTTTCCATGAGATAGCCAATCAAGTTGATACAACATTAGTTGATAAAATAATACTTATAATTACCAGCTTAATGAGTTCAACATGGCAAATTGTTTTTATCATATATACTTTGAATTAATACTTGGACACAGAATGAATAAAGACACAGAAATATATTTCAATTGGTAACTTTATTTTTGGATACCTTGTTATATTTCTAATTCTCTTACTATACATGTATCATATATGTAATTCAAATTTACTGGGTATATTAAATTTTAAGGTCTTACTGACAAAGATATAGAGAAAGTACTGATGAGAATGGGAGAAAGTTACTTATCCTCTGATGATGAAAATGTAAATGTATATAGCCACTATGTTTTTCTCTAAATGGTAAAAATATGATTTGTTACATGCCTAGCTCCTACCCACTAAGCATATATTCAAAAGTCTCCATACCCTACTACAGAAAACTTTGGTCAAGCATGTTAATTTCCACTCTTTTGACAATAAACTAGAAATGGAATTAAGCTAGATGTCCTTTAACTAATGTATGGATAATGAAAATTCAGGTTCCACAAATAATGGTGTATTATTTTATACTAAACTAGTGACTTTTAAATAATTTTTCTTTAGGTTTTTAGAAAAAAACAGCAAATTATACATACAACTTACTCATTAGGAATGTTTTGCTATTTTTGCTAATGTATATTTGAATGAAATGTTAATTTTTTCTTTTTTGTAATTCATCAAGAAATTCATATTTTTAGAACTCAAATTTAAAAGTTTATATAATTAGCAAGGATAATTTTCATTAAACTAATGGAAAGATTATAAAATATTTTTCTGTTTTAACTTTTCTGAAGAATTAGATTAATGGAACAGTGTATTACCATGGTGATATGCTGTTTAGCAACATGAGATATACAATTTACTTCATAATTGTATGTAACGATTTTGTTTAAAATTATTTTACCCTGTGTGCTGTTACATCAAATTTAATACATATTTAAAGAATCCGTTCATGTTTTCCAAGAACTTTGTAAACCAATTCTGGCTATGTTAAATTTTAACCAACAATTTATAAAAAGTTGTTTGGTATCCTATCTAAATGTCAATGGCATTACACAATTTTTTAACAATAATTTGAAAAACACTTTCCAGATTTAACATCATCAAGGAATATAGCATGAATGCACTGTACATTTTTAACTCATAATTGCATATTATACTAGTGTAAGGAAAGAGTGTTCTTTTGTAATGTAAGGTGTTTTAATTTTGTTTTCGTCAAGCGGAGACTATTCTCCTGTTCATACAGGAGTCACAACAGCATAGAATTATTTTCTTTTACCAATTTTCCTCAATTTTGTACTTAGAGTTAATAAGTATTATATATACAACTAAAATACATTACTTGTATATACTAATTTAGTTATCTTAGTGTATTTAACAATTATCTGAAGCCTGCCTTTTAATTCTATACCAGAATAACAGTATCCAGACTATTGCTTTCCATAAATCTCCATATATCAACTGCTAAAATCTCCTCAGAAACAAGTATCAATTTATACTCAATCAATCAATCAATCCTATAAAGAATCAGGTGATGTCACTTTACCAACAATGGATAGAGAACAAATAGTATTTTATAACCTAAAAAAAGGGGGTAGAATTTGATGTTTCCTATATGGTGAAGTTCTCCTGAGTATTAATTGTATAATTTTACCAGATATATGAATAGAATTCATCTTTTCAAAGCATAGATCAGAGAAATATTATCAACCAGCCAGAGGAGAGTAAATTTCAAAGTTAAGAAAGCCAAACTGGTCTTTACTTTGCATATAAATTACATTCTAATCTCTGGTTGATTTCAAGACTTGAAATGTGCCAAAGAAATTTCAAGCACAACATTTATAGCCAATAGTTATTTTTAGTTAATCTACATATAATTAAATTGAAGTGATACTAATCTAATATAGAAAATACTGGAATAGAATTTAGGCTATCCAGAAAATTAATTTCATTCTATTCTGTGCTTGTGAGATACAAACATTTCAAGTTATGTCTTCTAAAATAAAAGTTTACTGTGAGTTTTTATGAGTCTCTCTCTCTCTCTCTCTCTCTCTCTCTCTCTCTCTCTCTCTCTCTCTTTTCTTTCTGTCTCTCTCTCTCACCCCCCACCCTAAGTGCATGCGTGCCGGTGTGTGTGTGTTTACAACTCAGCATTTGTAGAGGCAAGAGAAGGATATCAAAAATCCTTCTCTATGACACTTAGCCTTACTCCTTTGACAAGGGTCTTTCTGAATCTAGATCTATCTTTGCAGCATCAACACTCAAGTGATCTTGTATCCAGTCCCTCTGGCACTGGGTTACATAGAGGATATTCAAATGTTTAAATGAAGTTTAAACAGACCATTTAAGGACTGCTAATTTCTCACTATTTTTCATATCAATGGAAAATCAAATATCCTATCATTTTAAAAGTTCTTTAAACTACTAGATTCCTTGAAAATATCTTGAACATTTCTAGCCATATTTAATTTATTCATCAAGCAAATGTGTGTATGTAACAGAGATAAAAATTGAAAACTGTATTCTAAAAATTCAAACAAATTTGCTAGTCACATGAGTTGACTAAATATGTTAATATGTTTCAAATGATGATTCAAAAACCTGTTATGCATAACTTCAAGTGTAGCATTTGGTCATTTGTAAAGGAAAACCAGTTTAAACTGAAATGTACTTTAGAAATCATCAGTAAAAATTTAAATACTGTTTTGCTAATAAAATACTCCATTTTCATTAACTAAAATCCACATATATTTATATTCAGTGTCATGAAGGCTATAGTTGAGATATATCTTTGCAATATAGTTTATATATAATGAAACCTATGACTTAATAAGGAAAATGTTGAATGAGGTGTCTGGATCTCATAATTTACATGGTGGTAAGGTTGAACTACCTTAACTTAAGGAATATTTCTGAATGGTCAGGAGGTGTTTTCAAGATAAATACATTTTTTCAGTATATATAGAGATAAGCTAGTGATGCACTGGATTAGAGATTCAGGGTTGGTGAAATATTTATTCTAACTTCTATGTGACACATTTTCTGACTCACCTTCTCTCTATAACCTGAAAATTCATATTGATTTTGAAAATGTATGGTATGGAAAAAGTATCATGTAATAAATTACTATACATATTCAAATATCACATGGTAATTTCTTAGATATTCTTCAGGCTAGTTCATATTAACAGAGCTTAATTAAACTTATATTGTGAAAATTTTTCAATATTTTATATGTTCATTTACTTTTTTGTGTGACTTACATCTTTGTATATAACTATATGATACATGTAGATGGTATATATATCTCATACCAATTTTATGATATGGACTATATTCTAAACTTTTTGTGCCAACTGTGATAGAAAAAAGAGCTTATCCTTCAGAGATAATACTATCAGATTATTTGTCCCTTACTTAATTAGGAATAAACAAGGGTTTGATTGGTATCAGGAAGAATTAAATATACTTCCAATATAAAGATTAACTCATTCCACTCTAACACTTAATGAGCGTTTTAGTCTGAAAATACTTGTTTTGATTCTCAAGATAAAGCTAGAATAATGACCTAATTTAACTTACCAAAATATAACATTCATTAAGAATAAATTGCATTGGTTTGATAAACCTAAGCAACATGGTGACAAAGAAAGGAAAACACCCAGAGACACAAAACATAGATTCAACGTATTCAAATGATAGATGTTAAATGTTGATGTTTCCCTTAGTAAATAAGTATTGTTGATGGGAAATGATATAAAGTTGCCTGATTATAATAAGAAAGACAAAGTATTTTCTTTTCACCACTGAACGTCCTTAAGAATGAAAGAAGGAGAAAGCAGAGGAAGAAGATGTGTATGGGTAAAGATGTACTACCTTATGCAAAAACAGAAAAAGTATATAGACCAAAAATCTACAAAATAGTAAGTTTAAGGAAGGATAGATGTCTTCATTTGAGTCAAAAATTGTGTGACACAAGATAAAGTATAAGCTAAAGATATATTATTTGAATAATTGTAAATCTCAATCAATAATTTTATGAATTGATCCTCAGAGTAAAGTAGTTTCTGAACAGTTTACTGTAACATATCATCTTTCTTCTATTTCTTATAAAATTATATTGTTTCTTAATTTAAATATTTTATCTTAATTTAAATATTTTTTCTTCAGACTAAATTTCCTGAATTTCAGATTTTGTAATAGGGACAAAAATGACAAATGAAACCACACACTCATTCTCTTTTATGGGTACCAGGACAACTTACTTTTGTTCATTATTTAGATAGCTGCAGTAATTCCAGCTTATTTTGAATGAGCCATATTTATTCATCTTCATAGATTAATGTGCGAATTCACCGATTTGGAAATGTTAAGTATCTCTATCCTATGTGACTACCTAACTCACAGGTAAACTCCTGTACCGAGATTTCATCTATTGAATAAGTCCAGTCATTGACCATTCTGTCCACTAAGTATATTAATACAGGACTACTTTAGTTTCCCAAGTATATTAGTTATCATTTTTTTACTATTACAAAACAGAAAATCATGATCAAAAGAATTTATAAGGTGAAGGGATTATTTGGGGATATAGGTCCATACTGATAAAAGCCCATTAATGTCAAGTGGCTGCAGGCAGGTATAGAGACTAGAGCAGAAGCTGTATGTTCATATATTGATACTCAAACATGGAGCAAAAAGTATCAAATGGTATGAGGCTTTTGGAGCCTCAAGGGACACCCTCAGTGACGTAGTCTCTTTATTAATGCCATATACCCTAATAGACTAAAATGAACATCATTAAACAGAGACCTGATATTCAAGTATCTCAGGTCATTGGACCCAATTCTCATTTGAACCTTAACTAAGTTTTATGAGATTGAACTGAACTACTTTTGTGAATGCATTAGAATTTCATATTTTTTTCTTGAGCTGACTACTTAGAACCATTTATAATAAAGCATACTATGTGTATATATCACACTGTTTCCTAGGAATGCAAACATTAAAGTATTTAATGTTTAATCAACACACAATACTTGAAAGAAAATAAAGATTTCAGTGTTTTTTTTTTTTTTCTGCATTTGTAGCATGAAGGCTCCTGTCACTCACTGAAAGCCTAGTGATAGGGACATTTGATATTGACTAGTATATACTAGTATGGTTATTTCTAATTTTCACAGGTAATTAATTGGTAAGCTAAAGAGAAATAACAATGGAGGTTACTTCACTAGTGGACAAAATATATCATGTTTTTGAGAAGAATTGGAAAAAATAATCCTTATAAGTATGATAAAGGTTGTTACGGCTAATAATGAACCAACTGGGAAAAGGCAATGAAGCAAAGATAATGACTCATCAATTTAACTGAAGGGCAAAGCCAAGAGGACCTCCTTACAAGCACATGAAACATGTTCCCTCTTAGCTAAAGGGTATTAAAACTATGGATTGATCCCAGAATTTGTCTGGAAATATATGTCCAAAAAGATTAACATTAAATATTTAAGTCAGCAATGTTACTGTCAAAAGAAGTGATTGGGAAGCAGTGTGAACTAAAAATATGGAATAGAAATCTTGCCATTAAAGTGCTTGAGAATCTTGACTGAGACACTCCAAATGTTCTGGTTTGGGCAAGCAGTCTAATCCACTTTGAAGGTTAGAGACCAAGGAAGCTCTCTCAGAGCTATGATATAAGCTGCACTTCCTTTCCTAGTTCCTAAAATCACTGCAGGCATATTTTATGTCTTTACCCATAATCCAGATGAATATTCTCCAAATAATCTTGTATAACATGAAAACTATATGAAAAAAATATTTTTGAGCCAAAACCTATAGTCTAATAAGGAGCTAATTATTATGTGTCAAAACTATTCTTTCATATATTTGAAATTTTGTAAGTAACCTAGACATGAGTCTTTAACTAAGAAATACATTTCCATTCTTCTACAAGTATCTGAGAGTAGGGAATGTCTAAACTTATTAAATAGAAATTCTAGAATTAAAATGGGAGCTACTGGATGGAAAAATACAGCAAATATCTTCAGAAATAGCCAGACTATTTCAGAATACTGTGAAATTGTATGCCACTTATCATCTCTACCATCATGGCACTTGCCAAAGAGATAATGAATGTGCTAGAGAGGCATGCAAGACTTATGGTAACTTGGTGGCAACTCTTATAAAAGACAAGGTTACCAGGCTATTCAAGAACTGAGTTTCCTGTAAATAAAAAAAATTATGGCTCTAATAAAATACATAGATGCAACAAATTTTAGCACAAAGAAAAAAAAGAACACAATGCCCCTAATAATGAGAACTGGCAGTGAATACTGCATTTTATAAAAGAGAAAATAAGATAATACTTACAGAAGAGCCAAATACAGCTGGACAGATATCTCAGTACTTAAGATCAAACATGGTTCTAACAGAGGATCTGGATTCTGTTTCAAGTAACCATGTGTCCACTTAAAATTGTCTGAAATTTCTTTTGCAGGGGAACCAACACCCTTTTTCTGTTTCTGGAGGCACAACCCATGCATGACTTATAAATACATGGATGAAAAATAGCATATAAAATACACATAAATACATTTTAATAAAAAGATAGCACAGTTATTTTCTATAGGAATATGACAGAAAACAAAAATTTCTTAACAGAATAAAGTTTATTAAGCATGATTTCTGAAACAAACTACGTGACCTGTGACAGTGGAAACAACACAAATATCACAATATCTGGCCTATTTTCTGGATATTGGTATTTATTTTAGTTTCATAGTATATCTCTGAATAAATGTGATCTGTATAAATATGGTACCCTATGCTGAGAGGGAGCAATGCTGTTAGAATATGTGGCATTACTGAAGTGAGTTTGGCCTTGTTAGAAGTATGTTACTGGAGAGGTTTTTGATGTCTCCTAAGATAAAGCCAGATCTAAGGAATCACTATAACTTCTTGCTGCCTGTGTATTGAGATGTAGAACTCTCAGTTGTCTCTCCAGCACCATGACTGCCTGCGTGCCACTATGCTTCCCACTCTGATGGTAACAAACTAATCATCTGAACTGGAAGCCAGACCCAGTGAAATGATTTATAACCTGAGGACCCAGTTTGACCACTCCTGGAATATACCCAGTGATGAAACATATAACAAAAACATATGTTCCACTATGTTCATAAAAGCCTTATATATATATAATATCTAGAAGCTGGAAACAACTCAAATGCTTCTCGAGAGAGGAATGGGTACAGAATATGAGGTATATTTACACAACAGAGTACCACTGAGCTATTAAAAACAATGACTTCAAAATTTGCTGGCAAATGGATGAAACTAGAAAATATCATCCTGACTGAGGTAACCCAGTCACAAAAGAACAAAAGTGTGGATGATTCAGTTCTACTTAGAAGGGGGAACAAAATAATCACAGGAGGTAGAGTGGGGAAACTTAGGAGGAAGAGAGGAGGGGAGAGGAAAAAAGGGGGCAGGGTCAAGTATGATGTACGAAGAGGCAGGAAATTGAACGGAGCTATGTAGCAATGGAAGATGGAAAACTGGGGGTAGCCACCAGAAAGTCCCAGATGCTAGGAAAGCAAGAGACTTTCAGGACTCAGTGTGGATGACATTAGCTGAAATACCCCACAAAGGGCAGGGAGAACCTGTAGCGACCATTTGGCGAGGTTAAGCAAGACTGAGTGTTAGAGCCACCCATGCTTCTTAAAAATTTTAACCAGGGATTGTTCCAGTCTAAAGTAAATGCAGTGTCAAAAAGTGGAGCAGAGACTGAAGGAAAGGCCATCTAGAGATCCATATGCAGCCACAAAGCCCCGTCACTATTGCTGATGCCAAGAAGTGCTTGCTGACAGGAGTCAGATGTAGCTGTCTTCTGAGAGGCTTTGCCAGTCTTACTTGTAGCCAACCATCAGACGGAGGATGGGACCCAATGGAGAAGTGAAGGGAATAACTAAAAGAGCTGAAGGGGTTTGCAACCCCATAGAAAGACAATAATATCAACAAATGAGACCCCCCTGAGCCCCAGCAACTAGACCACTAACCAAAGAATACACATGAAGGAACCCGTGTCTCCATCTGCAATGTAGCAGAGGATGGCCTTATCTGGCATTAATGATAGGGGAGGCCACAGGTCTTGTGAAGGCTCGATTCCCAAGCATAGGGGATGCTAAGCTGGTGAGGCAGGAGTGGATGGGTGGGGGAGGACCCTCATAGAGGCTAGGGTGGTGGTGAGATAGGGGTTTTGGGGGAAGGGAAACTGTGAGGGGTGGTAACATTTGAAATGTTAATTAATAAAATAACCAATTTAAAAATAGAGTTGCTTTGGTCATTCTTAGGAATCAGTAATTGCCACACAAACCACTCAAGCTCTAGTCCCAATTAAGCAAAACCAGTTTATGAAATGTATGCCCCAGGAATGATCATGGTTGCAGCCTAGACTTGGGAGCTAAATTTTCCAGGGTCAGTTTATAAAGGCTAAAACAAGAAAGATCAGGTTGAGCTCATGAGCAGGTACAAGGAGTGCTGCCTGGTAGTTTTCCCTGACTCAAGTTATTTGGCTAACTGAACAGAACAATTCTAAAATAGAGGCAATGGAGGCGGCTAAAAATTAACTACTATATTTTGTCAAGAAGTTTTTCAATCTAAGTCAATGATCTTGTTCTTAATTCAAAATAGTAATTTGAAACACCACCTTTTTCAAAATTGTTTTTCTATAAGGTGGTTATTTCTTTATTGGACAAAGATAAGATTAAATGTATTAACACATCTGTAGCTTTTTTTCTTCAAAGAGAGTGTTGCTTCCTTAGAGACGGGTGCATGATGAAGAAGTGTTGGGAAGCAGTCGGCTGATTTTCTTTCTATTGTTTTAACAAGAAATTGTTAAGATTCCCTGAATGCACAGTAAGGTCTATGAGAGTAAAAGCAAGGAATTAGAGTTCTCCAAAGATCTGGACAACTTCAAAATAAATTTAAGTACACTCTGTGTTGAAATTATTTTACTTTTGTGTCTCAGTAAGTTTAAAATAAATTGAAGTTGATCAAAGTGATTTGCAAGTAAACCTCATTACAAAACAATACTATACATTTAAGAATGCAACAAATTAAGTAAACAACATATAAAAGCCATTCTGTCTTAAATGAAGCCAAATACCAGCATGTGTTCAAAGAAGCAATACAAATCCCCTTATAATCAAGACAATAAATTTAATACAAAGAATGAACTTGGGAGTTGACAGAGGACGATCATTACAAGTTTATGAGCATCATAAGTCACAGCAAGTCCAAGGCTATTGTGAAATTCAAACAAAACTACATCTTCAAAAAGCTAACCAAATGAATATATAAAGGTGATTGAGAAGGTGAATTCACTGTAAACACTTAAATGCATTTTATGAATATACTCAAAGACAAAACTGAAAACATGAATATAATGAAAACTAATAGATTTATAAAATTTAACTTTATTATCTAAATAAAACAATCTAACATAAAGAGTATAAACAGAGGTATACCTACATGAAGGAATAATGTTGGTGTTAGATACCAGAGGATACTAAATGAAAATCTGAGTACCAGATGTGAGAAAACTTCTACTGTGTTGATGGTGAGCGAGTCCTCATAGCCCACAAAACAATAATAACTATGTCAATTGCTCTTGTTTGTCCTACAGAACTAATTGGTAACACCCAATATACTTTTAACACTGAACTCACAAAATCACAATATTTGTGATCATCTACACAAGTTCTAAACAAAACTGGTTCTTTCAACATTCAATTGTGAAAAGAGAGGGTACTGGAAGACCACATCCATCCCTAGAAAGATCTATACAAAACTGGTTTTCAAACATTCAGTCATGAATACAGAGGGTACTATAAAATTATATCCATCTTCTAGGGAGCCCTTAGCAGCTATTGGCAAATATACAAGGTAAAATAATTTTCTTCAATGGGTAACCACTGGTTACTAGTTTATACTTCCATAAATAGCCACCAACCTAAACTCATGAAGCAATCTTATTTTTCTCTGTCAGTCTCACATACACATACAAAATTATACATGCATGTAGAAGGGGAATGTGTTGGGACAAAGAGAGGAGTTAGTAGTATTAGTGAAGAGTTTTCAGGCTGTTTAAAATGATGGCTACAATGGTCTGTCAAACTATCCCATCTAAAGTCAGTGAGTTTAATGTTCTGTCAAATAAGCACCCCACCCACCCAAGGTAACAGTATAAGCATGAGCTATGGGCATCAAACAACTTCCTCAAAGATATACAAAGGCACAAACAACTTTGTACCTTGCAAACTTGCATTGGTATTTGATTTGCATAAATTAGATCTCTGGTTGAGAGCAGCAGTCTCTAACTCACATGTGCTTATAGGTTCATGGGGTTAGTTATTAAGGACTAAAAACAGCAAGGTAACAAAGATAATAAAATTCAGTTTCTACTAAAAATAACAATGAATTGGGTTTTTAATATCAATCAATTACTTACATTGAAATCTTATAAAACTGTGAAACACTTAAGTGATTAAAATTATTTAATATCAGATAATAAAAATATATCAAGGTCATTTATATTTTAAGAAATTTAAATGTTTTTAATATTTTTAAGCAGAGAAAAATGAAAAAGAAAAATATCTGCTGATGAGTCTTCAGTTTTAAGGCACTGAAAATCAACATGAACCAGTTTATTTTATTTTCAAAGAAAATTAAGTAGTTAAAATATTTTATTGGAAGTGTTGCTGTTTGTTTTATATTTTGAATTCAATAGTGTCCAGAGATAGACATACATTTAGAACAATTTATTTTTAAGTAAACATTTATAGAAGAGAGAGAAAATGGGAAAAGGGACGTATATGCATGAGGAGAACACAAGTTCTAAAACATTAAACACATAGCACTAGTATGGTGAGTTTGGCCTCACTGAATGACATAAAGTATTCCACCTATCAGTAGCTGATGTCTGCAAGCCTTGAATAAATCGCTCTCCTGACAGGATGTGCAAAATAGGACAAAATAAGTAATAACAAACAGCACTTCCCAAAATATCAAATGAGCAGTTAAGATTCCCCATGATACAGGATTATTATGCAAAAGAGCTACTGTGTAGAAAAATGAAATACAGTAAAGAAACAACCAAACAAAAACCTTCAACATAGCTCCTATTGGAAGCAGAAATATAAATGATAGTAATTTTTGTCAAAGAAAACAATTTTTAAATAATTTTGCAAACTTCACTTTCTTAATTTTCATGTTTTTGAGGCAAAGACTAGTACATGGATTTCAGTTCAATATTTTATCTAAAAATAGATGTTAAACAGATGTGTAAATATTTATAAATTAGAAATATATAATTGTATTGCTATGAAGATGCAAGTTTATAAATAGACATACAATAATGAGAAGCTTTTGTTCTTGTAATTGAATATGCCACTCTCCTGATTATTTTATATTCTTTTTATATGCAGTTTCAAAGTGAAAATATCTACAACAGTTTATCTCCTTGATGACCCCATTTATTAAAACAATAGAAAATGGAAGCATATTTTCTCAAGGCTTCAACTTTAAATGGAAGGCATAAATTCAAAATTATAGCTGGAAACAGATGTTCAACATATGCCGCACACACAGAGATAATTTTCATCATTATCAATTAAGTGCTCACAGGCTGAGTGTAATAGATACTGTAAGGAGACTGACAGAAGCTATGAATCTCTACCTAGAGTGAATATGGGTAGGAGAAATTTAAGTGCTTATGTGTGGTGACTCTTGTTCTTTTAATTTCAACAAAAATGTGTTAAGTCATTCTGTCAATATGGTTAAAATATGGTTAAAATAAAATCTAAGTTGCTTTAGATTGTTTCTGACTTTAATTTTTGATAATGCAAAACTTATTATGTACCAAATCTCAATATCAATTGTTTCTATATCAGTATATGGGTATATACATTTTCAAACTTATATTGTATAGAACATTTATAATATGTATATCCTGATATATATTATACATAATATATATGTGATATGCACACATATAATGTACATACAATATATAATTATGTACAGTATATCTTCACATTCTCTTAAATATCTATTTTACTTAATAATATATTTTATTATAACTTTAAAATATATACTATATTATAAAATATATACAAAATTATATTATATTTTATATTATATATGTTATATGCCATATATTTTAGGTCATATGTCATATGTCATATATTATACACATTAGACATATACATACACACATATTATATATATATTCTTTATCTTATTGATCATTTTATTTGTTTGCATTTCAAATGGTATCTTCCTTCCAGGTTACACCTCCACCAATCCCCTGAGTCCATCTCCCTTTCTTTCCCTTCCCCTTTGCCTCTATGAGGGTGTTTTTCAACCCATTTACCCACTCCTGCCTCAACCTTCTAGCATCATCCTGTGCTGGGGCATCAAACTTCTCTCCCTTCCCACTGATGTCAGATAAGGCCATCCCCTGCTACATGTCTATTCCTGGATACCTCTATGTATACTCTTTGATTTGTGGTTTAGTCCCAGGGAGCACTGGGCGGTCCAGTTAGTTCATACTGTACTTCTTGTGGCATTGCAATCCCCTTCAAGTCTTTCAGTCCTTCCCCTAGCTCTTCTCTTTGGGTCCTTGAGCTCAGTATGATGGTTGGCTGTAAGTATCTGCCTCTGTATTGATCAGGTGTTAGTAGAACCTCTCAGGGGACAGCCATACCAGGCTCCTATCATCAAGCTCTTCTTGGTATCAGCAATAGAGTGGAGTTTGATGGCTGGAGACGGATGGATCCCTCGGTGGGACAATCTCTGGATGGCCTTTCCTTCAGTCTCTGTTCCATTTTTCATCCCTGTCTTTGTTTTGGACAGGAACATTCTTGGTTAAAATTTTTGAGACGCGTGGGTGGTCCCATCTCTCTATTGGGGGCTACATCTATCTACTACATGTCGTCTCTACAGGCTGTACTGCCCTTTGTTGGGTATTTCAGCTAAAGTCATCACCATGGGCTCTTGGGAGCCTCTTGCTTCCCTAGAGTTTGGGACTTTCTATTGGCTATTCTCAGTTCCCCATTTCTAATGCTACATGTTTCTATTCTATTTCCTGATCCTATGCACTTTTCTACTATCCCTTTTAATACCTATTCCTGTCCCCCACTTTTCCCCTCTCCCTACTCTCTCCTCTGGGTCCCTCCCTTCCTCTACCACCTATGATTATTTTGTTCCCCGTTCTACGTAGGATTGCAGCATCTTTGAATCATAGGTATTCTGAGCTTTTGGGCTAAAATCCACTTATAAGTGTGTACATAACATATTTCTTCTTTTGTGTCTGGGTTACCTGACTCAGGATGATATTTTCTAGTTCCATTTACCTCTGAATTTCATGAAGTCATCATTAAGCAATTCAATATATCCAAATGTTGTAAAAAATATGATAAAAGTCTGTTTAAAAGTAAATGCCATTATAGTTTTGAAGTTGTTATTACACATTCCTATTGGAATACAGAATATAGGAAGACCTGTCCATCATCACTGAAGAAAACTGGAATCATTATAATAAGGAGTTTTTAGATGAATTTTATATAATTGTCCATTTGTAACTAATTATGCTATAATATGTGGTATCCATCTTAAAATAAGAAAACATTATTGTATTAAACTGTCATCAGTAAAAACTGTTGTATAAATAGCCAGTGAGTTTGTTTCAAAAAATTTGAATGCTTAATTGCTGTCATGAATTTTTAATGAATGTTGATGCTGCACCTTGGTTCTATAGGGAGAGCACCAGATGTTAGGGGGAAATTAATAAATGAAAAATTTGATATAGTAAAATTTTGCGTGAGAATAATATTTTCATGGACAAAACTACAACATCTTGGGAAAAAAGATGCAATCTTTTTTCTAACAGTTGTTTATCTACTGAAAACATTTTGGAATCAGTTTCAAATGGCTACTATAAATAATTACATTTGAGGAGTCTTTAACAGCAGGAGTTTTGAGTCTTATACAAGGAAAGTGATCTGATTTAAAATAAAAGATTGTTTTAAGGATATGCCAGTAACAAAAATTTGAAATACGTTGTTATTACAACATAAATAAAACCTCTTGGGATGAAAAACACTAGAAAAACAGGAAAACCATTGGTATAGTTCCAGAGGAAGTTAGACTCAGGCAGATGTGGACAGATGATGGTGACTATAAGATTTGCAAGGAGGCATGTTTTAGCACACTGAAAATTGAAAGTTAAGCTACATTGGCTGCAGGTGACAGCTTGTGATAGCCAAGGAAAAAATGAATCCATGGAAAATTAGTATCATTGTCTATAGACTTTTTTTTTGAGAATTTTACATTCATTCCTAAAAGATTTTGATTTTGGGTGGAAAAAAACTGATTGAAAAAACTCCATTGAATAAAATTGACATACTGAGAACTGAAATATGTATATTAAGTGCTCAATTTTTGACTTATAAAGGTGAGATTAAGTTGGCAGGTACAATCAGAAAAATTCTTGAGAAAACAGACAGTTTGTGTGACACAGCTAAACAATTATTTTTTTGCAGAGTACTTAAGGTATTATCAAAGTAACTTATCAAAACCTAAGAGACCTCTCACAAAGCAAAGATAAAATCTACGTAATATATTACCAACACATAACAGAAAGGTCAGACATTTTTAATCATTTACTCATTTATTTATTTGTTAATTTATTTATTTTACACTCTAGATTTTATTTCCCTCTTATTCTATCCTCTGACTGTTCCCATACCATACCTCCTCTCTGACTCCTGTCTCCACGAGGGTGTCCCCACTCCCTATACCCCTCCCCACCAGACCTCTAAACTCCCTGCTGCCTCCAGTCTCTTGAGGTTTCGGTGACTGAACCCAGACCTGGCAGTCCTCTGCTGTGTATGTATTCGGAGCCTCATATCAGCTGGTGTGTGCTGTCTGGTTGGTGCTCTAGTGTTTGAAAGGTCAGACTTTTAATCAAGCAGTATTTTGTTCTTCTAAGGGAGAATGCATATAACTTATGTCTTCATTGTCATGACTAAAAGAAATCATTAGAACAAAATAGTTGTGGTGTGACTACTTGAAATGTAGAGATTACAATTATGAATGGAAACTGAAATGTGGATAAGTCAATAGAAATTGATATATTTTGTTTATAATTTGAAAGAGATGAATGGGATGTGGTTTAAAGAAAAGGTAATGAATCACAATAAATGTTACCTACATTTCCACTGATATAAATATCTAGAGAAATGCCATGTTTTATTTATTGGCAAAAGAAATGAAACTTAGTAAATAGTTTTGTAAAATGACTTCAGGTTTTATCCTGAAAACACAAAGCTATTTCTAAAACCACTAGGAAAAAGAGCCTCATTATACACTAAGGAAAATTCTGAGTAAAAAGTGAGAAAAGTGTGAGAAGCAGACATCAAAGTGCTGTGAGAAGAATGTAGGGTATATAAAAGCATATTTATCAAAGGAACTTGGAAAGCATCAAATAGAATTTTAATAATTTGATCGTCATTCTGATTTTTACTAGGTGTTTGAGAATTTAGTATATGTGTTTAGTGTTTCCTCATATAAATTCCCAGTTCCCCCAAACTGCTACCAGATCGACACCTTATTCATCATCTATCCAACACTTGGCCAGCTTCTGTATGGATCTAGGTTTAACAAAATCTGGTGTGCACGATTCAATAAGATCTAGAAATGAGAAATAATGAATTCTCTTCATCTACTATCATAAATAGTGGTACTAATTTTAGGAAGTTATAGTAAAATTAAATAGGAAAACCTATGCAAAGGGTTAAATGAGTAACTGGTATAAAAATGTGTATAATAAACATTGCATTTATATTAAATTTTCATTTATTTTTATGGTCCTTTTTACTATCCATTTAGCAACTGGGAAATTGACAGACATCCCATTAGTCTCCAGTTATATAGTTCCAGGTCAAAGTTTCCAAGGTTACAGACAATTTGTAATAAAATAAAGCAAAAAATCAAAAACTTCTATTCACTCAATCTTTTGGAAAGGAAAAATAATGGAGTAGAGCAGGAAACATACGCCTCCATAAATCTTATCTCCAGAAGGAGAGGATGGCATGAATCAGCATAGTACCTGAATTAGGAAGAAAGCACCTCAAAGTGTTAGAGAAGCAGTCACAAAAAGAAAAGAATTAAAGATACATCAGGAATCCATGATCATTAATAAAAGCATCATGAACTTTCAAAATATTCACCAAGTTTGTTATACAAATCAGTAATTAAGTATCCAATAGATACTCAATGAACCTGTCTATCACATCATGTATCTATTTAATCTACCTAGATATATATCAGTCCAGAGAGGGACTGAATGAGTGTATGCTTAATGAAGTGAATGAATTAAATAGAGAATCAATGTTTACCTGAGTAGAATACAGAAGATGTACTCCATTGGCTTTAAATATTCTGAATATTAACAAACTTTTATTTACCATATTTTCTGGAACAGCATAAATTTATTTTAGAAATAACACTTTTTCTTGTAAATTTCCAACATGTATACATATATAAAACACAGCCATTCTTAAACTACTTAGAACCCCTGAACATATCTCTCTTCAATTTGATGTCTTCATTTATATCTACTATGCAAAAACTCCACAATTCAAATACAACAAAATTCAAAAAATATGACTCAATGTTTTTATTTCTGTAATAAAACATCATTCCCAAAAAGAACTGTAGGAATGAAATGTTTATTCATTTTACATTTCCAGGGAGTGATCCATTATTGAAGGTAGTCAAGGTAGGAATTTGAATACAAGAACTAATCCAGAAGCTACGGAGAAGTGCTCTTTACTGGCTTGCTCTTCATAGGTTACTCAGTATGCTTTGTTGTTGTAGTTTTATTTACTTTTAATTTTATTTTATAACTTTTTTTTTAAAAAAAGAATCTTTTATCTTTGAGATTGTATTATAATTGTACTCGCCCCTTTCCCATTCTTCCCTCCAAATTCTTTGTACCTCTCTTCTCAGCCTTATGGAAAATAATACCCTAGGTCAGTAGCTGAGAATGGAACCACCCAGAGTGGGTCCTTACACAATAATCATTAGTTAAGAAAAAGGCTCCACAGGGTTACCACAGTTCAATATTTTGGAACTACTTTTTTTTCAACAGTGGTTTTGCTTCCCAGATATGTTTATGCTTACCTCAAGTTAGCAAATAAACCCAACACAAACGACATCTTGTCAACTTGTCTGAAAGTCAACTCATCAATTATAGCCTTTCTTTTCTTGTCCTTCCTCATATACTATAGTAATAGTAATATCAGAAATCTTTCATTCTGAAATATTTAAAGTTTCATAGTCTTTGCAAATAAAACACTTTACAAATTCAGTCTCTTAAAAATATCTTAAATATCTAGAAACACTTCTAAAGTTTATCCATGGGCAACTGTAAAAATCAGAAAATGTGTTAAATAGATTCTTGTTTCATGAAGAAGCCCCAGAGACAGAGTCACAATTAAGTAAAAGCAAAATCAAAATTTAACAGTGTAAATAGTTGTTTTTTATGCCTATGATTCACTAATGATCTTCTAGTGCATCCAAAGAGCCTGCGCCACTGTTTCTGCTTATATACATAGGCTTAGTCCAGCTCAGCACCTTAGCTGTTTCTGTCCTTCACAGCTGTCTTATGGCACTGGTATCTCCACAGTTTGTAAACGTTTATTGCAACTGATTTACGCCTTGGTTAGTATACTTTCTTGAATCACTTTAGGAACTAAAAATGCTGCTACATTGTGTTGAGCCTCAAGTTCTCTAAATTATTGCTAGAGGTTCATTGCTAATGAAGCTTTACCGTGCCTACTCATCTTTCCTGGCCTCTCACTGAGCCCATCCTCAGTTGCTCTTCATAGCCCTGTCATGTCATTCCTTCAAAACAAGTGTCACATGAGTGATTCTTATGTAATACTAAGTTCATTTATCCCAAGAGGTATAGGCTTGGAATCCTCAGGACTAAGGATTCTTTGTGCTGTAAAAAAAAACACTTCCTAGAAGATTTAACCTCAGTGATGCTGGACTCTCTTATCCATAATGGATTTCTCTAGATAACCAGTGGCAAATGGATTTGTAAAACAAACATTTCACTTGAGTGTTTTTTTAATTCAAAACATTACATATTGTTAGAGTTTTTCAAACTTCTCAAGCCAGGCCTTGATAGTCTGCACTGGTGCCAGAATTATCTTCTAAGTTTTAACAATATTTCAGACCACTCAACACATTCCTCATCATAACTTAAATGCCAACACAGTCCTTTCTAATACATATTGTTGGTTACATCAAAGAAATAGTGAATGTCCTGGCAACCATTTCTACCTTAGTTAGGGTTTCCATTGTATCATAACAAAAAAAAAAAAAAAAAAAAAAAAAAAAACAAAAAAAAAAAAAAAAATTCAGGAAAGATCACTTCAGAATGGAATTCCATCAGTGAAGGAAGTCAGGACACGAACCTGGAGGCAGGATTTGATAAAGGGGCTATGGAGGAATACCCTTTACTAGTATTCTCCTCATTGATTTTACAGTATACTTTCTTACAGTACAGAGGATGATAGTGAGGGGCTCTGACTTTCACCAATGGGCTGAGCCCTCAGAAAAAAAGAAAATGTATCATAGATGTGCACACAGATCAATCTTTTAAAAGTATTTTCTCAATTGTGATTTCATCTTCATAAGTATGAATGCTTTTGGATCAAGTTGACAAAAATTAACCAGCATATTATACTTGCATTAAAATGTTATAATACATACTCCACATATGTTTACACTATAAATACAAAAATATCTGTCAAATTCTTTATTGCTACATCTTAATTTTGATTGGACTATTGTATTTTCTTAATTTTGAAATACAAATGTTCAGTGCATTTACAACTCAAAAATAATGAATTTGAGCTACTTTATGAGGTCTATATGCATTATTTTAATTTTCAATTTATAAAGCTTAGTTTTAATATAAAACAAAATCAATGATACAAAATATATTTTTCTATTTATAGTCTATTTTTTGTTAACTAATGTCTTTTAAAAGTTATAATCCTAAGGTTATATTTTTAGGGTTTTATATAATTTTATAATAAGTAATTTATATTATATATAGATAGTGCTTCCTTATTCACTGGTATTTATTACTTGGGATTTCTGTGTTATCCTTGAGTTATTGATTAACAGTATGTTAAATCAGTCAAAGAATAAAACAACATGCAAATAATCTTTTAAGACAGTGGCCATTTAACCAAATGTTTCTGTATTTATTAGGAGGTTTCATAGAATATACATTTAAAAGAACACAGCTCAATTGAAATTATTTAATCATAGAGCAGAGCTTTCATTACATTCTGGATTTTTGAGCACTCCATGATCCTTAGTGAAACATTATGTTCATAAACAACAGCTCCTAGATCCTCCCCTCACAGAGAATCACAAACTATCATTTATAAATTCTTGTCTTTATGGGTATGCCTGCTCTGCATACTTCTGTAAAAGTAATCCTAAATAAATAATCTCTATGACTTTGTATAATGTTTTCAAGATTGTCCCAAAATGCTACATGTTCTAGAACTTTATTTTTTGTTGAAAATAATATTCAATGTTGGACTGTGGAACATTTTATTTCTTCACTTGAATGTAGATGGGCAGGTAGGTAATTTCCATTTTGTGACTGAGATGTCATTCCACTCAGAAGAAGCTTTTAAGTGAAGCTCTACTTTTATTCCTTCTCAATGCATAGCAAAACGTGAAATTAAGCCATATTGTAGATCTACAACAGACAATATAAAAACCTATATATTTCTTTATAAAGTAGTTGCTCATTTTACCTTGGATAAACCATATAGGATAGTTCTAAGAACTTCATATTTTTGAAAAAAAAATAGTCATTTATGTCTTCCTTCTGTAGGTCTCTTAGTTGACTTGAGTGGCATCTCAGTACACTTTTGACTTGCAATTTATTCATTCAAGTTGAATGCTCTTGTAACTTACCATTTTTGTGTAACTCTTTTGGAGAAAATGTATTTATTTAAATTTTTGTTAAATCAGATTTGTTGTCTTTATGCTGAACCTCAAAAATTTTCTATTCAAAGCATCAGTCAAATTGTTCATAAGGAAATACAATTCATAAATATTTTCTCATATCATGTGAGTGTTTTCTGCTTTGTTGTTGACATGGTTTGTATGCCATGTTTCACTGGCACAAACTATGACAATCCTGCTTTTACCTCCTATCTACTGAGATTAAATGTATGAGTTAAAATATTTAGCTTCATTTCAGTTTCTTTAAAGTATTATTTAACCATTTTCCTATTCTTAGTTGCCTTACCCAGTCTTGATATGAGGCTTTGTGCTTAGTCTTATCACATCTTGTTATGAGGTGTTCAGGTTTATATCCCTGGGTTGCCAACTATGGAAAAGGGGAACAGTGGATCTGGGGAAGAGAAGAGGGGGAAGGGAAAACTAGGAGGAGTGGAGGAAGGAGAGGACACAGTCAGGATGTACTGTATGAAACAAAAATAAGTAAAAGAAAAAATGGGAAAAAAGAAAAATTATTGTTTGAAAGTGCAAAAGATTTCAATTTTGATGAATTGAAATATTTTTGACATGTCTACATTCATTGTTGTATCTCACAAATAGTGTTAGATTTTACAGTGAGAATATTAATATGTTTGTAATCAATTTCATGTGTGCTATAAATGAAACATATTTTGCTTATACACTTGCATTTCTAGATTTTCACATTCCAGGGACTGAAAAGATTTCCCAGATACCATATTTGGTTAAGTAATCATATGTTGTTATTTACATTGAGAGTATAAAATATTGTTTTATTGATCAGTAGCATAATCTTTATGTCAGCACTATGCTGGTTTTTAAAATAGGATTTTGTTTGGTTTTAATTAAAGAGTATGTCTATTACTCTAGGATTGAGGCTATCTGATATATCAGTCTCACTTCGTCATTAATTGTTTTTGTTGGTGTATTCCTTGTTCAGGTCTTGTTTAGGCAGCCATGTTGACACAACTTTTTGAGACCATCAGAAAACACAATTGCACAAAAAATAATTCATGTTCCTCTGGCTCTTTAAGTCTTTCAACCTCTTCTTCCATAAATATCCCATAGTCATAGATGAGACTGAGAGAAATAGTACTCCCCAGAGAAGACACCACTAATATGTTATCCAATAAAATTGGACAGCCCTGAACATGTGAAAACAGAAGTAATATTGTATGGATCAAGCAGGTTGTATCTATCTATTTGGATATACAGCCCCCCCCCACACCACACACACATACACTTAGAGTTACAGTTACCATAAACCTCTCAAAGTTTTTCTGATGAGGGCTGAACAAGTCACTGATTTATGACTATAACAGTGTATCATTAGGAATTATTTTATTGTTATTTTCCATTAGCAGACCAATAGTATCTGGTTTTCTCCTAGGTTCATTATCTATCTAGCTTCAGGTTCTTGTCCTCATGTGATATGTTTCATAAACACATTTCTATTCAAATTCAGTTATTTTACAAAATCCATCCACACATTCCTATAACTGGTAATATTTAGATTTAGGATTTCGGTCCAGCTTGTTCCTGGGCAGCCACCATTTTCCCGCTGCTCTGGCTCTGGACAGCGGCTCCTGCTTTCTAGAAACACCAGCCATGGCAACCACGAGCTGCCAATGTGTTGGCAGGCTCTGTCAATCCACCACGCTGTCCACAACGCTTGGCTGAGTCCAGACCATTCCCGCTGTGTCCCTGGTACCCAGTAAAAATGAGACTCCTAATGATTAAATATTATCCAAAGGATTTATATATTTATACATTCTCAGTTAACAAGATACCCACACATTTAGAATTATTACCCAATATCTAACCTTTTAGTAAGGAGCTCTTGAACCATCTGTCCTCCTCCATTGTTGCTAGCCTCTTCCTCTCTTTCTCCCCTCCCCTTCCTCTCTTCTTCTCCCAGCTCTACCACCTCTTCTACTAGCTACTAAGCAAGATTCACTGGGAAAACAATGTAGCAGAATAAATATCCTGTTACAAATGCCTCCCTCTTGTTTTCCAATACAATATTTCTCTACATTTATAGCATACACACATACAGACATATGAACAGAAATATATATATGATCAATAGATAAGAAATAACATATTTGATTTTCTGTGGTTTGCTGTAGTCACTTAAAATGGGTATATACAGTTGCATTTATTTTCCTGAAAATATCATAATTTTAATATCATATATGTATATATTTGTCTATTCATTTCATAATCCCATTTATCAATTGAGTTTTTTGTTTTGATTATTTAATTTCTTTATATATTTTAGCTATTAATTTTGATTATCTCTTCTAGATGGGTAGAAATAACAGCAACTGGTAGTTAGCCTGTGAACCAAACTCTCCAATATACTAAAATTTTAATCAGTCACTAAGTCTATAGATACAAATCTTCTCAGAAGCCTTCATTAATAATGTCCCCTGTTTAACAAGCATTTCATTTTGTGCATGTAGTTCCCATATATAATTGATTAAACATTATAAGGACCCTCGTAAATTAGAAGTCTCATTCTTAAGAAACTTCTTGGCAGAAACTCCTTGCATTTACTGTTAACTTTCAATGATCTCAAGTTTCTCTCTAATATATTTAGAATTTTATAACTTACTACGTTTTTCATTTTGAAATAACTTTTTATACAAAGTGAGAACTGGAAATCTAATTTGATTCTTCAACATATTTGTGCTGACTAGATTACCATTACTTGACCGAAACAAAAATAATATGATTATAAGAGGAAGGAGCTACAATTGAGAAAATGTTTTCATAAGATTGGCCTATAGGCAAGCCTATAGTGCATTTTCTGGTGGGACATATCACCCATGTCTAGGATTTGAGTTCTTTTTTTTTTTTGGTTTTTTCGAGACAGGGTTTCTCTGTGTAGCCCTGACTGTCCTGGAACTCACTCTGTAGACCAGGCTGGCCTCGAACTCAGAAATCCGCCTGCCTCTGCCTCCCAAGTGCTGGGATTAAAGGCGTGCGCCACCACCGCCCGGCAAGGATTTGAGTTCTATAAGAAACGTAGCTAAGAAAACAATGAGAAGCTTTTTAGTAAGAAATATTCCTCCATAGCTTCTGCATTAGCTCCTGCCTCCATATATTGGTAAATTTTAAGTTTCTACCTTAGCTTCCCTCAGTGACTACTGATCAGGATATATAAGCTAAATAAACCCTTTCTTCCCCAAACTGCTATTGGGTATGGCATTTCATCAGAACAATAAAAATTATGTCCATACACATTTCTGCTGGTACTACTGAATGAAATTTCTTCCTTCCTTTGTTTTCTTCTTTTTCATACGTGTCTAGTTTAAATACAGATGAGTAATTTTTGGTGCAGGGACTCTATTCTTTTCCAGTCATCCATAATATTCTGTGCCCTCAATACAGTCTTTTATTTACTATTGAAAAACTAACATTATATATTTAAATAATCAACATGATGAGAAAGAAATCAAGAAAAAATCTTATTAAGTATAAATTAAAAGGAGTATTTTGTACTTAGTTAATGAAATAAGGTAAATAATTTTACCATGAGAAATATAAAACACTAAAGAAAGAAGTTTTACAAAACCCTAGAAATTGGGACGGTTTCTTGTGATCATGAATCAGTAGTGTTGATACTATGGAAATGGCTATATTGCCAAAATGACAAATTTAAAAGAATACTCATCAATATTTCACTGACATTCTTTTACCAGCATTGAGTGACTGCATGAGTGAGTTATAAGTAGTTAAGGGGTGCTTTTTAAGTGTGAGAGTTGTCCTGTTAGATTCCAATGCCCAACTCCTAATCTTACAGGAACAATTGTCATGTCCAAGACTTTGCCATGTATGTTTGTTCACTTTGTGCAAATTGTGTAGTATTCAGGTTCCCTAGTTTCTATTTTTCATTTTAGATCTCTGCCTTCTACTAACTTCTGTTTCTCTCTTTGCCTTTTGTCTCTGCTTACACTTTCCTGTTATACCTGTCTTGGCTGTGTTCTGGATCGTTTCAGTTACTTCTCATCATTTTACCATTGTCACAACTGAACTTACTTCTGAGTGTTACCAACACAGACAATCTTACTCATAAAAACGATGGAAGCAAGTCTTCTCATTCCAACTAATGTTGCAACACCAAAATATAGTATAAGTGGCTCTGTCTTCAGCAACATGCACACTGAGCTAAACAATCCTCTTATGGAGATAGAAAGAGTTATGACAGAGCTGTGTCAGACCTTCATGAAGAAGTATGTTAGCACAAATTATGAGATAATGTTTGCATCCATCACAGCAGTCACTACCCTAACTAAAGCATTATGTTTGCACCAGTTATACACATTGCATCCTGCTGGGACACTTCTCAAGACTGATAATATATAAAGGGTTGTAAATTTGCCAAATCTTAACAAATGCAGTTTGACAATTGTTGTGGAGTTGGTCTTTGTAAGTAAGCAGCCATGGCTCCATGTTACTTCCTCAGGCATCTGCATGGTTTGCATATCATTGCAGCTGGTGAGTGTGCTTAGTCATTCTGGCTGTTTGGCTAATAGTGCCTCAATTATGGCAGGAAGGCACCAGGGAGTATTCTGATAGCTGTCACTATAGAATCAAAATTTTCTGTCTCCCAACATAGGAACTATTCAAGGAAAAACTAATTGAAAGAGTGTTTACAATTAAGACTGTCATTAACTCCTACTAATAGCATTCTCAAATGAGAATTTTATATATATATAAAATTATTATATATATATATTTATTTTATATATATAAAAATTATTAAAATATATATATATATATATATATATATACAAGAGTATTATTAACTATATGTCTTTCATTATTTGTTTTGTACCTTTCTCTCTCTCCTTTCTTTTACCCCTGTTACAAATCTTTGATAGACTCATAACTCCCTTCTATTCTAGCAAAAATCATTCTTCTTTCTTTTGTTGGCATTTATATTGTATAATAACTACTGATATGCTTTTCTGAAATTGATAATTTGGTTTCTTCCATTATGTCACATTCACTTTGAAAATCTCCCACAATTTAGTTTTACATGTTTGGTTATAATTTTAGTTAAGAATTTTGAGATTTTAACTTTTATAACACATTTCGTTGACACATTTATGCTCAGTGTGGTCTTGTTATCACCCTCATTTGCTTTACTAATCATGAATTCCTTTAGCTCCTTGAGCTTATTTACAAAGCCTATGAAAGTTCTAGCCAACAACTGATCATTTCCAAAAACTACATTTTTTGTCTGCTATTTTAGTAGTGTATAAGAGATTCTACAATTTTGAAATCTTTTCCTTTTCTTGAATTTTGAACCTGGGTATTTTACCAAATAGAATGTTAATTATCCTACTGATACCATTTGTCAGTTTGCTATATATACAATTGCTATAGTTTGTTAACCTATTATATATTTTCTCATATTCTTTTAATGAATACTTTAGTACTGTTCCTTAGAGAGCTATTTAATAGGTGTTCACATAGACAATACAGGGTAGAGTAGGCACATATCATAAATGATTTCTAATAACATCCTGGGGCAGAATATTGTATCAGTAATAATTTTATTTGCATTGTGCGTCTAGTACTTGTTACTCTTTCTGTTTACTATACTTTACTACTATATTAATATGATTTTTTTTATAAATACAATTACACTTTTCTATCTGAACATATTTAAAAATTTACATTTTCTATCACAGTTCTGTTTTCTCACACCTATTAGTTACTTTCTCTTGTGTTTTAGAAAATAATGTGTTTAGCATAATTTCTTTCATGTAAGTATACCTTGATATTTGAATGCTTAATTGATTTTTAAAATAAATTTTACAGGAATTTATTCTTGACATCCTCAAAATCACCTTAACTATATACCTTATTTTTATTGCAAATCCATGAGGATTTCATGAATATTTGGATTTATATAAATTTAAATCTATAATTTTGAAAACACTAACTTTAAAGCTTCAAATTCTCAGGTAAACATCCTTTTTCTTTCTTCCATAGCTCATATGCAGCCAGGAAAGTTTCCCTCTTTTTTCCATTGTATATTAGGTGTTCTTCAGGATTTTACTGATCATTTGCCTTGAGAAATTAAATCTAAATCGATTTTAGTTCTAAGAAGTTCTAACTACTTATTTAAAGAGTCAAGTCACTTTGGCTTCTTTATGTTTATGAAGAATACTAAAATTTTTGCCATTAAGTTATATATCTTATCCAAATCTCAGATAAACACCAAGGAGAAAGTGGTAACTTACAACGCTTCCAGTCTTGAGTTTTCTTTGAAGTTATATTTTTATTGAGCATGTGGAAGGTTTTTAATTGTGTCTTTAGATAAGAAATATTTATTTGAATTTATTTAATAAAGGATTTCAGTTTCTTTTTTCTGTGGAGATTTTTAAACATCTTGAATCTTCTGAGAGAAGGATGCATGGAATGAAGAAAATAAAGACAGAGGAGACAGATACAGAGACAGATAGATTGACAATTAGATAGATGATAGGATAGATAAGATAGATAAGATAGATAGATAGATGATAAATAGATGACAGATAGATAGATAGACAGACAGACAGATAGATAGACAGATAGATTGATAGAGAAAAATAGACCAACAGAGGGAGTCAAAAAGAGAAAAACAGAGTCAGAGAAACACAAAGACACAGAGACAGAGAGCAAAAGGAATTTTCCTATAATAGGATAGCAACACTCCTACTAAACACCACAAGCTACAAAATAAAAAGCCAATTGCTACAAAAGTGTTGGCCACTAATGTCCCATAGATTATCAAGTATTGCAAAATATTTACAATACTATGGATTACCATCCAAAACTTGAAAACAATATCCTATTAATGAGAGTGCCATATGGTTGAGTCACAGAACAAGAAAATATCAATCTTGTTCTGATCTGGAAGCTTCATACCTATAAAGTAACTTTTATAATACTGTAATTTGTTGTGTACTATACCAGACGAGAAAGGTAGTCATTAGTCTGTGAACTCTGAAAGCTATATGACTGGCCTGGCAAGGTATGCCTTCTGATTCAATAGTAGTGTGAACATCTTGGCATTAGCCAAGCACTTTCTGATTGAAATTAAGTCTCATCCCCATATCTACTGCCATGGTTAAACTGAAAAAAAAAAAAAAAAAAAAAAAAAACAACAACAACAAAAAACAACTGTAGCTAGTCAGGTCACATGAAAACCTAAAATTACATTTCTACTAAATGGGTTTAGTATTAAACTGATTCTTTATGATTTAGTCTTATGCCCATAAATTCATGCATTCCTCACTTTTCATCTGTGAAAATTCTATTTTAGCACAGTGCCATTATCATATAGAACCTCAAATACTCAAAGTGCAGAGACTGTGTAATTCTCTGTCTTAAGTGAGATATCTGTGTCACAACCTCTCCTCCCAATGCTCAAGAATCACTGCAGGAGATGGGGAGGAAAACTGGTAAGAGGCAGACATGTTATATAACAACAGAAAAACAGTACTTCACCAATGCAATAAGATAGTTGCACATATGAACTCACAATTGTTTTGACACATACCTCTGATGTTGCAAGTCCAAGGCAGACAAAAACCTAACATGGTGTGTGGTGGTTGACACCAAACACCACCCCTAACTGAAAAGTGTTAACACTTGATAGCTGATAGGAAAAATCAAAGTTGGTTTTCTTTAAGGATTACTACAATTAATAAGAAGACCATGTGTCAGTCAAAGGACACACAGGTATATATGTGTGTATATATGTATGTATGTATGCATGTATGTATGTATGTATATGTGTATAATTATATGTATATGTGTATAAATATTTAGTAAAAGAGAAAATGAACATGAGCTTTAAAAAAGAAAAAGAAAGGGTATATTGGACTGCTTAGAGAGGGTTACTGAAGAAACTGTGTATTTATAATTTAAAGAAATAAAAGTAATGTTTAGAAGAAGAAAAAGAAGAATGAAGAGCAGCTGGTGAAAACTAAGTTTAGTGCAAGTAGATCCAAGAGGAATTGGGGGTGGGATTAACATGATTAAAATACACTGACCAAAATTCAAAAGAATTTTAAATAGGTAAAAATAAGAATTTTTACACAAATAAAATATATCTTGATTATACCCAATCCCTTCCTGCCTCCATCTAAATCTTCTGTACTGTAATCATAATCAAAACCATGGATGTTGATCATAGAGCCAGGAGATAATCTGGTAACAGGTTTTGTTTTGTTTTATTTGTTTGTTTGTTTTGTTTTTTTTTTTTGACAATTGGTCCTATTGTCAGATTCTTTCTTAAAATTTATGCATGTTTTCATAGTTTTGTGCTGCTCTCAACTCGGCTAAATACAGCTTCTTATTTTAATTTGTAGTGTTTAATTCAGAGATTCACAATTGATCAGTGTACTGAGAACTATCAGATATGAGTTTCAGACATAATAGGGCATCTGTAACAATTGTGATTGTTTTAAAATGTGTTTTTATGAAATGGATAAAGCATGCAATTGGCATTATAATTTACCATAAGTGAAAAATTTACACAGAATATTCTAAATTAGAATGTAACATGCAGCCACTAAATGCCATAGGAGAGAAGTAAGAATAAATATTAGTAATAAAGTGAGTACAATAGAATAACAGAGCAGAAAGATGATTCTATTTAATTAATTTTATTTGATTAATTTGGTTAATTTTATTGGATTTATTTCATTTGATTAACACAATAGGTATACTTGTTCCTGTCTATCATCCTTGCACTTAGATGGAGGTGGAGGCAGGATAATTTGCCATGAGTTCCAGAGCATCCTTGCTTTTATTGTTAGACTTTGTTTCAGAAAACAACATCAGAACAGAAAAAAGAAAATGTAAAATACTGTGAAATAAGAAATTCTGTCTCTGATTTATTAAACTGAGATAGATTTTTATTATGTCAATTCTTTTTTGAAATTGTGTGTTTAAAACTTCATTACAAGATTAAAGGAATTACTATAAGCATTTCTCAGACAAAGGCATATACATGCAATTACTTATTTTAAAAAATTATACAGTATAATGATTGCAAAAAAGCCTGTTAGAATAATTGACTACTTCTGATTAAAACTGAATAATTCAATTATAAGCATTCTGAATCTTACAAGAGGTATCTAGCATTTAAATTAAATTTACAATAGTTCTGTATATTTTACTTATATTATAGATAAAATTATTGTCAATCTAATATATTGTAAATAAATATAGTTTGTAAAATAACTTTTACAAGTATGAAAACTGCAATATTGAAAGTATAAATAAAATATAAATATAAATTTTGTATATTCTAGAACAGTGTAAGCTTCAATATACTTCATATATACTAACATAGTTTTTTAGTAACAAATTTCAATAATCATCAATACTAAATTGGAGAGAGCAAATTTATAGAAAATATAATTTTTATATCTATAATACTAAATTTAAAATAAAAACATCTTATAACCTTTTTGTGGTATACCTATATTCGATTACAGGTCTTCAAAATCTTGAAGCACTGTAATCAAGGAAATATAGATTTTTAGTTAAAATGTAATTATGACAATATATTGAACATATCTGAAAATGTTTTCATACTACATACTTAGCATACACTTTTACTAATTATTTATTTTATTTATTTACATCCCAAGACTATACGTTTGTGTATCATTTCTATAGTTTGTTATTTACATCCCAAATGTTGCCCTTCTCCCAGTATCTCCTAGCAGAGTTCTTTCCCCATTTACCTTCACCTCTTAAAGTGTGTGCCTCCTTGTATCTTCCCACTCTGGGGCACCATGTCTTAACAGAACAAGGCACATCTTTCCCATGGAAACCAGCCAAGGCAGTCCTCTGATGCATAGTGCCAGAACCTCAGACCAGCTTGCAAATGCTCTTTGGATGATGGCTCAGTCTCGAGAGGCTCCAAGGGGTCCAGGTTAGTTGAATCTATTGGTTTCTCATGGGGTTGTCATCACCTTCAGTTTCTTCAATACTTGCCTTAACTTACATAGGGATACCCTACCCTCAGTCCAATGTCTGATTGTTGTTGAAGAGTATCTGCATCTGTCTCAGTCAGCTGCTAGTAGTGCCTCTCAGAGGACATCCATGCTAGCTTCCTGTCTCCAAGCACAACATAGCATCAGTAATAGTGTCAGAGATTGGTGCCTGCCCATACAATGGATCCCTAGTTGAGCTGGTCATTGGTTGGCCATTCCTTCAGTCTCTCAAGATTTATCAGTTTGCCTTCAAAATTCATGATGTCCTCGTTTTAAATAGTTGAATAGTATTCCATCATGTAAATGAATCACCTTTTTCATATTTTTCTTTTGTTGAGGGATTTCTGGTTGTCTCCAGTTTCTGGTGATTAGAAATAAGTCTGCAATGAACATAGTGGAACATATATCCTTGTGGTATATTCTCAGAAGCAGTACAGCTATGTCTTTAGTAGATTTATTTTCACTTTTCTCAGGAACTGCCATTTTGAGTTCCAGAGTGGATGTACAAGTTTACAATCTCACCATCAATGGAGGCAAATCCCGTTTCTCTACATGTGCTGTCACTTGAGTTTAGCCATTCTTATTGATGTAAGGTGGAATCTCAGGGTCATTTTGATTTCAGTTTCCTTGATGACTAAGAATATTGAACATTTCTTTAAGTGTTTCTCTGCCATTCAAAATTCTTCTTTTCAGAAATATCTATTTAGATATGTACCTCACTTTTATTTGTGCTATTTGGGTTGTTGGTGCCTAACTTCTTGAGTCTGTTAAATATTTTAAATATTAGACCTCTGTCATATATACAGCTGGTGAGGATCTTTTCCCAATCTGTAGGTTGCATTTTTGTCATTTTGTCATATTGACACAAAACAGTCCTCAACAGATACAAGAAGACTGAAATAACTACTTGCATTCTATAAGATCACCACAGGTTAAATCTGGACTTCAAGAGCAGAACAATGAAGACAACAGAAAGTGTATATACTCATGGGAACTGAACAACTCTCTACCCAATTGGTCAGGGATGAAATAAATAAAAACATTAAATACTTTCTAGAATTCTGTGAAAATAAAATGCACAACATAACACAAAACTTATGGGACACAATAAAAGCAGTGTTAAGAGAAACTCAAAGCACTAAGTGCCTTCATAAAGAATGTGGAGAGGTCCTATACTAGGAACTTAACAGCACACTTTACAGTTCTAGAGTAAAACAAAACAAGCATACACAAGAAGAGAAGATTCCAGTAAATAGTCAAACTGAAAATTGAAATCAACCAATTAGAAACAGAGAGAACAAAATGAAGATTCAATAAAACCAAGAGTAGGCTCTTTGAGGAAATCAACAATACAGACCAACCCTAAACAACCTAACTAAGAGGCACAGAGAAAGTATCCAAATTAACAAACTCCAAAACAAAAAGGGAAATATAAAAACAGAAACAGAGAAAATTAAAAAATATTATCAGGTCTTACAACAAAAGCCTATACTCCATAGGACTGCAAAACCTAGATGAAATGGATTATTCTCCAGACAGATACTATGTAACAAATTTAAATCACAATCAGTTAAACTACCAAAAAAATCCTATAATCCCTAGGCAACAGAAGCAGTCATTAAAAAACTCCCAACCAAAAATAAAGCCCAGTGCAGATTGTTTTAGGGAAGAATTCTACCAGACCTTCAAAAAAAGAGCTAATATCAATAATCCTCAAACTATTCCACAAAATAGAAAGAGAAGGAACAACTACCTCGTTTGTTCTATAATCCCACAGTTACCCTGATACCTAAACTACTACGCAAAGACATGACAATGAGAAGACCTCAAAATAATTTTACTTATGAACATCAATGCAAAAATACCCAAAGAAATTGCTGCAAATGGAATCCAAGAACACATCAAAAATTTCATTCATCAAGATCAAGTAGGTTTTATCCTGGGATTCAGGGATGGTTCAATATATGAAAATCCATCAAGGTAATCCACTATATAAACAAAGAAAAAAATCACATGATCATCTCATTAGATGCTGAAAAAGCTTTTAACAAAACTTAATACCCATTTATGTTAAATGTCTTGGAGAGATCAGGAATTTAAGTCACAGACATAATATACAGAAAACAAGTAGCCAACATCAAATTAAATGGAGAGAAATTTGAAGCAATCCTACCAAAATCAGGGACAAGACAAGATTGCCATTCTTTTCATATTATTCAAACACTTACCCACCCACTTCTGACAGAGCACCCTAGCATTCCCTTATACTGTGTCATCAAAACTCCATAGGAGCAAGGGTCTCCCCTCCCATTGATGCCAGATTAGACAATCTTCTGCTGCATATGCAGCTGGAGCCATAGGTACCTCCATGTGTACTTTCTGGTTGTGGTTTAGTTCCTGGGAGCTTTGGGGGGGGTTGGGGGTTGATATTGATGTTCTTCCTAGGGGGTTGCAAACCCCTTCACCTCCTTCAGTCCTTTCCCTAACTCCCTTTTGGGATCCCATGCTCAGTCTGATGGTTGGCTGCATACATCCAGATCTGTATTTGCCAGGATCTGGCAGAGTCTCTCAGGGGACAGCTATGCCAGGTTCCTATCACCAAGAACTTCTTGCATCAGCAATAGTGTCTGGGTTTGGTGTCTGCAGATGGGATGGATCCCTAGGTTGAACAGTTTCTGAATGGTCTTTCCTTCAGTCTCTGCTCCATCCTTTGTCCCTGCATTTCCTCTTGATAGGAGCAACTCTGGATTAATATATTTGGGATGGGTGGGTGGCCCCATCCTTCAATCAGGGGCCATACTTATCCATTTGATATGGTCTCTACAATTTCTATCTCCCCTTTGTTGGTCATTTTGGCTAATGTAGTCGACTGTTAGGTTTGGAAAGGTATCAGGTTCTTGGCATCTGTGTCTTTCTAGTGGCTCCCTGTTTCCAATCTCCCATTCAAAATTTTGACTTTCAGTACTTCTCTCTCTCCTCCTGTATCTCATCCAGCCCCCTCTTATCCACCCCTCCTTTCTCCCTCCCAGATCCCTCTATCCCTCTACCTCTTGAGATTATTTTATTTCCCTTTCTGATTAGGACTGAAGCATCCATACTTTGGTCTTTCTTCGTCTTGGGTTTCATATGGTCTGTGAGTTGTATCATGGATTTTCAGATCTTTTTTGGCTAATGTCCACTTATCAATGAGTATATACCATTTGTGTTCTTTTGTGACTATGTTATCTCACTCAGGATGATATTTTCAAGTTACATCTCTTTGCCTGTAAATTTCATGAAGTCCTTGATTTTAATTCTTGAGTAGTATTCCACTGTGTAAATGTATCACATTTTCTGTATCAATTCCTCTCTTGAGGGAGATCTGGGTTGTTTCTAGCTTCTGGCTATCATAAATAAGGCTGCTATGACCATAGGATGATAGCAGATGCTGGCAAGGATATAGAGAAAGAAGAGCACTCCTCCATTGTTAGATGGATTGCAAGCTGGTACAACTATTCTGCAAATCACTCTGGAGGTTCTTTAGAAAACTGGAAATAATTCTACCTGAGGACCAAGTTATACCACTCTTGGGCATGTACCCAAAAAGATGCCCCAACATATAACAAGAAACATTCTTAAATTCATATGGAAAGCCAAGAAATCCAGGATAGCCAAAACAATTCTGAAGAATAAAGAACATCTGGAGCAATAATCATTCCTGACCTCAAGAATTATACTATACTGAACTATAAAAAAAATTATAAAAACCTTATGATATTGGTATAGAGAAAGACAGGTTGATTAATGGAATAGAATTCAAGGCCCTGAAATAAACTCATATACCTAAACACACTTGATTTTTGACAAAGAACCCAAAACCATACAATGGATAAAAAAAAAAATGCATCATGCTGGTTTAACTGTTGGTCTACACATAGTAGAATGCAAATTGATCCATATTTATCAGTCTACATGAAGCTCAAGTCTAATAAAAGACAAAGTGGAAATGCCTTGAAGGCATGGGCACATAATTTTTTTTTTCCTGAACAGAGAGCAGTGGCTTAGGTTCTAAGATAAACAACTGATAAATAGACCTCAGAAACTGAAAAGCTTCTGTAAGGCACAGGATTCTGTAAGGCATAGGATGCTGTCTGTAAATCAAAACATCAGCCTACAGATTAGAAAATAGTCTTCACTAAGTCTCCATTTGATAGAGGGATAATACGAAATATATACTGAACTCAAGAATTTAGACTCCCCAAAACGTAATAACCCAGTTAAAACATGGGGTACAGATCTAAGCAGGAATTCTCAACAGTAGAATCTCAAGTGGTCAAGAAGCACTTAACAAAATTTACACTATACTTTTCTTTAAATTATATCCCAGTAATTATATGGCAAGAGATTTTGAAATGTGTTATTCCTTAGATTTTTATAAGGCAAAATGGGAATCATGGAGATAAAAACAATATTAGCATATAAAGAGAGATTTTACAAGTTCATCTGAGTTAAAGGTTATTATAAGAAAATTATTATTTAGTAGGATTATCAAAAGAGATATATCTTTTATTACATGAACACAAAATATGAGTAATAGCTATTCTATTGTTTCCACTGTATGAAATATTATGTAAAGTATAAATCATAAAATATCATGACACTCATTCAAAACATTATGGAAAGACCAACATAATATACTGTACTCATAGTTTCTTTTTTATATAGAAACTTTTGGACACTCCTGTATGCAGCATAATCAATGTAAATGCTGATTCTATTATAATTTTCTCAGATTAAAGAACATATATTGATGGTAATTCTATAGCTTAGATCAATAGATAAATATGGCAATATTAAAAATTATTTTAACTAATGTTCTGGACTTTGGTCTAGAAAATAAATATATGAGAACCACTAAAAGAAGAATAATATATTTTGGATTAAGCAAATTCAGTTCGTGGTCTCTATGATCATGAGTCTCTTCAATTTTGAGTCTGAGGTAAGAGAGAATCATCAGAATGGCAGGTGTGTGATGTAGAGGAGGTTGTTCATCTCATTGAGACTGGAAGTAAAGGAAAAAGAAGGAACAAGAGACAATACACTATACTTTTAAAAGCATATTAGCAACCTACTTGTAACAGCATAAAAGTCTATATCCACCAATTATTTTTTACAACATCAAATAATGCATTCATCAACAGGTCAATTTAATAATTTTTCATTGTGAAAGCCTTAATCTATAATGGAGTTAGTCCATGAGTCTTCAACACATGGAATACTCAAACCTGAATAGTTGCAAAATATATGAACTAGTAAAATAAAATGCTAGATTTCTTCAAAGCAATATATCCAGGAGAAACTATATTTTAGTACTACATGTGAGTACATGAAAATATCTTTCCACCATTGTCACAGAGCCTATGTTCATTCTTCTTTCAATTCCCACATTTAGATCCTTGAGCATCACAAATCCCATCCACTAAAAATTCAAAATTTGAATATGTAACAAACATTTTATTATAAACATCCTAGTAGTATACTCTCAAAATGCTATCACACCAGTTTGGAGAGAATTAATAGAATTCTTCTATTACCAATTGATTTTTTTAAAATTTTGTTTGTGTAGATAAAACATCATAGAATTGTAATAAATTAATATACCATGATATTAAAATTTAAAATGAGCATTGTTTATAGAATATTTGCTAAATTGATTGATTTACATATAAAATATTAAATTTTTAATTTTTTTCTTTTATTCTTGTGTGTGTAGCTAAAATTTAAAGAATAAATTGTGGGTATGGATGTGATTGATTCAATATATAATTTTTGGCAACTCTTCTTTCATTTTTCAAATAATTTATACACTAAAAATTCCCTAAGTATGGGAACTTACATTAAAATTAAATGAAAAATATAAACTTGGGAATATTGTTTTAAAAAATTATTTAAACACTTTAATTCATTGTACAAAAATATCAAAATCAATATTTTAGAAGCTTAATATTTTATATAATTATATAAATAAAACATCAACAAATCAAAATATAATCATCTTAATGCATGTCCCAAATTAGTAATTCTAACTTAAATAATTTTGTAATGTCAAACCTCAAAGTCCTGTCAAACAAAAACATTTTATTCAAAAGTTAAACAAATGGAACCCATTTGTTAACTGATTAACAAATGGAACACGGCTAGGCTGGCTAATAGCCCTAGACTATATAGGCCATAAACCTAAGGGAAAACCAAATAATCCTGTTCTGTTAACAGCCCCCAACAGCAAAATTACACTATGATAAACCAGCAATAGTCATAGATCACTGTTTTGCTTAGCCATCATCAGAGCTTCATTGTGCTATAGATGGGGAAATGTACACAGATCCAAGCTAAAAAATGTGCTGATAGTGAAAGGTCTTGAATCAAAACTCAGTCCTAAATGGGATATCTTCATCAAATCCTTTCTGTCAAGAATAAGAAGACTCTGTAGAAGAGGAGACAGAAAACTTTTAAGAGCCAATAGAAATGGAAGACACAGGAAACAAGGGCTTTCTGATATAACAAGACTGAAACATATATGACCACTTTTTCTTACACAGAATGTATCTACAATTGATAATTGCTCAAAAAGGAAAAAAATAGTTTTCTTCAGCAGAATCTCAATAGGTATAACCACAACACACAAGGGCAATCCCCTATGACTAGCAGCAGATGTCCAACGCAAACAAACCAGTAGTAGTTTTCAAGGATTTGGGCTGAAAATGTTTATGTAATCATATTATCTTTTCCCTTCAGTGTCTTTTGCTTGGATGTTATTATTTCTTTTTTTTTTTTTTTTTTTTTTTTTTTACTTTTTTTTACCCCCCCGGATGTTATTATTTCTAATTTTGTGTTTTTGTGGGATATCTGTGTATCTCTCCATCTGTGTATATTTCTCTGTTACTATGTGTATTGTTTGCTTGTTTACTCTTATTCTTGTTTGTTCTTATATTATTTTAGACACTAATTTGTTTGCGAAAGAGGGAAAGAAAGTATATGCATTTGGGTGTGTAAAGGGGAAGGGAAGATCTAAGAGGAGATAGAGGAGGGGAAACCAGGATCAGAATACTGTATGAAATAATATGTTTTAAGTAAACATATTCATCAAAGACTAACAAGGGAATAAATCATTCTAAGAATATAAACTAAACTAGAGTCAATTATATTGGCCATTCTAGAAAGATATTAGTATTATATATTTTGTAATACATTTGATAATATAAAAATGTATTGATCTGCATTCATGTTTTATCTTTTTTGATATTGGGATACCTTAATATTATCAGATACACACTGCTATAGGCTGTGCCACTACTTTTGTATAACAAATATGTATATGTGTATGTGTGTATATAGTTAATATTCAAGAACATATATGATTTAAAGGCTATAAGACAAATCTATCTTTAAATATATTCTTCTATGTTTGTGTTTTAATTTGAGGTTCAAAGTGATTTTTAGAAATCAGTATTCTGTAACCACACATTTTCCCCATGATTTCCTGTTTGTATTGTGTTGTACTATTAATATAGCACATTTTTCTCATTAGTGCATTAATATAATAAATTAATAATGCATTAATAATAGTGCATTAATAATAAATATAATTGTTATATATTTAGCTGAAGAACATTTGGGGAAAGTTTCTTTTATGTTACTTACTTCTCTCTTAAATGTAATTAGATATTTTCAGTTTCTTAAATATATGAAATTGCAAACATAAGCCACTGTTCTCAGCTCAAATTCCATTCTCCGTGCTTTTTGTCTACCATCCAGATCCCACCTAGATAACACACTAGATGAAGTTGTCATATCTACTTAGGTTCCTCTGAACTGTGACAGCTTCTCATATTTTATTTACTTTGAGCCATTTTGATAGCTTTAAGGGTTTATCAGACATTGTATAGAATGACTGTCAGTTTCAGTTCATTTGATGTGTTTCTCATAGAGGGAAAGATTCTATGTGCCTGTGACGTAAACCTACTCTATCAGGCAGAATATATTCATGGTACAAACATGTTCAAAGAGCTTGAAAAGATATAAACAAATGATAGTACTGGTTATTGCTAAATGATGCCCGTGTGTGTGTGTTTGTGTATGTGTATATATCTTTGTGTGTATACATACATTTATGCACATAGCTGTGTGTGTCTGTGTGTGTGTGTCTGTGTGTGTGTGCATCAAACCAAAGAAGTACAAAATATAAACCACTAAGCATAGCAAATTTGAAAGGATTTCTGAGCTCAAATCCTAACTGCAAGTATAAAACAAAAAGAAAAAGAGAAACAGAAGTGACACTGTAGTTTAATTTCTGAAAGCTCATCTTGGTGTTATACTTCCTCCAACAAATCCACAACCTCCTCATAACAACCTTACCACAACAAGTGTTAAATTCCCAACAGCAACAATCATGGGAGACATAGTGTTCAAATACCTGAGTGATATTTCTTACTGAAACAATCACAAAGACAGACTAGAAAGAACTAAGAGGCTCATCAATGCTAAATGAAATGACACTAATTGTCCACATAGTACAATAGTATATATCACACAGGGTGGTTTGTAAAGTTATTGACACTTTTTTTCTAGGTATAAGAAACTAGGAGTAGAAGTCACATGGGAAATGATTAATTCTGTATATAAAATTCACAACGGGTGAAATTGCAGAGTAAGAAGTGGAGAATGCTTACTTGGTGGGCATTCTGGGTGCTACAAAGCTGTGTTCCTTGCCATTTTATTTAGGAATAATTAGGAAGTTGAACAATACAAATGCCCACCATTGAAAACTGGATAATAAAAATGATTCACAAGAGTCAGAATCCTTCTGGGTTACCATCTGCATCCTGAAGCTAATCCTGTATCATAGCTCTTTGTACCCAAAACCCATCCTGAGAGAGCTGATCTCCTAGGAGTGCTGACACACTTAAGATCACAGCTCTCCATACACTAATCCTGCCCAAAGAGCTGATCTCCTATGAGTGCTGACATACCTAAGATCACAGGCTCACAGACTCACGGGAGTGACTAGTTAAAGTCAGAGATAGCAAGACCAGCAAACACCACAGATAACCAGATGGTGAGAGGCAAGCATTAGAACATAAGCAACAGAAACCAAGCCTACTTGGCATCATTAGAACTCAGTTCCCTGACCACAGCAAGCCCTGGATATTCCAACACACCTGAAAAGGAACATTCTGATTTAAAAATCATATCTCATAATGATGATAGAGGATATTAATAAGGACATAAATAATTTCCTTAATGAAATACAGGAGAACACAGGTAAACAAGTAGAAGCTCTTAAAGAGGAAACACATAAATCCCTAAAGAATTACAGAAAACACAACCAAACAGTAAAGGAATTGAACAAAACCATCCAGGTCTAACATGGAAATAGAAACAATAAGAAATCAAAATGGAGACTTCCGGGAATAGAAAATCAGGGAAGACAGAGTCATAGACACAAGCATCACCAACAGAATCAAAAGAATGAAAGGAGAACTCAAGTGCAGAAGAACAAGAAAACTTTAAACACCAAGTAAAAGGAAAATGCAAAATGCAAAAAGCCTAACCCAAAACATCCAGGAAATCCAGAAAATGAGAAGACAGATCAGGGCAAGAAAGTATACAAAGGAGCTAATTCCTAACTCAAAGGAAAGTAAATATCATCAACAAAATTTAAGACGAAACATCTGACCAAAGGAAAGAGATGCCTATAAATATACAGCAGAACTACTGAAGAAATTGTTGGATCAGAAATGAATTCCTACTATCACATAATAATAAAACTCCAACACAACCAAAGGAAAGAAATATTAAAAGCAGTGAGGGACGAGGAAGAGAATAAGAAGGGTCAAGTAACATAAAAGAGATCCGATCCAGAATTACAACAACTTCTCAACAGAGACTATAGAAAAGCCAGAAGATCCTAGGAAAAGGTAAGACCCTAAAGAGAACACAAATGCCAACACCCAGCCTATTAACACAGCAAACTCACAACTACCATAGGGAGAGAACAGATATACCATGACAAAAATCAAATTTAACCAAATATCTTCCACAACAATTAGCCGTAAACATATGCATAAATAGAGGTGAAAATTTCAACACAAGGAAGAATACACCCAAGAAAAAGGCAAGAAACTAAATTCATTAACTAACAAAAAAAAGAAGATAGTCACAAAAACATAATTCATACCATTTAGCATACACAAAATAACATAAGAAAATAACAAAGTCATAAATCATTCTTAATATCTAATGAGTCAATTTCCCAATTAAGAAAAAAAAAATAGACTAACAGACTGGATAATTAAACAGGACCCGGCAATTTGCTGCACCCACATTCATAAAAGAAACTTTACTAAAGCTCAAAGCACACATTCGACTTCACAAACAATATTGGAAGACTTCTACTCTCCATTCTCATCAATGGACACATCATGGAAACAGAAACTAAACAGAGGCACAGTGAAACTAGTAGCAGTTATGGACCAAATGGAATTACCAGATATCTATAGATCATTTCATCCTCCAAACAAAAGAATATAGTTTCTTCTCACCATCTCATGTTACCATCTCCAAAATTGACCATATAATTGGTCACTATATTCAGATGATAAGATAGTACACTTAAGTGACCTCAAAAATTCCACCAGAGAACTACAGCTGATAAATAACTTCAGCCAAGTGGTTAGATATAAAATTAATTCAAACAAATCTGTAGTCTTGCTCTACTCAAAGGATAAACCAACTGAGAAAGAAATTATGGAAATGACAACCTTTGAAATAGTCACAAATAATATAAAATACCTTTCTATGACTCTAACCAAGCAAGTGAAAAATCTGTATGACAAGAACTTCAAATCTCTCAAGTAAGAAATTGAAGAAGTCCTCAGAAGATTGAAAGATGTCCCAGGATCATGGATTGGCATGATTAATATAGAAAAAAATGGCCATCTTGCCAAAAGCAATCTACAGATTCAATGCAATCCCCATCAAAATTCCAATTCAGTTCTTCATAATGGAGTTAGAAAGGACTATTCTCAGATGAGTTAGGATTAATCAAAAACCAGGATAGTGAAAACTATTTTCAATATTAAAAGAACTTCTTGGGGAATCACCATACCTGATCTCAAGCTGTATTACAGAACAATGATGATAAAAATGGCATTGTATTGATGAAGAGACAGGTAGGTAGATCAATGGTATAGAATTGAATACCTAGAAGTAAATCCACACAACTATGGTCACTTGATTTTTGACACAGTAACTAAACCATCCTGTGGATAAAAGAAAGCATTTTCAACATATGGTGCTGGTTCAACGGAGGGTCAGCATGTAGAGGGATGCAAATCATTCCATTCTAATCTCCTTGTCCAATGCTAAAGTCAAATGGATTAAGGCCCTCTATATATAACCAGATACACAAAATCTAATAGAAGAGTAATGGGGAAGAGCTTTGAACACATGGGAATAGTGGAAAATTTCCTGAACAGAACAATGGCTTTTTCTGTAAAATTAACAATCTTACAATGGGACATCATAAAATTGAAAAACTTCTGTCAGGCAAAGCATACTCTCAATAGAACAAAATGGCAGCCAACAGGTTGAGAAAAGATCTTTACCAATTCTACACCCAATAGGGAGCTAATATACAACATATACAAAGAACTCAAGAAGTTACAATCTAGAGAACCAAATAAACCTATTTAAAAAAAAAAAAAAAAAAAAAAGGAAACAGTTAAAAAAGAATTCTCAACTGAGGAATATTAAATGGCTGAGAAGCACCTAAAGAAACGTTCAACATTCTTAGTCATCAGGAAAATGCACATTACTTCAAAACGACCCTGAGATTCCACCTCACCCTAGTCAGAATGGCTAATATTAAAAACTCAGGTGACAACAGATGCTGGCAAGGATATGAACAAAGAGAAACACTCCTCCATTGTTGGTGGGCATATACCTCAACGATGCTCCAAAATATAACAAGGGCACATGTTCCACTAGATTCATAGCCGCCTTATTTATTGTAACCAGAAACTGAAAATAACCCATATGTTCTTCAACAGAGGAATGAATAAAGAAACTGTGGAACATTAACACGATAGAGTACTAATCAGCTATAAAAAACAATGACTTCATGAAATTCTGAGGCAAATGCATAGAACTGGAAAATATCATCCTGAGTTAGGTAACACAGACACAAAAGAACACACTTGGTATATGATCACTGATAAGTGGATATTAGGAAAAAGCTTGGATTACCCATGATACAACTCAGAGATCACATGAAGCTCAATAAGAAGGAAGAAAAATGTGTGGATGCTTCAGTCCTACTTAGATACAGGAACAAAATAATCATGGAGGTAGAGGGTGGGAGAGAGTCAGAGAAAAAGAGGAGGGGGAGGGGAAAGTGAGGACAGTATCAGGTATGGGAGGAGACACAGGTGATGTAAAAACATTCAGGAAATTGAACAGAGGAGTATAGCAATGAGTGATGGAAAACTGTGTATAGCTACCATAAAGTCTCAGAAGCCAGGAAAGTAAAAGGCTCCCAGGACCAAACGGGGATGACATTGGTTGAAACAAACAAAAAGTGATTGGAGAACCTTTAGAGAGCATACGGAGATGCTAGGGACAGACTCATTTGGGGGATGAGGTCATTCACTCATCTCTATAATTTTAACCCAGAAATGCCCTTGTCTAATAGAAAACTAGAGACAAAGCGTGGAGCAAAGATAAAAGGAAATGCCATCCTGAGCATCTATCACATATGCAGAAACAAACTCAAACACTATTGCTAATGCGAAGAAGTGCTTACTGACAGGAGCCTGATATAGCTGTTTCCTGAGAGGCTCCGCCAGAGCCTGACCAATACAAATGCTGATGCATGCAGCCAACCATCTGACTGAGCACAGGGACCCCAATGAAAGTGTTAGGAGAAGGACTGAAGGAGCTAAAGGGGTTTGCAACATAAGAAGAACAACAATATCAACCAACCAGACCCCCATTGCTCCTAAGGACTAAATCACCAAAGAAGAAGTACACATAGAGGGCCGGATAGCTCCAATTGCATATGTAGCAGAGGATGGCTTTATCCAGCATCAGTGGGAGTGGAGTCCTTTGTTTCTGTGGAGGCTCGATGCTACAGTGTAGGGGAATGCTAGGGTCGTGAGGCAGAAGTGGGTGAGGGGACTCTCATAGAAGCAGGGGAAGGGGAATGGGATCGGGGGGTTGGGAAAGAGGATAACATTTGAAATGTAAATGAAATATCCAATTAAAAATGATTCATATATACATGATACAAATTTACTCAGATGTTAAGAAGCACGGAATTTGCAGGTGAATAGTTGGAAGTAGAATATATCACACTAAGTAACCCATTTCTTGAGCAACCTAGAAAGACAAATACTGGATGTTCTCATTTATTGAAACTCCAATAACCTAGAATAATCATAAAACTAGAAAAATGGGAGAGGCAGGTCCAAGGTGAAAATGGAGGAATTCTCTGTAGTATGGGGATCAAGACACAAGTGCTTTGAGGTGATAAATGAGAAAAACAAAAGATAGCTTTGACTGTGTACGGTGTAAATGGGCAACAAAGATGGAGAGGGAATGAAGAAAGATAAATAATAATGAGAATGTTTGAAAAGTAATATATAATCGTTTTCTGTTTACATAACCTATATACAATATACGTGAAGAATATTCAGATTATATGCTACATAGAATCACAGAATCATACATGAAAATCTCTAGATGTTTGTGGTCAAGGAAGTTCATGAACCCTCAAAACAGTATAGTCTGTGGCTGTTGCCCTTAGTTGCCACCCTCAATTTAAAGGACAGGCCCTAATGATAAAGACATCATGAATGTTAGACAATGTACCTGTAGAAATTCAGCTAGAACTGATCTGGGGATTACTGCCCTAAATATTAGCTTTCATTGTATCAAGACTTGCTATGCAAGCTGCCAAGAGAGAAAAGCAATCAAGTTTTTTGCAACAGTAAAATCTATAAAACACAGCAATGGCTGAACTGACAAAATATCCACAATGGTGTAATTATGGCATATTTTAATTTGATGATAACCAACATCAATTTAATTGGTCATAAGTCCTCTCAACATGAGGGACATCATGCTTGGGACTGTAAACTTAGCCAACTCTTTGTGGCTGGAGAGATCATAGATCTACATGGAGAGTCTTCTTATAACAGTCTCCTAAAGTAGTATGCTTTCTGTTTTCTAAATTCCTATCCTTACACTTACAGGTAAGTGTAGCTCTTGTATATCATCAATGAAAATCCATGCAGCAGATGAAGGATCTTTCAGCAAACTACAACTTGTCAAAATGCAGAAAATAAGTGACTATGGAGTGTCCAACACCTACTGATACATCACAACATAACCACTAAATCAAAGACTCTAGGAAATCATTGAAGAGGTGTTGGAAAGTTTGTAAATGTGTGAGTGTGTGAGAATCAGGATACCTGTTGATAAAATAGGTCCACTAGATACAAGACAAAGAATATCACCTGTAAACTTTTATGGATATGGTTTCCTGAAGAAGATCAGTTAACATGGCATTAAAAATACAAAAAATTCCACATGGTATCCCCACAAATAAAGAGCAACAAGAGGTCAATGACTACTGAGAGTAGTCAATCAGTTTTCTCTAGGAAGAAAACCCTATGTAAGTTTGCTCAAACACGGTAGATAGTCCTGGGCACTTCCACATGTAAGTAAAGCTAAATTGATTCAGTATGTTACATATACCTATATTTACTCTTGAAACAACAATAACATATAATGAATCTGGAAAGGAGAGCAATTGGAGGAGGAATGGGCTGGTAGGAATGTCGTAGATGCAATATTTCATCAGTATTAAATAGTAAGTACCATATTTATTAAAATTTTATAAGGGTATAAATCTAGAGAGAAATGGTGATTACATCACATCACAAATATATCAAATATTAACAACACAGTTTATATATATACAGGTTATAAAATTATTCCAATTTTGTTTGTTTTGTTTGACCCTTGCATATTAGTACAAAAATTTGAATTAGACGTTGCCTAAATCATTTTATAGCATGTGTTAACCATTTTCATTTCCTAGAAGAAAAATACTATTGAAAATTCACTTGTTTTTTGAGTTTTAAAACTGAGACTAAAATTAAGGGATTCATAAAAATAAATTGTATAAGAAACAATAAAATAACTTAATGGTATTTATGTTATAGGCTTTTATTTTCTCATTATTTAGAAGTAAAATTCTGATAGAATTTGAAAAATAGTCTATGAAAAATAGCTTCAATTATAGTTCCTGAGATCTATTTGTAATCTTTCTATATCTATAACCAAATTTTCAAAATACATACCTCCCTTTGATACCAAAAAAAAAAAAATGCTTTTATTTCTATTGTCAGTGATTGAAACTAAGTGATGTAAAGCCTGTTCTATTGTTTCCTGACTTTAGCATGCCTAGTTGACAATTAGTGCAAATGATCTGTTTATTGGTGTTTCCTGCAGTATCTTCATGCATGAATTTAGATTTTCTTTCATGAAAAGATGAAACTCATAAAGTTATGAATCTATGAAAAATAAACATGAAGTTATTTTTCTATCTTATTTGACTGTAGGGACTGAAGGAATGCAGGTGTCTTATTTGATTGTAAAGACACAAGGAACCAGGTGCATCCTGTCTTAACTTTGTGAATACTGATGCTCTTTATTGTCAATGATACGAAAAACTTGAAATGTACTCAACATTTGTGACAGATACTGACTGAAATTGTGATTTTCTTGTGGAAAACATTGTGTGAGAAAGTGATTTTTCAATGAGATGCTGGGATACTGCATTGGGGGTGGGGATAATGACTAACTGACCTTGATTTTTTTCTTTTCCCATAGATTTTCCAACACTTAAAAATCTTTTCTTCAAGATTGTTTTAGCAGTCTAGTATTTGTGACTCAACACATGTCATAGCAAGGTCACACATGAAGGATGCTTGAAGAAGTACCAGTGAACAGGGGAATACAGATTTTAATGTCAACAGGTTCAAACTGCTGACAGAGTGGACATACTTGCTAAGACAAGTGATCCCACAGGAAAAGTGCATTTCTGAAATTGATAGCTGATCTGACTGTAGGGTGTCCTGGGAAAAGAGAAGGAGGGAGTGTGCTAAGGCTGAATAACCCTACAGTTGTCTGATTAAGCTATGGGATTCCTCTAGATTTTCTTTTAAAATATTTTAAAACTAAAATTAGATAACTTCATAAAAACTGGCTGTCTTTTACTTATAAACATATTTTTATGCTTAGAAGAATAAAATAATCTATTTGTGGTGATTTTCCTCTTTGAACAGAACCAAAAGAATATCTAAGATTGTTCTTATGAAACAAAGTAACTTCAACGCCAAGTCCAATAATACTGTCAGTGTTTCCATTACAAGGAAAAGACAGAGACAAATATATATTAATTATTGTTATACCTGACATGGTTAGTTCCTTAATACAAATGATATCATGTCTCATCATAGATTTTTTTCAGAGTGCCTGAGGATGTTTTTAATAGGAAGAAAGAATCTACTCAAGGCTGTAAAAATGAAAGCTTCTCTGACACTGGGAATTAGTGCTAATACTAGGTTTTAGATGAGGGTATTGATTCACTTGCAAGAGGAAGGAAGACACTTTAAGCATTTGTGCCAGGATATTTAACAAGTTCTCTTTGAGCCATTATTATTGCTTAACTGCTAAATAATACATTTCTTTTCTTCAAAACTTGTAAAATGTCAAAAAATAAATACACAGTACCTTATAGTACAATTTAAAACACACACACACACACACACACACACACAACACACTATCTAAACATCTTATCTTGAATCCTTTGCTGATGCAGACCTGTATGTATGCATGTTTATGCACATGCACACATTCACACAGACATAGTCTATACATATATTTAAATGCATGGTAAATATTATTTAAAATGAATAATATATCACTTAAGCTATAATATATAATGTCATCATATAGGTTCTAGGTCCAACTGCTTTAGAATGTTATTTTAAATTTAATTCCTGCATATCAAAAGAAAACTACAAGTCACAAAATCCTTGAGTGTTTTACACATTTATTCACATAGAAGGTAACATTAAAAAGGCTGATTATTGTGAATCTCCATGATACAAAGTGGCTGTCTAGATCATTCTTTTATGCTGCTTATAGTCATAAGATTGGAAGACTCTTAACTGTATGCTTTACTGACCCTAGCTATAAGTTGTATATTGACAAGGCCATCCATTGTATTTAATTCCCTAGAGCATATAATGTCCAAAATGATCTTTTCCTTCTAAACATTATTTGTTTGAATAGTGTAGTTTTCCTATGCCAACATCAGTTTTGTTTACTCTATATTGAATTTAGAAGAGTAAGACTTGTGTAAACTGCAGTCACGGGAGTCATGTGGTCACGTGTGTGGTCAGTGGTGTCCTCTTGATTCTATGAAATATGTTTGCAGATATTTATTGGAAATATGGTTTCATCCATTTCCATATTTTCTCATATCTTCTTTGAGCAACTGAATCTCAACCACAAAAAAAACATTTGCTTCTGTGATTATCAACTACTCAACTAAAACTGATGCTATTTAAATCTACAATATACATTACTAAGGAAGTTCTTCTAAACTTACCAATATACTTACAAGGAGTCCTCAAGTATTATACAAAGTTTTCCTTTAAATTATTGTAAAATATTTGCCAAAAGGATTAAAAAATTGTTTTATCTTTGCAATGCTTTTCTTTTCAGATTGTTACTTAATTCTCATTTAATTTTTGTATTGCTGGAATTTCCTTGTACATTTGTTTTATGTTTCCAATGATAATATCTTAATTAAGGGGAAGAGAGTTATAGTAACTTTGAAATGTTTTATTCACTACATGTCTGCCCTCTTCCCAATTATGTGATTGAACTAGTGAGATAGTATTAAGAAGTAATCTTTGGGAACTGTTTAAGTTTTCTCGAGGTCTTAAACAGACACGCACATGACAAGGTTAGTGTAGGTCTAGGGGGCAAACAGCCTTCTCTGAAGCAGGAGTATGTCCTTTCTAGCAGTGCAGTTGTCATGACACCCTAGTCTTGGACTCCAAACATCCAAAACTGACAGAAGTATTTCTTTACCATTAATTTACTCAGTATTTTCCTAAACTAGTTCAAACTTAGGCAATGAAATGTAAAACCTGACATATGCATTTGAATATATTAGATACAATTTCATATAATGTTTATGAATGGAATTAAGGGAAACCAATTTATACAAAGAAAAATTAGTCCTTAGGAGATTTCTTATTGAATAAATTATTTGCTGCATAAGCTTGAAGCTTTGTGTTCTGATCCCTAGAACCTATGTTAGTTTCTGGTGAGCATGATTGCTTACTTTGTACTGCAATTTCAGCACTTCGAAAGTGACAGAAAATTCCTTGGTTGTATCGAACACATCTGTGGTTCATGAAAGCCTACAAAGTAACAAGTTGTACAGTGATTAATGAAAAATCTGACATCAGCTTCAGAATTATACAAGTACAAGCATGCATACAAAGGCATCTGCATGCAGAGGTGCAACCATACAAATTTGAATATGTATACATGTATGCATGTACATCAAACCATATACCTAGGAGAAAGAGAGAGAAAAGAGAGAGAGAGAGAGAGAGAGAGAGAGAGAGAGAGAGAGAGAGAAGAAATAATGTGGTTTTTCAGAAAATTCCAAAGCTTGCCTGCTACTATCCTGTCTAGTGTGATTGCAACCTGTGGTTAAAAATGTACAGGGACAACATTATTGTTCTTGTCCTTTGTTATTCAGTATGGTTTATTTTTATCAGCCATTACATTCAGTTGCAGGAACTGAAGACGTCCCTTTACTCTATAACGATAGTAATGTTTGTAACAAGAACTCTTTGGTACAAAATGTCACATTTTCAAGTCAAGATAGATATTTATTCAAACCTTAATCTTTATATACACTTCCAATATGGAAATCAAATATGTATGTCTACATTCCATGATACTCTGTCATCTCCGCTATTTCAATGAGCAGTTGATCAGCCTGAAAGACATCCAGCAGCCTCCCAAACTTCTGTCAAGTCTTTGATCTACTTAGTTTAACCAGCATGCCCTTCAAGTAGCTAGTTGCTACTCCATCTTTACATCTTCTTTAATAAATGAGGGAATTAGAAATAGAAAGAAGCTAAAGGAACTTCTTCATCCTCAAGTTTGCTGCTTATGACTTCACATATGGAAACTAAGGTACTTTGACTCACAGTTGGTGGCAGTGTGAACTTTATCACAATCCCAAAAGTCTATTTGGTTATGATGCTCACCTTTCTATCTATCATAACCCCATGCCTCTGTTTGGCTGTGATGATCACCTTTCCATCTCCCAAAACCTCTGGCTTCTTTTCATACAGTTGGTTTGGAAAATGTTGAAAATGTTGTTGTGTGGTGTTTGTTCTGTGGGTTTTAATGGCTGTGTCAGTATCCCCAACAGAAAACTAGGCACAGAAAAAAACAAAAGGGTATTCACTTTTACTGAATTTCTGGGTACCACAGTCATCCTGCTTGTCTTGGTTTAGGGACCTCAAAGAGAATAAAATAGACAGTTTGTCTTTGCTGGATTACAAGTAGATTCATTAGAGGTATGTCCTCTCTAGGTGGTATTTGGCTCTTTGCTTTTCTTTAATGTCCCCTAGATAATCTTATTGTGCTAAGCTTTAGCACTGCATAAGTGCTCCAAGTTGGTGTGCAAGTTGAATGTAAGCTTTATTTAGGTAATCTGTTTACATATATTGTAGTACTATGAACCTTATCTGTTTTTTCAAATTTATGCTAGGATGTCATTAAGTGACCATGGGAATCATGGTTAGTTGTTATTTATTCAAATATAAAATAATCCTGCTCCGATCTTTCCATTCCATATTATTCCCTGGTATTATCAAAATTCAGTAATTAAAATGTAATTTTTAAGTTCTAAAATTGAAGCCTGGCGGTGGTGGCGCACGCCTTTAATCCCAGCACTTGGGAGGCAGAGGCAGGTGAATTTCTGAGTTCAAGGCCAGCCTGATCTACAGAGTGAGTTCCAGGACAGCCAGGGCTATACAAAGAAACCCTGTCTCGAAAAACCAAAAAAAAAAAAAAAAAAAAAAAAACGTTCTGAAATTGAACATTACCAAAGTATGTGTATGTGTGTGTGTGTGTGTGGGGGGGGAGATATTCACAATGAAATACATCATTTGGGTAATTAAAATATCCTAATAAAAATAACTATAAGGTCATTGTTTGGATACTTATAGTAAGAATTCAAAGAACTAATCTCATGCTCATTTGCAACATTCTTAACCTTCTTAAGAAAGAACAAATGCTACAAAACTAGAATGCCACTGTAACAACTGTCATAGAAGAAATATATTCAAGAGCAGAAGATGCTGTCAAACTCTTATCTAAGAAAACTACCCCATTTAAATTTGTCAACCTTTGAAGTACTGTATAATCTACCTAAAGAATGGCCCAACACATGTGCCTTATAATTTCGTGAGACTGATTATACAGGAGTACAGTGGTACTTGTCGAGTAGACAATCTGCATATCAGGCATTAATTTTTCCTTCTTAGTCAACAATGGTCTTGTATGTATTTGAGACCATGTCAGACACACCATTCTTTGATGAGTATTTATAGTGTGTACAGGATTATCAGAAAAGTATTGACTCCTAGAAACTCAATAAGGACAAGAAAAGCAGCAAATCAGGTAAAGCAATATGTACAGATAAGTTAAGAAACTTCATAAAGAGGAGGGACCAGAGCACTAGCTTCCATCTTCTACAAATATTTATAGATACACACTCACTCAAACACACAGAGAGAGAGAGAGAGAGAGAGAGAGAGAGGAGAAAGAGAGAGAGAGAGAGAGAGAGAGAGAGAGATCAACAAAGAGAAAGAGAGAGAGAGGAGAATAAAGTGAAAAGACATGCATCTCCTAAACTACAAAACCTAAATGACAGCATGAATATATAAATAATGAACTCTGCCAAACTTGTGAATAACAAATAAATCTATTTTCCTTAAGTTATACTGTCTTTCTGCTTCTGAAGTACCAACTAGATATAATGCCAAGTCAATACAGAAAAAAGCAAAGTGTGACGCAACTGCTGAGCAGAAATACACTATGACTATTGTGATTTTCAATCTATTAGCATACTCATCTTATTTCTATAATTTTCTAAATTTTGGTGAAAGTTTTCAATTTTCATTCAGCCTAAACCCTTTGCCAGTTTTAGGAAGAAGGAAGGAGGTATGAGTTAAGATAGTAAACATAGGCTATTTAAATAAATCATTACATTTTTATTTGTATTGTCAGAATCTCATAATAGTTATAAACAAATTTAATGTAGTTCTTAATACAGTTTCACAGACAATTGTTGAATTATTACATAATCTAACATAATAACATCATAACTGGAAGTCTAAACTTTTTTTTTTTATTGGTAAACTTATTATTTATTTTGAGGGGAAAACATGAAGTAAAACACTTTATATTACCTAAATTTTAAAAATACAAAATACAGATTTAATTAAAAGAAATTAAAACTAATCTAAAATACATGAGTTTATTGATGTTACATGATAGTTTAAACATAAATAATATTTCTGAGAAACTCTAAATTGTTATTTAATTTAATAATATTTTATTATCCAGCCTTAGAGGTATTGGAGCTTTGATTGCTGTTGTATCACATGTGTGTCAGTAGGTGGCAGTGTGGAAAGAGGCTATGTGAAAGCTCAGTGTTCTGACCTGTGGACATCTGAATGATTACTGGCATAACATTCCCTGAAAAAAAGTGACCCTAGGACCACCACCAGTCTGCTGCCAGAGGGCCTGGACCAGAAGCTAGCCTGAGACTAAAAGAATCCTGTTGGTAGGCTATAAGCAGGAGTGCACCCAGGACACCCCAGTGGTATTTCTGAAAAAAAATAAATAAAGAGAGAGAGAGAGAGTATCCAGAGGTATGGGAATTTATATCTGGGTCTTCAATTTGATTTTATTGATCAATGTGTCTGTTTTTATGCTAATGCCTTGTGGGTTTTATTATTTAAAGCTCAGTAGTACAAGTAGAACTTGTGAATGGTAAGTACTTAAGTAATTGTTTTATTGTTAAAGATTATTTTAGTTGTTGTACTTGCTTTTCCATATGAAGCAGAGAATTGTTCTTTTATTGTCTCTTTAGAATTATGTTCAAATTTAGATATAGATTTCATTGAACCTATAGATTGCACATAGTAGGATGGGCATTTTTATTGTGTTAATCTCTCTGATACATGAGCATGGATGATTTTTGTCTATAAAATTTACTTCATCCCACAACTCAGCCCTGGGAAGAACCAACACTTCAGAACCCCTCCAATACCCAGAGACAGCTTGAGCCCCAGGAGACACATCATACCATAATCACAGCTTCACAAGAGAGACAGGATCCAGTCACAGAAAGCAAGGCTAGTTAACACCTGAGATAACCAGATGGCAAGAGGCAAGTGCAAGAATACAAGCAAAAGAAATAAATACTTCCTGGCACATTCAGAAGTCAATTCTCCCACCATAGAAGGCCCTGGATACCTTAACACTTCTGGAAAGCAAGAATCTGACCTAAAATCCCATCTCATGAAGATGATAGAGGGCGTTAAGGAAAATTTAAATAGCTCCCTTAATGAAATACAGGAGAATTCAACTAACAGATGGAAGCACTTAAAGAGGACACACATTAGTCCCTTAAAGAAATACAGCAAAGTGAAAAAAAAGGTGAAGGAATTGAAGAAAAGCATCCAGGTTCTAAAAGGAGAATTGAAACAATAAACAAATCATAAAGAGGGGCAACTCTGGAGATGGAAAACCTAAGAAAGAGATAAGTAGTTATATAAATGCAAGCATCACCAACAGAATACAAGAGATAGAAGAGAGAATCTCAGGCATAAACAATATTGACATTACAGTCAAAGAAAATAGAAAATACAAAATGCTCCTAACCCAAAACATGCAGGGAATTTGGGACACAATCCTAGAAGAGAGAAAAGATTTCCTATGCAAAGGGCCAGGAACCATCTCCAACAAAATCATAGAAGAAAGCTTGTCTAACCTAAAGAAACAGATGATCATAAATGTATAAGAACCCTAAAAACACCAAATAGATTTGAACAAAAAAGAATTCCTCCCTTCACATAATAATCAAAACAATAAATGCACAGAAAAAAAAGAAAGAATGTTAAAAGTGGTAAAGGAAAAATTCCAAGTAACATATAAAAGCAGACCTATTAGAATTACACTAGAATTCTCATCGGAGACTCTAAAATTCAGAAGATTTTGCACAGATGTTGTGCAGACTCTATGAGAACAAAAATGACATCCCAGGCTACTATATTCTCAATGACCATAGATGGGAAACCAAGATATTCCATGATAAAACCAAAATTAAATAATATCTTTCTACTCATTGAGCCCTAGAGAGGATAATAGAAGAAAAATTCCAACACAAAGAGGTAAATTAGATGCAAGGAAAACCAACAAATTAATCATCTCACAACAAATGGAAAAGAAGAGAACCACACAAACATAATACCACTCCTATCAATAAAAATAACAGGAACCACCATCATTGGTCTTTAATATTTCTCAATATCATTGGACACAATTCCACAATCAAAATACATAGGTGAACAGACTGGATACATAAGCAGGACCCAGCACATTTGCATAGAGAAAACAGGCATAACTTACAAAGACAGACACTACCTTAGACTAATAGGCTAGAAAATTTTTTTTCCAAGGTGATGGTCCCAAGAAACAAGCAAAAGTAGCCTTTCTAATATCCAATAAAATAGACTTTGAATCAAAAGTTATTAAAGGAGATGTTGAAGTTCACTTCATTCTCATCAAAGGACAAATCTAACAAGATGAACTCTCAATTCTGAACATCTATGCCTGAAATGGAAGGGCATTCAGATTTGTAAAAGAAACATTACTAAATCTCAAAACACACATTTTTTTCCTCACACAGTAATATTAGGAGACTTTACCATCCCACTCTCACCAATGAACAGATCATGGGCACAGAAATTAAACAGCTGTACAGTGAAACTAACAGTAATTATGAACCAACTGGATTTAACATATGTCTAAAGAACATTTCACCCTAATAAAATCAATCTAATTTCTTTTCAATACCTCATGGTATGTTCTCCAAAACTGACCATATTCACATAAAGAAAAGAAGCCTCAACAGATACAAGAATACTGAAATTATCCCACGTATTCTATTAGATTACCACAAACAAAGATTGGTCTTCAGTAACAACAAAAGCAACAGAAATCCCACATGGAAACAGAGTAATCCATGGAAACATGGATTCAGAATAACTCAATGATAACTTGGTCAGGAAAAAAATAGAGAAAGAAATGAAAGACTCTATAGAATTAAATCAAAATGAAGGCACAGCATAGCCAAACATATGGGACACAATGAAAGCAGTACTGAGAGGAAAAGTCATAGCACAGACTACTTTCATTAAAAAATTGGAGATGTTTTACACTACTGACTTAACAGTACATCTGAAAGCTCTAGAACAAAAAGAACCAAACATACCTAAGAAGAGTAGAAAGCAGGAAATAATCATTCTAAGAGCTGAAATTAGCCAATTAGAAACAAAGAGAACTATACAAAGAATCAATCAAACTATGCATTAGTTCTTTGAAAAAATCAATGAGGTAGACAAACCCTGAGCCAAACTAATTAAAGGACACAGAAACAGTATCCAAATTAACAAAGTCAGAAATGAAAAGGGAGACATGACAACAGAAACTGAGGATATTCAAAAAATCATCAGATCCTACTATAAAAGATTATACTCAACTATCCAGATGAAATGGATGTTTTTCTCAACAGATACCAGATACCAAAGTTAAATCAAGACCAGATAAACTGTCTAAGCAGTCCCATAATCCCTAAGGAAAATGAAACAATCATTAAAAGTTTCCCATCTAAAAAAAAAAAAAAAAAAAAAGCCCAAGACCAGATGGTTTTAATTCAGAATTCAATCAGACCTTCAAAAAAGACCTAATATCAATACTCTGAAAAATATTCCACAAAGTAGAAAGAGAAAAAACACTATGTAATTCATTCTATGATACCATGGTTACATTGACACCAAAGACACACGAAGACCAAACAAATAAGAGAACTTCAGATCAATTTCATTTATGAATATTGATGCAAATTTACCCAATAAAATTCTCACAAACTGAATCCAAGAACACTTCAAAATGTTCATTCACCATGATCAAGTAAGTTTCATGCCAAGGATGCAGGGATGGATCAATATAAGGAAATCCACCAACTTAATCTACTATAGAAACTCAGAGGGAAAAAAAAAATCACATTGTCATCTTATTAGATGCTGAAAAAGCTTTAGAAAAAAATATAAAACCTCTTTATGTTAAAAGTCATGGAGATACCAGGTATTCAAGTCATATACACAAACATAATAAAAGCATTATACAGTAAATCAAATGCAAACATCAAATTAAATGGAGAGAAACTTGAAGTAATCCCCCTTAAATCAGGGATAAGGTTACCCATTCTCTCACTATTTATTCAATATTGTACTCAGTGTTCTAGCTAGAGCAATTAGATAATAAAAAGCGTTCAAAAGGATACAAATCCAAAAAGAAGAAGTCAAGGTATCTATTTGCAGATGATATGATACTATACCTATGCAACATCAAAAATTCCACCAGATAATTCCTATACCTGATAAACAAGTTCTGTAAAGTGGCTGAATGTGAAATTAACTCAAACAAATCAGTATCCTTCCTCTATACAAACAATAAATGGGCAGAGAAAGAAGTTAAGGAAACAATACTCTTAAAAGTAGTTACAAATAATTTAAAATATCTTGGCATAACTCTAAACAAGCAATTGAAAGATCTGTGTGACAAGAACTTCAAGTTTCTGAAGAAAACCTCAGAAGATGGAAAGATCTTCAATGCTCATGGAGCAGTATTTCTTACATAGTAAAAATGGCCATTTGACCAAAAGTAATCTACAGATTCAATTCAATCCCCATCAAAATTCAAAGTCAATTTGTCACGGAGATAAAAAGAGCAATCTCAACTCCATTTAGAATAACAAAATACCCAGGATAGTGTAAACAATTCTGAACAATAAAACAACACCATCCCTGACCTCAGGGTATACTACATAGCAATAGTGATAAAACAAAACAAAACAAACAAACAAAACAAGCAAACAAACAAAAAAATCCTCATAGTATTGGTACAGTGTAGAGGGCCGAAGGCACAATTGCAGCGTTCACCATTGCAAGATGGCGCTGATATCCTGTGTCTGTTACTGATAAACAAGTGAGCTGCGCATGTGCGAGTGGTGAGAGCCGATTACAGTTTTTGACATTGTGCGCCCCTGCTTCGTAAACAAACTATGTGCTCATGCACTGAGGTAAAGTGCTCACCAAGTCTTGGCCCAGCCTGGGGCGTCATCTAGGGCAATGAGCTAGCAGCCAATCAGGTATGGACATGCTGCTCTGGGTGTATATAAGCACCAGTCCTCTGGGGCTTGGGGTCTTCCTCATTTCATGATAATAAAGCTTGCTGCAGAACGATCCTGTGTGCCCGCATGTGTTCTTGCTGTCGAGACGATTGCGCGGGTCACATCACAGGGACAGACAGATAGATCAATGGAATAGAATTGAAGACAAGGAAATAAACTCACAAACCTATGGTCACTTGATCTTGACAAAGAAGCCAAAACCATACAGTAGAAAAAAGACAGAATTTTCAATAAATGGTGTGGTTCTAACTAGTCATCTGCATGTAGCAGATTGCAAATTGATCCATTTTTATCTCTTTGCACAAAGTTAAAGTCCAAATGAATCCAAATTGAGGAACTCCAAATAAAGTTAGATCTCCTGAATCTAGTAGAAAAAAAGCAGTAAAGAGCCTCGAATACATCTGAATGGGGGCGGGGGGAGGATTTCCTGAATAGCACAGATTACCAGTGTCTCAGGGTCTAAGATCACCAATTGACAAATGGAACCTTATGAAACTGAAAACCTTCTGTAAGGCAAAGGACACTGTCAATAAGACAAAATGGCAACGTACCAGACTGGGAAAAGATCTTTACCAACCCTACATCTGATGGAAGGTTAATATTCAAAATATACAAAGAACTCAAGAAGATAGACTCCAGCCTTACTAAAAAGTGGAGTATAGAGCTATTTAGAGAATTCTCAACCAAGTAATCTCGAATGGCTGAGAAACATTTAAAGAAATGTTCAACATCCTTAGTCATCAGGGAAATGCATATCAAAACGACCCTGAGATTCCACCTTACACCTATCAGAATGGCTAAGAACAAAAACTCAGGAGACAGCAGATGCTGGCAAGGATGTAAAGAAAGAATACTCCTCTATTGCTGGCAGGATTTCAAGATGGATTTCCAACCATGTTGGAAATTAATGTAGAGGTTCCAAGTTGGAAATATTGGTCTACCCAAAGACCCAGCTCTAACTTCCTGGGTATACATCCAAAAGATGCTCTACCATGTCACAAAGATATGTGTTCCACTATGTTCATGCAGCCTTATTTATAATAGCCAGAAGCAAGAAACAAACTAGATGTCCCTCAACAGAAGAATGGGTACAGAAAATGTGGTCCATTTACACCATAGTTAGCTATTAAAAATGAAAACTTCACTAACTTAGTAGGCAAAAGGATGAAACTAGAAAATATCATCCTGTGTGTAACCCAGACTCAAAATTACATACATGGTATATACTCACTGCTAGGTTGATATTAGCCCAAAAAGTTCAGAATACTCATGATACTCAAGGACCATACGAAGCTTAACAAGAAAGAATGCCAAAGTTTGGATGTTTCAAACACACTTAGAAGGGGGAATAAAATAATTATGGAAGGCAGAGGTAGGGAGGGATGGGGGATGGGGAGAAGGGAGAGGGAGGCAAATTGGGGAGGGCTGGCAGGACCAGTATTGAATAAAAAAGGAGAGAAGTCCAGAGTCTTAGGAGAATGAATGAATAGAAATAAGTAGCAGTGGCAGTTGCAAAACTTGGGAACCACTAGAAAGTCCCAGAAGCCAGGATATAAGAGGACTGGCAGGACCCAACTGGGATATCATTATCTGAAATATCCAACAGCAGATGATAGAACCTAAAGAGATCACCTCTAGGAGATAGACATGGTCCTTTGTGGAGGGATTGGGTCACTCACCTATCTCAAAACTTTTATCCAAGATTTGTCCCTGCCTAAAGGAAATGTGAAGAAAAAGATGTAGGAAAGGTCATCCAGAGACTGTCCCATTGTGCCATTCATTCCATCTGCAGACATCAAACCCTGACACTATTGTTGATGCCAAGATGTGTGTACAGACAGGAGCCTGGTATGGCTGTCCTCTGAGATGCTCTACCAGCACCTGACTAACACATATACAGATACTCACATCCAACCATTGGACTGAGCCTGGCAACCGCATTGGAAGAGTTAGGGGAAGGACTGAAGGAGATGAAGGGGATTGAAACCCCATAGGAATAACAACAGTACCAATTAACTGGACCTCTCACTAAACAAACAAAGAGTGTACATGGGTGGGTCCATGGCTCTTGCTACATATGTAGCAGAGAACTGGTTCATCTGTCTTCAGTGGGAAGGGAGGTTCTGGGTCCTGTGGAGGCTTGATGCCCCAGGGAAAGGGGATATTAAAGGGTGAGGTGGGAGTTGGACAGTGGGTGGGTAGATGAGGATCCTCTTAGAGACAAAGAGGAGGGGAATGTGATGGGTGGTTCCTGGAGGGGAAACAGGAAAAGAGGATAACATTTGAAATGTAAATAATAAAATGATTAAGAAATAAAAAAATTACTTCATTAAAAAAATTAAAATGTTATACACATAGATTTTTAATTTTAAATGTGTAATGTTTTTTGTAAATACAAAATTACTAACAGTAGTTCTTAAATAGCTGAAAATTTAAAAGATTACACTGACTTTTAAAATTTGCTATATGTAATTTAACATGACAAAATCTGTAAACCAAGATCTTCTAAATGACATGATTGTGTTATTTACATGAAATATAAATATGTGACTCAGAAGAAATGAGATCATAGTTTGACAGTATGTACTATATATTTACAAATTCATCGTGACAAACTTATATCATAATTCTAGATCCTTTTCTAAATGCCAATACTTAAAAGCAACAAGAAATTATAGTTATCAAAAGAATGCCAAAATGCCATTGTGATATAGATACACTTAATTTTATGAAGACAACACAATATTTATTAGAATTTAGTATGCAGTTGAAGGACTTTTTATAAAGTAAAACTATGTGTCCTTTGAACTCTCCAAGCATCGACATTTAATGAGTCATCTTGTCAAGTTCAGATATATGACACTGAATTTATTTGTTCATGAAAACATGTTAGTTCTTTAATATTTCAATTCTATGAGCCATAATTTAATGAACTAACTTAATAATGCAGTTATAATAGACAAATCAAACATTACTCATACATTTAAAAAACCATCTTTATATTTAATATAAATAGAAAAACAACATAATGGTAGAACTATACTGATATAATTTGACAACAAACAATACCTATATTCTGGACTATCACAAAAACTTAATTCTTATCTTGATAAAAATATATTTTATTTGAACCATTTTCTGTTGATTCATCTTTTTACTATATATACAAAAGAATATATTCAAAACATTTTCCCCTTATTTCAGTTTTAAAAGCTGTTACTCAATCTCTTGCCAGGTATTTTCAAAGTGATGTTAAAGTATCATATATAGAACACCATTAATTTTTAATGAAACTAATGTATTCTAAATATCAGAATCAATTGAAATGTAATGATCTCAAAGACCAATGAACCACAAATGTGTGTAAAACTGACTTGAAGAATCTTCCCCATGGCAGCCCCTTCCTGGAGCTAATGCTAACTCTAGGAAACAATTAACATTAAAATGTCTGGAAAAATGGTAAAGAGGCAATACATCATATCTCAAGGAAAGAAACACACTTTAAAGGTGCTTGGTAGGATGCACACATTAGCTGGAGAGATTTCAAAATAACCATGGGTTTCATAAACAGAATTTTCACATGCATAAAGAAGCTTCCAAATTGAGTTTAAAATGCACAACAGATTGTGTTCTTCTTTACAAAGCAATAATAAGAAATAACTTTAAATCTGCTAGAAAATAGTTCTGATCTGAAGACATTATGCTTAAGGATATGACCACGAGTAACACACCAGACTAAATTATATTTCAGCAATCATGCAAGCCTTCATTTAAATTAGTAGGGCAAGAAAGTTTCTGAATTTTTTTGTATTGTATAAGCATTGCTTCATTTTAGCAACCTAAACATAAAAAATGCTATTAAGCTTCCATATATTATAAAATATGGAAGAGGGAGTTTTAGCTCAACTGTTAGAGAAATAGATAGTTTCTGTAGTATATTTTCATAATGTCCAAAGTCGCTGGGCAGTGGTTGCACACACCTTTAATCCCAGCACTTGGGAGGCAGAGGCAGGCAGATTTCTGAGTTAGAGGCCACCTTGGTCTACAGACTGAGTTCCAGGACAGCCAGGACTACACAGAGAAACCCTGACTCAAAGGAAAAAAAAATGTCCAAAGGCCCTTTTGGCTGGAGCAGACACATAGCTGGTCTGCTCCTGTGGAGACACCTTATCCTGAGCCATCCTAGAGGAGCTGCTGCACTTAGAGCAGCAGGATTTCAGGATCCCTGAGGAGGCTTGAGTCCCAGGAGTTCTTCCACCCAGGAGCTTAGGATCACAGGAACATAGAGACATCTGGAATCTGAGGAGTTCTGAAGCAAGCAAGATAATTGGAAAGACGGACTCCAGTCAGACACAGTAAGCACAGGTAACACTAGAGACAACCAGATGGCGAAAGGCAAGGGAAAGAACACAATCAACAGAAACCAAAGTTACTTGACAACATCAGAACCCACTTCTCACACCATAGCAAGCCCTGGATACCCCATCACACAGGAAAATCAGGATACAGAATTAAAATCACTTCTCATGATGATGATAGAGGATTTTAAGAAGGAAATAAGTAACTCCCTTAAAGAAGTACAGGAGAACACAGGTAAACAGATAGAAGCCCTTAAAGAGGAAACACAAAAGTCCCTTAAAAATTGCAAGAGAACACAGGTAAACAGGAAGAAGCCCTTAAAGAGGAAACATAAAAATCTCTTAAAGAATTGCAAGAAAACTCAACCAAACAGGTGAAGGAATTGAACAAAACCATCCAGGATCTAAAAATGGAAATAGAAACAATAAAGAAATCTCAAAGGGAGACTACTCTGGAGATAGAAAACATAGGAAAGACACCAGGAGTCATAGATGGTAGCATCACCAACATAATACAAGATATAGAAGAGAGAATCTCATGCACAGAAGATACCATGGAAAACCTCGACACAACAGTCAAAGAAAATGCAAAATGCAAAAAGCTCCTAACACAGAACATCCTGGAAATCTAAGACACAATGAGAAAACCAAACCTAAGGATAATAGGTATAGATGAGAGTGAAGATTCCCAATCTAAAGGGCCAGTAAATATCTTCAACAAAATTATAGAGGAAAATTTCCCCAACCTAAAGAACGAGATACCCATAAACATACAAGAAGCCTACAGAACACCAAACAGACTAGACCAGAAAAGAAATACCTCCCGTCACATAATAATCAAAACACCAAATGCACAAAACAAAGAAAAAATACTAAAAGCAGTAAGGGAAAAAGGTCAAGTAATGTATAAAGGCAGACCTATAAGAATTACACCAGACTTTTCACCAGAGACTATAAAAGCTAGAAGATCCTGGTCTGATATCATACAGACCCTAAGGGAACACAACTGCCAGCCCAGACTGCTATACCCAGCAAAACTCTCAATCACTATTGATGGAGAAACCAAGATATTCCATGACAAAACCAAATTTGCACAATATCTTCCCACAAACCCAGCACTTCAAAGGATAATTGATGAAAAACGCCAACACAAGGAAGGAAACTAGAACCTAGAAAAAGCATGGAAGGTAATCTTCCAACAAGTACAAAAGAAGATAGCTTCACAAACATAATTCCACCTCTAATAACAAAAATAATAGGAAGCAACAATCATTTTTCCTTAATATCTCTAAACATCAATAGTCTCAATTCTCCAATAAAAGATATAGACTATGAGATTGGATACATAAACAGGACCCAGAATTTTGCTGCATATAGGAATTGCACCTCTGTTACAAAGACAGACACTAACTCAGAGTAAAAGGATGGAAAACAATTTTCCAAGAAATGGTCCCAAGAAACAAGATGGAGTAGCCATTTTAACATCAAATAAAATCGACTTTCAACCAAAAGTAATCAAAAAAGATAAGGAAGGACACTCTATACTCATCAAAGAAAAAATCTACCAAGATGAATTCTCAATTCTGAACATCTATGCTCCAAATGCAAGAGTACCCATATACGTAAAAGAAACTTTACTAAAGCTCATAGCACACATTGCAACTCACACAATAATAGTGAGAGACTTTAACACCCTGCTCTCTGCAATGCACAGATCATGGAAACAGAAACTAAACAAAGACACATTGAAATTAACAGAAGTTATGAACCAAATGGATTTAACAGATATCTATAGAACATTTCATCCTAAAGCAAAAGAATATACCTTTTTCTCAGCACCTCATGGTACCTTCTCCAAAATAGACCATATAATTGGTTAAAAACAGGCCTCAACAGATACAAAAAGATTGAAATAATCTCTTGCATCCTATCAGATCACCAGAGACTAAGGATGGTCTTTAATAATGACAAAACCAATGGAAAACTCACATGCATGTGGAAACTGAACAATGCTCTACTCAATGATGACTTAGTCAAGGGTTAAATAAAGAAATTAAAGACTTTTCGAATTTATTAAAAAGAGGAAATATCATACCAAAACATGTGGAATTCCTATGAAAGCAGTGCTAAGAGGAAAACTCATAGCTCTAAGTGACTACAAAAGAAATTGGAGATAGCACACATTAACAACTTGACAGCATACCTGAAAGCTGTAGAACAAAAAGAAGCAAATACACCCAAGAGGAGTAGGCGTCAGGAAATAATCAAACTCAGGGCTGAAATCAACAGGTAGAAACAGAAAGAAATATACAAAATATCAAAAAAAAAAAAAAAACCCAGGAGTTGGTTCTTTGAGAAAATCAACAAGATAGATAAACCCTTAGCCTGATTAACCAGATGGCACAGAGACAGTATCCAAATTGATAAAATCAGATCTGAAAAGGGAGACATAACAACAGAAACTTAGGAAATTCAAAAAATCATCAGATCCTACTACAAAGGACTATACTCAACAAAACTGGAAAATCTGGATGAAATGGACAATTTTCTAGACAGATACCAGGTACCAAAGTTAAATGAGGAGTAAATAAACCATCTAAACAGTCCCATAAACCCTAAAGAAATAGCAGCAGTCATTAAAAGTCTCCCTACCAAAAAAAGCCCAGGACCAGATGGTTTTAGGGAAGAATACTATCAGATCTCCAAGGAAGATCTAATTCTCTTCAAAATATTCCACAAAATAGAAACAGAAGGAACACTACCCAGTTAGTTCTATGAAGCTACAATCACACTCATACCTAAACCTCACAAAGACCCAACAAAGAAAGAGAACTTCAGACCAATCTCCCTTATGGATATCGTTGCAAACATACTTAATAAAATTCTAGCAAACTGAATCCAAGAACACATCAAAACAATCATCCATCATGATCAAGTGGGCTTTATCCAGGAATGTGGGGATGGTTCAATATTCAGAAATCCATCAATGTAATCCACTATATAAACAAACTCAAAGGAAAATGCCACATGATCACCTCATTAGATGCTGAGAAAGCATTTGACAAAATTTAACAATTCCTTGATGGTAAATGTCTTGGAAGGATCAGGAATTCAAGGCCCATACCTAAACATAGTAAAGGCAATATAAGCAAACCAGTAGCCAACATCTAATTAAATGGAGAGAAACTTGAAGCAAGCCCACTAAGATTAGGGACTAGACAAGGCTGCCCCCTATCTTCCTACCTATTTAATATAGTACTGGAAGTCCTAACCAGAGCAATTAGACAACAAAAAGAAGTCAAAGGAATACAAATAAGAAAGGAAGCAGTCACAATATCACTATTTGCAGATGTATGATAGTATACTTAAGTGACCCCAGAACTTCCACTAGAGAATCCTAAACCTGATAAACAACTTCAGCCAATTGGCGGGTTATACAATGAACTCAAAAAAAAAAAAAAAGTAGCCTTCCTCTACGTGAAAGATAAACAGCTGAAAAAGAAATTAGGGAAATGATACCATTCACAAATAATATAAAATACCTTGGTGTGAATCTTACCAAGCAAGTGAAAGATCTGTATGACAAATCTTCAAGTCTCTGAAGAAAGAAATTGAAGAAGATCTCAGGAAATGAAAAAAAATCTCCTATGCTCATGGATCAACAGGATTAATATAGTGAAAATGGCTATCTTGCAAAAACCAATCTACAGAGTCAATGCAATTTCCATTAAAATACCAACTCAATTCTTTACAGAACTAGAAAGAGAAATTCTCAAATTTATTTGGAATAAGAAAAACCAGGATAGTAAAAACTATTCTCAAAAATAAAAGAACTTCTGGAGGAATCACCAACACTGACCTCAAGCTGTACTACACAGCAATAGTGATAACAATTGCATGGTATTGGTACAGAGACAGGCATGAAGATCAGTGTAATAGAGTTGAAGACCCAGAAATGAACCCACACACCTATGGTCATTTGATCTTTGACAAAGGAGCTAAAACCAACCAGTAGAACAAGGACAGCATTTTCAACAAATGGTGCTGGTTCAACTGGAGGACAACATGTAGAAGAATGCAAATCCATCCATTCTTATCTCCTTGTACAAAGCTCAAGTCCATGTGAATTAAGGACCTTCACATAAAACCAGACACACTGAAACTAATAGAAGAGAAAGTGGGGAAGACCCTCGAAATACCTAGGCACAGGGGAAAAGTTCCTGAACAGAACACCAATGGCCTATACTCTAAGATCAAGAATTGACAAATGGGACCTCATAAAATTGCAAAGTTTCTGTAAGACAAAGGACACTGTCAATAGGACAAAAAGGCAACCAACAGATTGGGAAAGATCTTTACCAATCCCACATCCGATAGAGGACTAATATCCAATATATACAAAGAACTCAAGAAATTAGACTCTAGGCAACCAAATAACCCTATTAAAAATGGAGTAAGGAGCTAAACAAAGAATTCTCAACTGAGGAAATGCGAATGGCCGAGAAGCACCTAAAGAAATGTTCAGCATCCTTGGTCATCAGGGAAATGCAAATCAAAACAACCCTGAGATTCCACTTCACACCAGTCAGAATGGCTAAAATAAAAAACTCAGGTGATAGCAGATGCTGGCGAGGATGTGGAGAAAGAGGAACACTCCTCCATTGTTGGTGGGATTGCAAGATGGTGCAACCACTATGGAAATAAGTCTGGCGGTTCCTCAGAAAATTGGACATATCACACCTGAGGACCCAGCTATACCACTCCTGGGTATATATTCCAGAAGATGCTCTAACACATAACAAGGACATATGCTCCACTATGTTCATAGCAGCTTTATTTATAATAGCCAGAAACTGGAAAGAACCCAGATGCCCTTCAACAGAAGAATGGATACAAATATGTGGTACATTTATACAATGGAATATTACTCAGCTATTAAAAACAATGAATTTGATAAATTCTTATATAAATGGATGGAACTAGAAATGTCATCCTGAGTGAAGTAACCCAATCACAAAAGAACATACATGGTATTCACTCACTGATTGTTGGATTTTAGCCTAGAATCCTGAAATACCAAAGATTCAACTCACAGACCACATAAAGCTCATGAAGAATGATGACCAAATAGGGGAGCCTTCAGTCCTTCTTAGAAGGAGTAACAAAATACTCAAGGGTGCAAATATGGAGACACAGTGCAGGACAGAAACTGAAGGAGGGACCGTCTACAGACCATTCCACCTGGAAATCCATCCTATGTGCAGTCACCAAAGGTAGAGGTTGATGTGGATGTCAGGATGTACATGCTGACAGGAGCCTGATATAGCTGTCTCCTTAGAGGTCTGCAAGAGTCTGACATACTCAGAGGCAGATGCTCACAGCTAACCATTAAACTGAGCATGGGGTTCCCAATGGAGAAGATAGAGTGAAAGCTGAAGGAGTTGAAAGGATTCGCAGACACCATGAGGAAAGCAACAATCCCAACCAACCAGAGTCCCCAGGGTCTAAACCACCAGCCTGGGAGCGCTTAGGGAGGGACCCATGGCTCCAGTTATATATGCAAGGGAGCTATATATAAGTGGGAGAAGAGATCCTTGGTCCCATGAAGGCTGGACTTTGTAGGGGGGGGGATACTCGAAGGTAGGGAGGTGAGGTACAGGGGAGGGTGGGTGGGGTTACACCAACGTGGAGGCAGGAGGAGGGGGGAAGTGATAGTGAGTTCCTGGGAGGGAGGGGGGAAATGGGGTAAGGAGAGAACATTTGAAATGTAAAAAAAAATTTCCAATAAAAAATTTCCAAAAAAAAATTTAAAGAAATAAAAAAATAAATAAATAAATAAAAGCTAGTCAGGAGATCAGGAGGAGAAAGCTCCTTAGTACTGACTTGTCTTCTCTATATTCGGTAACCGACAAATGAACTCCAGTTAGCACAATAAAGAAGATATGGTGGAAGAATCCATGTGCTGTAGGACAAACAAAAATTCAAAGGCTCAAAAAGCCCATTCTACTGAATAATACCAAGGAATAATTTTACCTGTTCTCATAAGAATTTTCCTATGATATTGTATTTGTTATAAATATTAATAAAAAGGGAATTAATTTGGTGACATATTTTGCTACTATAAATATATATCAGACTACATAAATATATATGACTAATAAGACATTGTTTGGGTTTAAATAATATACAAGAACCATTTATATAAATCATTTGAAGATGAACATGTCTACTAGAAAAGTAGCTGTACTTTGATGTACTTGTGATTGAGTGGATGGAACAATGTCTGCTATGTTTTAAGATTATAAGTTAGAATACAATCACCTCAACCCTGTCTTTATAAGTGTTACATCACAGAAGAACATTTATAACTCGACAGCAAGAAAGAGGGTCAGTCTGTAAATGAAAAAGTTATGTACTTAGTACTATTTTAAAATAATGCTTTTATAGTTTTTTTTAAAAGATCCTCATATTAGCTTTTTTAAGTCGAAGTCAATGTTTATCTTATATCTGCACTATTTCTACATTAAAGGCTCTCCTGTACTTTTATTGCCTGTGCCCTGGGAAGCCGGCTGCCCAACCTTACTTGCCCTTGGGTATTGAAGATGAGGTAGCTTGGAATCAAGGGCACAGACTCCGGAAGCAGGTGAGAATGCCTCAGCAAGCTCCTATGAACGCTGCCACAAGCTAGTTTAATAATCTACAGGGACATCCTTTATACCTTCTACCTGCGTTCCATTGGTCCCAAGCAAACATCTCTTCTAAGCAGCATTTTCTGATTGGATGGCATTGTCTGCATGAGCAATCCTTGTTCTCTCAGACAGTCTTCAATTAGGTCCTCCTGGAGCAGTTGCCTTTGTGGCTGCGCAGCCCGATCATGCAGAAGCAGTCACTACCCCTCCTCCTACACTATACCAATACACATTTCATTACTTAAAAAAAAAATTCTAGAATATAGTTCACAGTCAGTTAATTTGGATGGGTGGATGAGTTATGTTCTATCTAGTTTAATTTTTATTACTATTTTTTAACTTATTCAGTTTACATCCCACTCACTGTCACTCTCCAGGGACACATCCTTCCCCCATTTCCATCCCTTCATCCCCTTCTCTGCTTGGCAGATGGGAACTCCCCTGGTTATCACCCCCATCATGGAACATCAAGTCTCTGTGAGGTTAGGTATATCCTCTCCTACTGAGACCAGACAAGGCAGCCCAACTAAGACCACATATCTAATATACAGGCAACAGCTTTCAGAATTGTCCCCACTCCAGTTGTTCAGGAACCACATAAAGACCAAGCTACAAATCTGCTACGTATGTGCAGAGAGCCTAGTCTGTATATGTTCATTCTTTGGTGGTTTAGTCTCTGAGAGCCCTAAGGATCCAGGTTAGTTGATTCTGTTGGTCTTCCTGGGGAGTTCATATACCCTTATGGGCTGCAATTCTTTCTCTGTTCTTCCATAAGTGTCCCAAAGCTTCATCCAATGTTGGACTGTGGGTATCTAAATCTGTCTTTGTCAGTTACATGGTGAAACTTCTCAGAAGACAGCCATGCTAGACTCCTGTCTGCAAGTATAACAGAACATCATTAATAGTGACAGGGATGTGTAGTTGTCCAAAAGATAGGTAACAAGTTGGACCAGTTATTGGGTGAACTTTCCTTCAGTCTCTGCTCCATCCCTGTCCCTGTATTAATTGTAGAAAGGATAAATTTTGGGTCAAAATTTTGTGGGTGTGTTGGTGTACCTATCGCTCCATTGAGGTTCCTGCATGGTTACAGGAGGTGGCCTCTTCAGGTTCCATATCCCCAATGCACAGGCATCCACCTGAGTCATCAGGCTGTTCAAGGAAGCTTGGCATGACCAGAGGAATCAGCAAACAGGGAAGATGTGTGGGGAAAGGGAAGCTTACCTGTGTGATTCAGGCTCAGCAGATCTGATGAAGTAGGCAGAGATGTGATGGGAGGATTGAGGATAGCAGGCTGTTCACTTGTTACAGAGGACTCCCTATCTAGTTTATAACTTAATTTCTCTACATATTTGTTTTACAATACTTAGAATGGGGTCTGTGAGAAACAGGGATGAATGATGTATGTTGGCCCCATAGAACTCTACATTTAAAGTAATTAAAGAACTTTACTATGTGTAAAATACAAGGGTGACTGTTCTAGTTTTAGTTTTAGTGCAGTAGTAACATTATCTGACAAACAGCAACACACCTAATTTATATTTTTATTCATTTAAACTTTCATGCATTTATATCTTGAATTTTGGTCCTTTTCACCTGCATTGCAGTCTCATGGACATCTTTTCCTCATTTAAATCCTTATTCTTTCCAACAAATTCGCTATGGTCATATCATTTTATGTGTTTTCTCTTTGACTTTGTATGATAGAAATCAATTTTCTATTTTTAATTTTTCTAAAGACATCTGTAGTTCCTTTCTATTGTAGATAGATGTGACCTTTTAAAGATGGTCAATGAAGCAAGTCATTCCAAGTCACTATAATTGGCCTAGTGGGTGGCTAGGATCTTTTTACATTTGTGGATTTAACTAATTACCTTTAATATATTTGCTTTGTCCTCTGTCTCCTTCCTCATGAGCTGTGTTTAGTATTACTTGATAATTACCAAGTAAACATTATTAATACATCACTTTAACATTTTAATCAACATATATTTCATTTAAATGAATATTCAAAATTCTTTATAGAAGTAATCTGTATTTTGACACACAAAATGAATTTTTTTTACCATCTTGTGAAATAATAATAAAATGTGGAAGATGCTTTTCTTTTCTTTGTTCTACAAAGAATCTGATTTACTATGAAGTTCTCTTTAAACATCCTTTTTTAGTTCTTCATCTAGTGATCAAGGTGTATAATTTTGAATTATAGTAATTTGAACATTATATTCATTGACTTCAAGTTTTGGCTTAATAGGACCTGTAATAAGGCAGAACTTCTAAGGAAAAATAGAAGGGACATACTTTCAGTACTTTCTAAGGTAGAAAGGGAGGAAAATGAGATATTCTACTTAGAAAACTCAATGAATTTAATATGGAGTGAGTTCAATGAACTGCATAGAAAAATCCAATTAGACATTTGTATAAGAAATTTACTTTTAACCAAGTTAATGAGTAGAGAGAAGATTGGTTGCTAAAAGAATAATTTCACTTTATAAGCAAGATAACTGCTATATCAAAATGATGAAAGATGTCTTATATATGTAAGATAAAGCTGAGCTATAATGAAGTTATTTCTTCTTCCTAGACCAGAAGATAAATGAACTATAAGTAATGGGTTCCAATTTGGAGACGGTTTTTCATACTGACAATAAGGGTTTTGATAAAATTGCATGTGCTTTCAGTGTCTCCACATTTTTCAGTCATTAAAATGTGTTTATCAGGGTTGAAGGGAAAGAAATAAGAAGTTTCTATTTATATTCTGTGACAATCACATTGTCATGAGATCCCAAGGCTTAACTTTGTCTGAAAAATAAAGATATATACAATGAAATAAAATAGGAAGTAAAACATTAAAATTGTAATCAAATAATGAAATGAAACCAAAATGCTATATACGATATGAACAAAGCATTGAACAACAATTTGTGAACAAAGAGGTCATAATTTTGAAAGAGAGTGGGGATGGGTAAATGGAAAGATGTGGAGAGAGGAAAATGAAGGCAAAAGTATTGTGATTTTTGTATTAAAACTAGAAATAATGTAGATAAATATAAAGTAACTTTTAAAATAATCTTATTAAAGAGCTTTAAAAACAACAATATTAAAGTATAGGTAAAAACATGCCTGGCAATCAAATGAAGATTTAATATGTTCCTTTACTTATCCTATGTTGTTCATTTTAATTGTGACACACATACACAATTCAGCCATATTTAATCATGTTTCCAGTGTCTGTATTATAACTGTAAAAACAAACAACAACAACAAACTAATATAAATGGCATTTTACATTCCAAATCAATCAGCCAGCATAGTATTACAAAGAAAACAACTAAATATTTGAAAAGGAAGTTATCCTGATGGTAGTTTTAACTTTGTGATTTTAAAAGAAAATTTGAGAAATATTGAGCTAGAATTTCTGTTCCTAGTCTCATGAGAATTTTTAAATTTTAAGTTTAAAAAATTCTTCCTTCGAGTCTACAACTCCTCCTGGGGCAAATCTGGCACTCCTGCTCCCCCTCCCACCACAGAGTCAGCCTATCTCCCAGGAAGTCTGTCATAACCAGGGACACAGGGTGAGACCCTACCCCAATATCTGCCCCAGCTGGGACCCTCATGGAGCCCAGCAGACACAGGACCTATCTGCTCTGCCAGAGAAACATCTTCCTTCCGGTATGCATCTCTGCCCTGGGAAGACTAGGCTTTCCTAACCCTCCCATACTCCATAGCCTGTTGGTCTACCAGAGGTCTGTTGTAACCAGGGACACACACTGCTTGTCTCCCAGGAGGTCTGCTATGACCAGGGACACAGGAGGCCTGACATAACTAGAAAAACAGCAGTGACTGACTACCAGGATGCCTGAACTAACCCAGATGACAGAGCTCTACCTGCCTACAAGGAGTGACAGGCTCCAGTCAGAGATAGTATACCAGTTAACAACAGAGATAACTAACCAGATGGCCAGAGGTAAGCACAAGAACATAAGCAACAGAAGTCAATGTAACTTGACACTATCAGAACCCAGTTTTCCACCACAGTAAGTCCTGTCTACCCTAACACACCTAAAAAAGTAAGATTCTGACCTAAAATCCTATCTCAGGAAGCTGATAGAGGCCTTCAAGGAGGATATAAATAACTCCATTAAAGAAATACAGGAGAATACAGGTAAATAGGTACACTCCCTTAAAGAGAAAACAAATAAGTCCCTTAAAGAAATATAGGAAAACACAAACAGGTGAAGGAATTGAACAAAACCAACCAAGAAATAAAAATAGAAACAGAAATAATAAATAAGAATCACAATTGAGGCAACCCTAGAGACAGAAATCCTGGGAAAGGAGATAACAGATGCAAGCCTCACCAACAGAATACAAGAGATAGAAGACAGAATCTAAGGTATGGATGATACCATAGAAGATATTGACAAAAAGGTCAAAAAGAATACAAAATGAAAAAAGCTCTTAACCTAAAACATCTAGGAATTACAGGACACAATGATAAGACCAAACTTAAAAATAATAGTAATAGTAAAGATTCCCAATTCAAAGAACTAGAAAACATCTATAAAATCATAGAAAAACATATTCCCTAAACTAAAGAATGAGTTGGTCATAAAGGCACAAGAAACATACAGTACACCAAAGACTGGAACAGAAAAGAATGTCCTCCCCTAACATAATAATCAAATCACTGAATGCACAAAACAAAGAAAGAATAGTAAAAATGGTAAGGGAAGGCCAAGTAACATATAAAAGCAGATTTATCAGGATTACATCAGACTTTATAACAGAGAGTCTACAAACCAGAAGGGGCTAGACAGATGTCATACAGACCCTATGAGAAAACAAATGCCAGCCCAGGATACTATACCCAGCAAACTCTGAGTAACCAGAGATGGAGAAACCAAGATATTCCATGACAAATCCAAATTTAAACAATATCTTTCTACTAATCCAGCCTTTCAGATGATACTAGAAGGAAATCTCCAACACAACGCAGGAAACTACACCCAAGAAAATACAAGAAATTAATCACTTCAAAACAAACCTAAAAGAAGAGAACCACATAAACATAATACCACCTGCAACATCAAAAATAATAACAACTCATAATCATTGGTCTTTAATATCACTCAATATCAATCTCTCAATTCCCCAATAAAAAGACATAGCCTAAGAGACTGTACACATAAACAGGACACAGAATTTTGCTGCATATAAGAAACACACATCAGAGACAAAGACAGACACTACCTCAGACTAAAAAGGTAGAAAAAAATTTCAAACAAATGGTCCCAAGAAACAAGCTGGAGAAGCCATTCTAGTATCCAACAAAAGAGATATTCAACCAAAAGTTATCAAAAGAGATGGGGAGGGACATTTCAAACTCATCAAAGGATAAATCCACAAAGATGGAGTCTCAGTTCTGAATATCTATGCCCAGAATGCAAGGGCACCTACATTTTCAAAAGATAGTTTACTAAAGCTCGAAAGAAACACACAATGAACATCACACAATAATAGTGGGAGACTTCACCACCCCATTCTCACTAATGGACAGGTCATGAAACAGAAACTAAACAGAGACACAGTGAAATTAACAGAAGTTATTAACCAATTTGATTTAACATATATCTAAAGAACATTTCACTCTAAGACAAAAGAATCTACCTTCTTCTCAGCACCTCATGAAACGTTCTTCAAAACTGACCATAATATTAGACAAAATCACAACCCTCAACAGTTAAAAGAAGATTGATATAATCTCATGCATTTTATCAAATCATCATAGAGCAAGGCTTGCCTTCAATAACAATAAAAATAATAAAATGTCCATGCTCACATACTCATGGGAACTGAAAAAGTCTTGGCTCAGTGATAAAGTGGTCAGGGAAGAACTACAGGCAGAAGTTAAAGACTTTCTAGAATTTACTGAAAATTAAGGCAAAGAATACCCAAACTTATGGGATACAATGAAAGGAATGCTAAGGAGAAAATTCATAACACTAAGTACCTTCATAAAAAAATTTGGAGAGATCCCATAGAAGCAGCTTAACACCACATCTAAAAGCTTACAACAAAAAGAAGCAAAAACACCCATGAGAAGTAGAAAGCTGGAAATAGTCACTCGGGGCTGAAATCTACCTATTAGAAACAAAAAGAATGATACGAAGAATCAACCAAACTAAGAGCTGTTTCTCTGAGAAAATCAACAAGATAGATAAACTCTGAGCCAAACTAAAAGGCAGAGAAACAGTATCCATATTAACAAAGTCAGAAATGAAAAGGCAAATATAACCGAAACTGAGTAAATTCAAAATTCATGGGATCGTACTACAAAAGCCTATACTCAATAAAACTGGAAAATCTAGATAAAATGAATGATTTTTCTAGAGAGAAAGCATGGACCAAAATTAAATCAGTACCAGATAAAATATCTAAACTGTCCCATACCCTCTAAGGAAATAAAAACAGTTATTAAAACTTTCCTAACCACCCCCCCCCAAAAAAAAATACCAGGACAAGATAGTTTTAGTGAATAATTCAATCAGACCTTCAAAGAAGATCTAATATTAATACTCCTCAAGCTATTCCACAATATAGAAACAGAATGAAAAATACCCAACTTGTTCTATGAAGATAGTAACTCTTATGTCTAAATCATACAAAGACCCAACAAAGAAGTAAAACTTCAGACAAACTTCACTTACAAATGTTGATGCAAAACTACACAATAAAAATCTCAAGAACTGAATCCAAGAAAACATCAGCAGAATCAGTCCCTAAGATCAAGTAAGTTTCATTCCAGGGATCCAGTGATTGTTCACTTATGAAAGAAATCAATCAATATAATCTACTATATACATAAATGCAAATAAAAAAATCACATGATCATCTCATTAGATGATGAAAAAGACTATGGCAAAATACAACACCTCTTCATGTTAAAAGTCTTGGAGAGATCAGGATTTCAAGCATATACCTAATCATAATAAAGGACAATCCACAAACTAACAGCCAACATTAGATTAAATGGAGAGAAACTTGAAGCAACCCCACTAAAATCAGGGACAATACAATGCTGCCCATTCTCTATTTATTCAATATAGTACTCAAAGTCCTAGCTAAAGAAGTGAAACAACAAAAGAAGGTCAAAGGATACAAACAGGAAAGGAAGAATTCAACTTATCACTACTTGAGAATCAAATGATAGTTACATATTCAACCACAAAAATTCTACCAGAGAACTCCTACAGCTGATAAACAACTTCAGCAAAGTGACTGAATATAAAATCAGCTAAAACAAACAGTAGCTTTCCTCTATACCAAAGATAAATGATTTGAAAAAGAAATTAGTGAACCAACACCCTACACAATAAGTCACAAATAATATACCATATCTTGGTTGTATCTCTAACCAAAAAGTGAAGCATCTGTATTTAAGAACTACAAGTGCCTGAAGAAAGAATTGAGGAAGACTACAGAAGAGGAAAGATCTCCAATTCTCATGGTTTGGTAGAATTTACATAGGAAAAATGGTCATCTTACCAAAAGAAATCTAGAGATTCAATTCAATTTCCATCAGAATTCAAACTCAATTCTTCACAGAGATTTAAAAGAGCAATTCTCAACTTCATATAGAATAACAAAAAATCCAGGGTAGCAAAAACATTTCTCAATAATGAAAGAACTTCTGGTAGAATCACCATTCCTATCCTCAAGCTGTACTAAACAGCAATAGCAATAAAAACAGCATGGTATTGGTACAGAGATAGACAGGTCGATCAACAGAACTGAAGACCTAGAAATAAATATACTCTTATGGACACTTGATCTTTGGCAGAGAAGTCAAAACCATACAGTGGGAAAAAAAGCATCTTCACCAAATGATACTGGTCTAACTGGCCATCTTCATGTAGAAGAATGCAGATTGATCCATATTTATCTCCTTGTACTGAAGTTCAAGTCCAATTGGATCAAGGCCCTCCACTTAAAACCAGATTCCCTGAATCTAATAGAAAAGGAAGTGGGAAAAACTATTGAACATATTGACACAGGAGAAATTTTCCTGACCAGAACACCAATGACTCAGGCTCTAAGATCAAAAACTGGCAAATTGGACCTCAAAAAACTGAAAAGCTTCTGTAAGGCAAAGGACACTGACAATAAGACAAAATGGCAACAGGACAAAATAGCAACCTACAGATTGGGAAAAGATCTTTACTAACTCTGTGTCTAATATAAGGCTAATATCCAAAATATACAAAGAACTCAAGAGGTTAGACCCCAGAAAACCAAATAACCCTATTAAAAATGGGGTTCAGAGATAAACAGAGAATTCCCAAATGAGGAATCTTGAATGTGTGAGAAGCACCTAAAAAAAAGTATTAAACATCTTTAGTCGAATGCAAATCAAAACAATCCTGAGTTTCCACCTCACACCAATCAGAATGACTAAGATCAAAACCTCTGGTGATAGATGCTGACAAGGATTTGGAGAAAGAAAACTCCTCCATTGCTGATGAGATTGCAAACTGGTGTAATTACTCTGGAAATAAATCTGGAGGTTCCTCACAAAACTGGAAATAGTTCTACCTGAAGACCCAGCTCTACCACTTCTGGGCATATATTAAAAATGCTCTACCATATCACAAGGACATGTACTCTACTATGTTTGTAGCAGCCTTATTTATAAAAACAAGAATGTATAAACAACCCAGTTTTCTCTCAACCAAACAACAGATTCAATAAATGTGGTATGTTATACAATGGAATACTACTCAGCTACTAAAATTGAAGACATCACAAATTTTGCAGGCAAAGGGACAGAACTAGAAAATATCCTGAGTGAGGTAACCCAGACCCAAAATGGCATAAATGGTATGTACTTTCTGACAAGTGGATATTAGCCAAAAAGTTCAGAATACCCATTATACATCCCACAGACCACAGAAGCTTAACAAGAAGGAAAGCCCAAGTGTGGATGCTTCAATTCCACATAGAATGTTGGGATGTCAGGGTAGGCAGAGTGAGGTTGTGTCATGGGTAGAAGAGGGGAGGGGGAACAAAGTAGAGGTAGTATTAAGTATGGGGGTACTTAGAAGATAATCCCAGTGGTCCAGTAGAATGAATAGAAATATGTAGTATGCTTTCAGGAATGGGGTACTTCTAGAATGTCCCAGACACCAGGACACAATAGAGATGATGTTCATAGAATAGTACCAAGATAGGAACTGAAGAAACTACCCCCAGTTGATAGACATGGCCCCCAGTTGAAGGATAGGGCCATCTATCCATCTCAAAATTTTAAACTCAGAGTTGTTCTTCTCTAAAGGAAATGCAGGGACATAAAATGGAGCAGAAACTGAAGAAAAGGCCAGCCAGAGACTGACACACTTTGAGATCCATCCCATACACAGACGCCAAACTCCAACATTATTGCTGATACCAAAATGTGCTTGCAAACAGAAGCCTGGCATGGTTGTCCTCTGCGAGGCTCTGTTGAGGGAGACAGATGCAGATGCTTAAAGCTAACCACTGGACTGAGCCCAAGAACCCCAATGGAAGAGTTAGGAATTTGTGCTTATTAGAGATTGAAAAGTGGGAAATATTTTGCTTTCTTTTCTTCTGGCTCATCCTAGAAAAGCCACTCTGCAAAAGGTTTTAAAATACTTTAAATTAAGTATAGTAATCTCAAGCATATCAGTTTGTTAATTCACTCATTTGGACTAGTCTAATAAATCACTCCAAAGGAAAACAACCACAAATGAAGAGTACTGAAAATTTCCATAGGTAAAGATTTTAATGACCATATATCTTTGAACATATTTATATGCAAAATTAAAATAATTTATGATTAATATATTTTTAATTCTTTAATAAAGCTGGTGGTATTACTCAGATTTAAATATGGGAACTCAAAAACTTAAAAATATTATTTTCTGTAATACCAAGAAGCAGGTAAACTTCCACCAAAATAAGCAGCTAGAATGTGAGTACAGAGAATCCATGTAAATGTCAGTGGGGTGTAAATCCTGTCTTTACCTCCAGACTTAAACCAATTAGATGAGCAATCTCTGCAGCAAGCTGTCAAGTGAGACCGGCCCCATCAACAAGCTCTGGGGTGGATTGAGAGATAATGGCTCAGAGTATAGTATGGAAGAGTAATGGAGAATTGCTTCTAATATCAACTTCAACTTCAGTCCTACACAGTCATTCTCATAGGCTTTCATAAATCTCCCCACTCTTCTTGCTCTCTTACTCCCTTGCCTGTAACTTTTCTCTCTGTCCCCCTCAACCCTTCCCTTCCCCCTCTCTCCACGTGGTCATGGCTGGCCTCTACCTTTATGCTCTCTCTCTCTCTCTCTCTCTTTCTCTCTCTCTCTCTCTTTCTCCCTCTCTCTCTCTCTTTCTCCCCCTCCCCTCCTCTGGCACTCTTCTCTCCACCCTAAATAAATCCTCTCCTTGTGGAAAAAAAAATCGCCCCACATATATACTCTTTAGACATGTATATACATACATTGACCATACACATATATTTTTATGTTTTCATGTTGTAGAGAGAAAAGAAACCCTTTTTCTGTAGTAAAATATTCACACAGGCAGGCATACTGATGTGTTTGAATGTCCACTGCATCTCAACAACTCTCATTTTTCCTTCCATCCCTTGTCTTTGCTTCTTCGCTTTCTCTTCTCCTTCCATGTCTTCCTTACTTTGCCCCTGTCCTTCCCTCACACCCATCTCCCTATATTTCATTACCCTCCTTAATTTTTTTCCTTCATTTCCCTTCCATTTTCTTTTCCTTTCCCACATTCCTTTCTTCCAACTATGGATTGTCAAACATCTTAACACTAAATACCGGAATCATTGGTATTAACTATATTCATGAGTAAAATGAGTAAAATTCAGTTCTTGAACTGGAGATGTGCCACAGATAGACTGAAACCCTATTAATATAATACCTTAGACATTTCAAATTCATCCAATTATTTTCTGGTGTTATTATCGTATTGTGTTTTAAATAGAAAATAGATCTGCTCACATATTTGTAGAGCAATACTCATTTCAAAATATCTGGGGAGTTAATATTATGGGAAGCACAGATCTGGGTAGTTATAACTTGATATGGATAATTCATCCTCAAATTTTGAAATTTTGCTCTAGAGGAATTGTTCAGTGGGATAACTAACTCATGAAGAGGACCTCAGTTCAGTTCTCAGCACTCACACAGGGTGGCTAATAATCCATTGAACTACAGCTTTCTTAGTTCTCACACAAACATACACATACATAAAAATAAAAAAGTACTTTTAACAGACATATTTGACTATTTTTACTGCATATGTACATTTTATTTGCATATCCTAGCAATGACATTTTAATAGAAATGAAAGAATAAAAAGAAATACATTGAAATGTATCTATGCTAGTTGCCTAAGCATCAAATATGTTCTAGTTAAAAATAATTATGATTTTGGAATGAATTTTTAATAGCTGACATTACAGTAGGCTTTCAATTATAATAAAATATAGTTAGCATTCATAATAATATAAATGGATAATCATTGAGAAGATTCTCCAGTTTGTGAAATTAAGCATCAGAAGAATTGTGTGAGCTTCAGGCTGAAGAGGGACTGTCAATAAATGACAGAGAATACACCTTTATCAGTTCCTGTGCCATTACTGTACACCATTGAGTTTTCTAAATATTTAAATGTACTTTTCTCTATCTCCAACGTTTCACATTATGTTCATCATAAAGTCTACAGTCTACAGTGTTAACTCTACAGTGTTAAGAAGAACAAAATGCAAAAAATTACCTGAAACAACATGTTTTAAAATTTCTGTAAAACTTATTAAGAGTTTTTGTGCTTTTGTTTGACATTTAAAAAATATGTTAAGACTAGACATTTGTTATTGGATCACCTTACCACACTCTTTAACAACTGTCTTTTCCCAAGATCTCTTGTGATGTTTCCACACTGTGATGCTGAATCAGGTCATGCTGTTTGCTTCTGTCTTTTGTGTGTCAGCATATACCTTGCATGGAGGGGCTTTAGAAGGTTTATATGACTGGGTTTTCTTCATTCATTCTTCAACCAATGTAGACAAACTGTTTATACTGAAGTAGAAACTGAAGTATAATACAATCCTTAGAAGTACAGCAGAATGTTTCTAGGCACTACCCATGTGATCAGCTAAAGTACATATGTGCTACCAATAGGCATACAAGTGAGGTCACCACAGAGTGTTAAAGTTCTAGCATGACTTCACTGGTAGAAGGAGGAGCCAAGCTTGGTATTGACTATTGATTTTGTTGTTTTGTCTAGAGATTTTAACATTCAAAGATTATTTTTAAGGAACATAATAGAAATAAAGATTTATGCAAAAATACTTTTAAATGCTATAACCAAACTCCATCTACTTTAAGTGAGTTCCTTAAAAATTAAAATCCATTACTAACCAATATTAATTAATAATATTTGTGTTTAGTATGGAAGTTTGCATGGAAACAAATCTGCAATGTATACACAATGATGAGAGTAGCTGCTTATTGATTAGTATACATCTTGAATGATGGGGAGCTCTAAGCCCAATTGGGAAATTTGTCAGTGGAAATACATATTAATAATTGCTGACAAATTAGCAGCCACCCAAAATCTAGTTTTCTGCTGACAACTTGTGGAAAACAACATATGGTAGTTTGGCATTTTCTTAATTTCTTTACAGAGGTTGTTTCCCCTTGATATGAAGGGAAGTCTATTTCAGTGAAGTTTGTGGAGTATCATCAGTGCAGTTTGAAGTTTTCTACAATATGTTTTATTTTTCCATAATTGTTTAAGTATAGTTTTCTAACATGGAGAAAGATATTAGGAAAATACTGGATAAACTCAAGTATGATACTGAAGTAAAAAGCAATTCCATTTCACAATGATCTGTGTGTATAACTTTTTAAAGAGATGTCTTCTATTAACTTTTCAAAGATAGAACTTGTCACACTCACAAGAGTGAATGCATTATTCATACTATTCCCACTTACGCTGTTTTTTTAGAATATACTATTGCTTAGTCCAACACCATGAGTGTTTCCTCTGAAACTTCATGAGAAGATACTGTCAACTATTTTAGCTTAGAAGTAACTATTAGATATCTCCTTGGTTTTAAGGTCAGTTCATTAGGTTGATATTTATCCCTGGTTCTGTGAACCTAACCAGCTACCTATGTTTACAAATGGCATAGTTCTTTTTTTAAGTTTTTTTAAACCATTCTGTTCTGAGAGGCAAGCAAGGGCAGCTGCTATACATACTGATTTTAGAGTGCTATAAAGCCCTTAAAACTTACATTTGCATATATAGCTAATTGCTTCAGATCTATTTCTTGCAGAGTCATTTCTTTTTCTTTAGATCAAATGGTTGTGCTGTCTTGATCAACACTGACTAATGAGAACCTAATATTATTAATTCCTTAAGCCAAAATTGTTTATAAGTATATTCTACTTTTTCTTATACCCATAGATATGTGAACCTCTAACCTGTTATTGAGTAATCTTCTTGTAGCTGTAGAAACTATTATAGAGATCCATAATTGGTTACAATGCAGAGAATCCACTGACTGTGTGTGCAAAGCTTCAGTTGCTATATCTCAAAGGCAAGCCTTATACCTGAGGCTCATTGCAGAAGTGGGGAAGAAACATAATAAGAGCTGTAACACCAGGATGCCTTTTGTGAGATAGTACCATCTAGATATAGAGTAAAAGCTGATTCACGAATTCTCATCAGTAAGCTTGCACAAATAAGCCCTACAAAAGACAGTGTCAGCAGACATGCCAATGTGTATGGTAGAAATTTCATAATGTCTCACCCATAGATGGAGTGTTATATAGCTAATCAGTAGCTGCTGAGAGAATCAGCATTAATAAAGCTCCCCAGAGTAAGAAGACGATCTTTAGGCCTAAAGTTAAGCAAAAATTACTGGAATGAACCCTCAGAAAAGCAACAATTATGAAGCTAAGTTATGCTTTAACTTCATAACAAATAAATAGGTCTTCTCATCAAAAGAAGACATCAATAAAAGTAATAGTCTATGGTAAGAAAAAGTGAATAAATAGTATAAATACTAGTATTTACTACTAATAAGACTATATACAGGCTTCTTAAGTCAATACCAATAACATGCATATATTAGTCAGGGTTCTTCTAGAGTCACAGAATGCATGAATATCTTTATGTACTAAGAGAATTTATTGTAATGGCTTATGGTTTGTAGTCCAACTAACTCAACAATAAGCATCTATGAATTTAAAGTCCAAAAGTCTAGTAATTGCTTAGTCCATACAAAAGGCTAGCTGTTTCACCTGGTCTTATATATAAGCTGGAATCCTGAAGAGATAGGTTCCAACATATGTGCTGGCAAGTAAATGAAAGCAAGCAAATAAGAGTGAATTTTCCTTCTTCCAATGTCCTTATGTAAGTTTGCAAAGAAGCTGTGGTCAGATTAAAGGTTTATACCACCAGGCCTGTATCTGGAACTTACTTGTGCCAGCCTGACCTTGAACTCAGAGATCTGCATGCCTCAGTCTCCTGGAATTAAGGTGTGGACTGCCTAGACTGGGCCTAAGATTTTCATCACCAGTTATACTGAAAATCTATATGACAAGATCTGGATAATAAGCCGTGTCTTGCAACCTCAAAATCTGGAACAGAGATGTGCCCTTGATATCTGGATTGTAGTTATTCTAGATATACTCAAGTTGACAACCAAAAATAGTCATCACAATAAGCAAGCCAATTAAAATTTGACAAAAAAATACAAATGATATTTTGCTAATAAACATATAAAGTGTCTTGTACCACTAATATTGAAGAAGTAAATTAGAGCACTAGTTTAAAATTCTGTCTCTATTGGAATAACCCAAGTCAGATAAAGTAAAATAAATCGTGAAGTTATAATCCCCGTGAATATTGTCTACCAGCCAATTGATGTAGAAAACAAAAAACTAACTTACAGATTTGGGGGTATATTCTCAAGAAGATAAACTTTACAAGAGTAGATATTATTGAAAAATAAACTTTAAAGAGCAGAAGTCAGGGAAACAACAACTTTCACAATAGCCTCCAATGAATATAAAAATATTTTGGTGTGACTCTAGCCAAGGAAATGAAAGATCCAAAGTGAAAGTTCTTTGACTTCAAAACCCTGAAGAAAGAAATCAAAGAAGATCTCAAAAGATGGAAAGATCTCCCATGCTCATGGATTGGCAGGATTAATATAAAAAAGAATAGCCATCTTACCAAAAGCTATGTGCAGATTCATGCAATCCCCATCAAAATTCCAACTCAATTTTTCATAGAGTTAGAAAGAGCAATTCTCAAATTAATTTGGAATAACAAAAAATCCAGGATAGCAAAAACTATTCTCAACAACAACAAAAGAACTATTGGGGGAAATCACCACCTCAAGCTATACTGTAGACAATAGTGAAAAATAAAAAATAAAAAAAAATACTGCATGGTATTGGTACAGAAACAGACCAGTAGATCAATGGAATATAATTGAAGACTCAGAAATGAACACACACATCTATGGTCACTTGATTTTGACCAAGAATCTAAAACCATCAAGTGGAAAAATGACAGCATTTTCAACAAACGGTGCTGGTTCAACTGGCAGTCTGCATGTAGAAGAATGCAAATTGATCCATACTTCTCTCCTTGCACAAAACTCAAGTCCAGGTGGATCAAGGACCTCCACATAAAATGAGAAATGCTGAATCTAATAGAAGAGAAAGTGGGAAAGAAAAAATACTTGGGCACAGGGGAAAACTTCATGAAGAGAACAGCAATGGCTTATGCTTCAAGGACAAAAATCAACAAATGTGACCTCAAAAAATTAAAGGCTTCTGTAAAGCAAGAGACACTGTCAACAGGACAAAACAGCAATATACAGATTGGGAAAAAATCTTTACCTATCCTCCATCTGATAGGGGAATAGTATCTAAAACAGTCCTTCTGGTCGAGGCCTGAGCACTGACCATATACCAAGAGGCTGCTCTGCCCAATCTCACAAATCGCAGAGGAAGCAGGCCTCCCAGGAGCTCTAAACCCAGACAGTATCTTAGGTAAGGAGACAGCAACCCACCCCCAAACAGGGAGTAACTGGGACCCACTAGGACCCACTAGGACCCAAGAATTCACTCCTGGCCAGGGGCACTGGTTCCTTGCAGTATGGGCCCAAGTACTGAGCAGATCTTGGGCCCCAGCTCTAACCCCAGTAGTAACATCCACCCCACACAGTTCTGAAACAATCAAGATAATAGGAAAAACAGGCTCCAGTAAGAGACAGGCAGGTAGCACTAAGGTGATCCAAATGGCAAAGGCAAGCGCAAGATATAAGCATCAGCATCTCAGGTTACTTGATGTCATTTGAACTTCGTTCTCCCACACTAGAAAGTCCTGAAATCCACATATCACCAGGAAAGCAATATTCAGTTTAAAATAACTTCTAATGATGATGATAGAGGACTTTACAAGGACATAAGTAACATTCTCAAAGAATTTGAGGAGAACACAGGTAAACAGGTAGAAGCTCTTAAAGAGGAAACACAAAAATCTCTTAAAAAGTTACAAGTGAATACAACCAAACAGGTGAAAGAATTGAACAAATCCATCTAGGACCTAAAAATGGAAGTAGAAACAATAAAGAAATCACAAAGGGAGACTACAACCTTGGAGATAGAAAACCTAGGAAAAAATAAGGAGTCATAGATGCAAGTATCTCAGCAGAATGCAAGAGATAGAAGAGAAAATCTCAGGTGCAGAATATACCATAGAAAATATTGACACAGATGTCAAAAGAAAATGCAAAATGTTCTTAACACAAAACATCCAGGAAATCCAGGACACAATGAGAAAACCAAACTTAAGGGTAATAGGTATAGATGAGAGTGAAAAATCCCAACTTAAAGGGCCAATAAATATCTTCAACACAATTATAGAAGAAAACTTCCCTAACCTAAAGAATGAGAAGCCCATAAACATACAAGAAGCCTACAGAATGCGAAATAGACTAGACCAGAAAAGAAATTCCTCCTGTCATATAATAATCAAAACACCAAATGCACACAAAAAAAAAAAAAAAAAAAAAACAAGAAAGAATATTAAAAGCAGTAAGGGAAATAGGCCAAGTAACATATAAAGGCAGACCTATCACCAGATACTGTAAAAGTGAGAAGATCCTGGCAGATGTCATACAGACTCTAAGAGAACACAAATGCCAGCCCAGGCTACTATACACAGCAAAACTCTCAATTACTATAGATGGAGAAACAAAGACATTTCATGACAAAACCAAATTTACACAATATCTTTCCACAAACCTGGTATTACAAAGGATATTAACAGGAAAACACCAATACAAGGAGGGAAATTATACCCTAGACAAGTAAAAAAGTAATCCTTTTCCAATAAATCCAAAATAAGATAGCCACACAAAGATAATTCCATGTCTAATAACAAAAATAACAGGAAGCAACAATCACTGTTCCTTAATATCTCTTAACATCAATGGACTCAATTCCCCAATAAAAAGACATAGGCTAATGGACTGGATATGTAAACAAGACCCAGCATTTTGCTGCATACAGGAAATCCACCTCAGTGACGAAGACAGACAGTGAAGAAGACAGTAAAGGGCTGGAAAACAATTTTTCAAGTTAATGTTCTAAGAAACAAGCTGGGTTAGCCATTCTAAAATCTCCAGCCTGAAAACACTAAGAGGACTCATGGCTCACCTATATAGGAAATTGAGGGTGACCTTGTCAGGCATCAGTGGAAGTGGAGGGCCTTGGTACCCAATAGTTTGTATTCCCTAGTGTTGGAGAATTTGAGAGCATGGAAGTGGGAATGGGAAGACGGTGGGAGCACACCCTCATAGAAACTTCCAGAATTATATGGATTAGATATGATAGAGACAGGCACCAGAAGACTAGATTCCAGAATTCAAACAAAATATATCTTGATACTGAAATTTTTATTGAGAATTGTATATTGCAGAATACACAGCCTTGGTGTAGCTACTCATCAAGCAAGCTGAGAAGACCTGCTCGAACCTCTGATGTCCTGGCATCTCAGCTAAATGCAGTGAAGACACAGACTTCAGAAATTTATCAATTTACTCTTCCTCACCCTCTTCTAATATCTCAATGCCCGCAATCAGATTGAAGAAGTTAATGAAGATCGGTGCCCCTAATCCCTGGGTTTGGGACTGAGGTGGTTAATTGTAGGCAGCCGTGTTTACGTTGTAAAGTCGTATGACCAGCACCTGACAATGTAAGCAGCTGGCTTCCAGAGTGGCCAGCTCAGAAACTGGTAAACAAGTCCTTTGAGCATGCGTCGGCTCGTGCCCTTCTGAGCGGGCTTATGCTAATAAGGTATTGGCAGCTTAACCTATCCTGGGAGGACACATCATCCAGCCGCCTAGGGCAGTTATATAAGCAGCTCCTTTCTGCTGCTTGGGTCCAGGCCCTTCCCTTCCTTCCTGTCAGGTCCCCCGTCCAGTTCCCCATCCCTATGTCAAGAGTCGTTCCTGGAATAAGCGACTGAGAAGGATCCTACCGTGTCGCGTCTTACTTGCCGGCCAAGGCGGACGCGACAGTTAATATTGGGCTGTCTTTCTAGGGAAAAGTAGTGGTTTTGTTGGAACAGGGAGGAATAACTAAGATTAATTGGATTGCCATAACCTATTGGTAGAAATCTGTATAATTGTTATTAAGCTGAAGTTATAATTTCTTAAATGGTACAAAATTTACTTCGATTTCAAATTTAAGGTTTTCATTGGTACAAGTTTCTTATTGATATAGAAGTGAGATTAATATTGTTACTCTCATAGACATTGTGCCTATACAATACATTTAGGAATACAAGGCTTAGACCCAGTCCTTCTTTAAACTTTTTTAACTGATTTGAGATGGTTAGCCTGTGAGTTAAGGGCCTATAGCAAATTCATGGCTCTGAGTTTATTGTTATGGTGTTTTCTATATTTTATTTAAAAATAGCTGAGAGGAGTTAACGGACAACAGTCCCGATTGCCTTACATGGATAGTTGACTTTCAAAACGTCAGAAGTCCACAGAATTGACATTACAAACATTTCTGTATTAAGGTTCATTTTGATTAGATACCTGTCTGCTCCTGACAGCTTCCTGTCTTGGATTCTAAGAAATTGAACATCTTTGGAGTTACTCCAGTTGTGGTGAGACAGCCACTAGGCAAGAATTGCCTCTTTTCATCTACAGACAAATTACTGTCCTGAAAAGAACACACTTGTGGAATAGTGGACTGATTGTATCTGCCAAGACAGAGTAATCAGCCCTTAATAATTCTGCATCACTAGGTCTGTCAGATGATCCTGGGCCAGAAAGCTGAAGATCGGATGCACCAGCCTTTTGTAATATAGGGACTGTCCAGGTGTTCAGTGGTCTCTATAAATTGGCTAAGTTTTAGAAGCTATGCTTTGTGCTTCCTATAATTTCAGTTAATTCAGTCATTCTGGATTTCTGACGGGGTTGAAGATTTATAGTCTCATAGCCAATCCCAGCTATTTATTTTGAGAGAAAAGATTTGAGAGGATGATTTTCAGATGATATTCATTCTAAAGCCAAGAAAAAAGTCAGGTTCAGAACTAAGTCTTTTAGTTAGGAGAGATGACAGAGGTTCTGGTTAGGCAACAAAATGATGGACTGGGTATTAATATCTTGTACTATCTATCTATAGTATCTTCTATTAGTATCTTGTATTATCTATCTTGTACCTTACTGATACTAATTGGTATAGTTATGCTCTAATTGTATTTTGAGAGAAAAGTTTTCTTAACAGGAAGGGTGATATGTAGGAGGAGCTAAGGTGGTAGGAGTAAGGAGAGGAAGAGGAGGAGCTAGAGGAGAGAGAGAGGGGGAGGGGAACATGGAGGCAGATGTTTGAGTGTCTCCACCAGTCAGAGATAGTTGGTATATCTAGGTAGGTATTGGGTTACACTTCTGATTGTATGGCATCTTGTTATTGAGCATTGTCAAACTTATAATGCCTTTGATTAACATTTTTTAAAAAGTTACTAATAGCAAAAAAAAAAAAAAAGAAGAAGAAGCAGGAAGCGGGGTGGGATGGGGATTCCTGGGTGGAGGATGGGAAAAGGGGATCACATCTGAAATATAAATAAAATATCCAATAAATAAAAGGAAAAAAATAATATCTAAAATATACAAAGAACTCAAGAAAGGAGACTCCAGAGAATCAAATAATCCTATTAAAAAGTTGAGTACAGAATATGTAGAGAATTCTCAACTGAGTAATCCTGAATGGCCAAGAAGCACCTAAAGAAATGTTCAGTATCTTTAGTCATCAGGCAAATGCAAATCAAAACAACCCTGAGATTCTACCTCACACCAGTCAGAATGGCTAAGATAAAAAATGCAGGTGACAGCAGATGTTGGTGAGTATGTGGAGAAAGAGAACACTCCCCCATTGCTGGTGGTCTGCAAGCTAGTGAAACCACTTTGGAAATCAGTCTGGTGTTTCCTGAGAAAATTGAAAATAGTTTACCTGAAGTCCCTGCTGTACTTCCTGGGCATATACTCAAAAGATGCTTCATCATACAAGGCCATGTGCTCCACTATGTTCATATCAGCCTTATTTATTATACCTTGAAGCTGAATACAACCCAGATGTCCCTCAACAGAAGAATGAATATAGAAAATGTGGTACATATGTACAATAGGGTAGTGTTCTACAATTAAAAACAAAGACTCCATGAAATTTGCAGGTAGATTTGCAGGCTGGAACGAGAAAATATGATCCTGAGTGAAATAACCCAGACACAAAACAACACACATGGTATGTACTCACTAATAAGTGGATACCATCACAATAACTCACAATGCCTATAATACAATCTACAAATCATATGGAGCATAGAAGGAAAGAAGACTAGGGAGTGGATGTTTCAAGTCCTGTATTGAATGGCGATGACTCCCAAAATGATTATGGGAGGTGGATGGAGAGGGAAACAAGGGAGGGAGAAAGAAGGAGGAGGAAATAATGGAGTCAGTATCAGAAACTAGAAGAGATGTGAGAGAGGTACAGAGGGTCAGGAAATCAAATAAAAATAGGTAGCAGGGAGATGAGGAACTTGGAATAGCCACTTGAGTGTCCCAGACACCAGAGAAACATGAGACTTCCAGGACCCAACATTATTTAATTTAGCCAAATTGTGTAGAGAAAGGGGAGAGAGAGCCTGTGGAGACCATCTACAGTAGATAGGCACAGCCCCTGATCTAAGGATTAAGCTACCCATGCATCTTAATTTTTTAACCCAGAAATGTTCCTGGCTGAAGTAAGAACAGGGACAAAAGAATGGAACAGAAACTGAAGGAAGGGCCTACCCAGAACAGCCCCACTTGGGATACATAATGTATTCAGACACCAAACCCAATAATACTGTCATGGTCAGGAGGAGCTTGTGGGCAGAAATCAAGTGTGGCAGTTCTTGGGTGGTCCGTCCAGCAACTGTCAAATGCAGATGTGGATGCTTGGAGCCAACCATCAGACTGAACTCAGGGAACCTGGTAGGGAGCTTGGAGAAGGACTGGAAGCACAGAAGGGGATTGCAACCCCATTGGAAGAACAATATGAGTTGATCTGACTACCCAGTTCTTTCACAGTCTATACCACCAACCAAGTAATATACCTGGAATGATTCATGGCTCCAGATACGTATGTAGCAGAGGATGGCCTTCCCAGACAGTGAAGGGAGAGGAGGCTTGTGGTCCTGGGGAGGTTTGATGCCACATAGTAGGGGGATTCTGGAATGACAGGTTGGTGGGAGAGCATTCTCATTCAGGCAAAAGTCAGGGCGAGGGCAGGTGTGGGAAGGGGTGTTGGTGGAAGGATAACCAACTGGGAAGTGGGATATCATGGGATGGGAGTTGGTGAAGGGGATAACCAGGAAGTAGGATATCATTTTCATTTGAGATGTAAATGAATGGAATGATTAATTTAAAAAAAAAAGGAAGGAGAAAAAAAAACATGTATTTTAATACATTCCAGCTACTTTCAGGTCATTCATTCCACACAAGTGAAAGATACCAACACATGAACTGGTAAGTAAATGTTATAGCAGTTCTATTTATAATAACTCATACTAAAAGAAGAAGGATGTCGTTCAACTGGGTAAATATTAACAACCTGCTAAGCAGAACAGGTAAATAAATACATAAATACATAAATATTAAATAAAGATATTAAAAAAAGAGCAGAAGTCAGGCCATAAACCGAACTTATAACGAAAACATTATTTTTCAAGAAACGAACTCTGTTAGAAGGACAAATAAACTGTTATATTCAAAACAACTGAGTTCTCAATGATAAATAGGAATGACAGAGAGGGAGGCAACAAGTCTGAAAACATCCTATGAATCACAAACATGTAACTGTTCAAACCAAATTTCATGACATTTATGAGATCTGTGAGATAAAAATTATCTGTGTTGAGAATTTTCTATATAAATACACTAACTGAAGTTTTCTTGTTTTGTTTTTCACTGTGCTTAAAATAAATGTAAAAAAATTTGTGAGAATTTTATCTCTGTATTTCTGAATATGTAGCTGGTCACTCTATGGGGAATAGTGACCACTTTAGAGGCATGGAACTGTACATTTGTAAACTGGATCCCAATATGTAACCTTTGTGAATTTTATTTTACTCTAGATAATAAGGAGCAATGGGATACAAGTGGAGCCATGTACTTCGTACTGTTTTCCAAACATGTCCTGCATCTATTCTTGACTTACTCTAATGCCACAGGCAGGGTCATTATGTTACATCTCATGGGTATTGATAGGTTATGACAGATGTGGCTTGATGTTTCATCTATTAAGAATAGCCTCAGATGTAGTGAAGGGATATAATCCTTTCATAAATATAACTACATAGAAACTAAAAGTGTGAACCTTGTCACCTTTCTTTCAAGGTGACTACTCATTATTCTCCCCTGATACTCCTTAAAATTTCAGCCTTAGCTCTGAAGAGAAAGAACACAGAATTCCTTGACATCTGTGCCAGCTGTTCCTTGTTTGAGAACCATTTGGCTTCTGAACAGATGAAAATGCTGTCTTTAAATAATAACGGTGATTTGGACTTGCATATTACTTTCAAACTAAAATATGCTTATTTAGTTGTTACATAGTTTGACTTAATAGCTCATATTAATTGATAGACTCCAATTATTAGCAGTGTTATTAGCACAATAAAATAAAAATCTTGCAAAGTATACCTCATTAGTTCAGTGCCTTTGATGCATACTGGGCAGGGAACTTCATACATTGAAATGTGTTATCTCCAGCATATGACATTCTCTCACAGTTTGCCATGCTTGAATTTTCAGCATGCCTGCCAGCACTTGTCATGTTCTATGATTTCCTTGTAGGTGTTGTGCTACGATAAAACTTTTAACTTGGTACAACAGAAATGATTGTCTTTTGAATATCAGATTTTTTTTCAAGTCTGTATTTTCAAATGTTTGTTTTCTACTTAAAATATTTTGATAGCAGTGCATAATTACAATATTCATACTGTTTTATGTTATCAACATATCACTTTGTTATAAATCTTTTTTTTCTACATAAATGTACATACAATGGTTTTGAGTGCTCTTCTGCTTATTTTCAAAATTTATTGTTAGATTATCAAAATTGTGCAGCATAGTGATTGGTGCATGTTTTTAATCTCAGCAGCATGCGGGATAAAGAGGCAGGCAAATCTTTATGAGTTTGAGACTTGTCTAAACAGAAGTTAAAACTACTTACTGAGATCTAAGTCAAGCTACTAGTGAGATCTTGTACCAAAATGCAACCAGAAACATGTAAAGTTTATTAAGTCACATAGTATATGTCCTTGTATGTGTCTGCATCCTTTTGTGTGTTTGTGTATTATCTGCATGTACATGTATACAGACCCCTGGTGAACATGTGGAGACCAGTAGTCAGTATCAGGAATCCTATTTCTTTTGACATTGTTTCTACTTGTTTCCTAATATAAAATGTAGGGGTTTCTTACTTAACTAGGATCTTAAGAATTTTCTAGACTTGTTAACCAGCAAACCTAAGGGGTCCTCTCTCTTCCCATTCTAGTGTACAGATAATGGGAGTGTGTTACCAGGTCTGGTATTTTATGTGTGTCTGTATATCCAAATCCAAATATTTGCACATTTAACCACTAAGTTGCCTTTTAGTCTTATAGGATGCTTTTCAATATTCTGAAGTCAAAAGTATAAAGTAACTATTAGAAGAGTATAGGATATTCCTTTCCTGTTTCCCATGTTTTTCAAAGAAAATGTAAAAACCATTCAAATAACATCAAAGGAGCTTATAATAACAGAAAATGCAATGTTATCCATACTGTACTGAGGTTAACATGTTAAAATAGCATTTAAAAAATCCTTAAATGGTTGGAAATAAATCAATATGCTTGAAATAAATATTAAATTTGAAAAAATATGATAAATAATGTTGAACTTACTGTCATGATAATGGAAATGCAGGATTTTATGCCATATCTTTGACATAGACTTTCCATTGTGTTGCAGAGCTACCCAGCTCTCATCCAACAAATCTTTCACATTATCTCATTACGTCATGAAAAAGGAACTCTGTGACTTTCTCTTATATATTTAGGCATGTAACATAAACCTTTCCTTTTTTTCTGAAATTTTAATATACCTTGTTTCTCCATTGCAGTATTTGCTGTAGTGCCCGTGTCTCAGCCACCAAGGTTCCAAAGTGATCCTGAGGTGTCTGAAATATTCCCTTCTGTCTGTGGTAAGAGGGTTTACTTTAAGTCATTGGTGGCTGGGAAATCTATATGTAGTTCAGATGTTCTTAAAGCTCACAGAGATCTACCCTCTGGGTTAAAGGCATGCATCATGATGTCAGACAGTGTGTAAAGGTAAGCCCTGAGATTTTCCTAAATCTAATTAAAAGATAGTAGAAGTCTCCCTGTTTATGACAGTGCCACTTGAGGTAGGCACTGACAGATGATCAAGAAGGGTGTGGTTAATATCCCAGCAGTAAAGAGAGATTGATAATGAGGAATACAATGGGCCACATTCCTCAGCAATGCTCATATTTTTCCTCCTTTTTTTTTTTTCCTATTTTCTAGCTGTTTATAAAAGGTAATCAAAGCTTGAGAATTTATCCAGATTGTCTCTTTCGGCATTGCTAATTCTGTATTTACTTTTTACCTCCTCTGTCAAAAACTTGTGGCTTTGTTTGTGCAAATGTATTAAAATTTTCCTCAATACTTTCTCAGAATTGTAATTTGCATTTACATATTGTAAATATATCAAATAAATGAATTGCTTGTATTTTTCTATATTGTTTATTGTTTTAACTATAAAATATATGATTGAAGTCTGTCAGAGTGCCTGTTAATAAATTCCATATAAAACAGGTTGAAGAAGATACAGATAATAAAAATATAAATATAATGTTCATAGTCTTTGCTTAACTATGTAAATTCTTTTGTTAAATGCATTTTATTATAGATCATAATTTAAGTAATATTGAAATTAATATACATAAGATACAATTATTAACAGTGATTTTATACAACAATATTAAAAATACAGATGGTTTATGCCTAAAGGAATGGTAAGAAAACAGAATAATTTTATTATGGTGGAATAATTCAATAAAAATTACCACAATAATGCTAGTGAATAATTATATAGAAGACCTTCTTTCTAGCTGATCGTATCATACATTAAAATATGAATTGGTCATCTGTAAAGGCTAAGTAATATTTGTTGCCACTCTAATGATTCCAAAATCACCAAAATATGGTGTTTGTCTGCAGTAGATGATAACTCTATAGATGATCATTTGTACAAATTGTGAGTTTTTATATAACACAAGAAGGCCCTAAGTTAACCCCATATTTTCTTTTCAAGATAAACATAAACTACAACACAATTTGGATATACTCCTATAACTTTTTCTTAGGGAGTGGAAATTGTCTAATGTAGTACTGTAGAGACAGTGGAGTCAAGGTTCTGTTTTTCAGGAGATATATAGGTTCTCATGCTGAATAAAATTTTATCAGTGGTTAAGAACATTCAAGGATCTTGTAGAGTTCTCAGGTTAGGTTCTCAACTTCATTCTGGGCAGCGCACAACTACTTGTAACTACATTCCAGTAGAAATGGAATGATCTCCTCCTCATACACACACACACACACACACACACACACACACATCACAGAGAGAGAGAGAGAGAGAGAGAGAGAGAGAGAGAGACAGAGACGAGAGAGAACAGAGAACAGAGAGAGACAGAGAAGGAGACAGACAGAGAGAGATATAAGAGTGAGTCATTCTGTATGTAGACTATTATTGTATTTTTACTAAGTTACTTAGAAGTGCCCATTTGTCTCCATGGTAAATTCTTTGTAAATATATTGTATTTCTTTTTTCTATTCTTTATTTGGTACACTTTCTGATTTAATGTGAAAATTATGTTGGTATTTCTTGTTATGTAAATAATTGCATTTGTACTTTGGGAATGATTACATTGATTCTGTAGACTACTTACAGTGGTATGGATGTTTTAATAGTATTGATTATTTATTTCAAATTCAAAATTTGAGGTGTGTTTTCTTATTTGTCTACAAAACATGTCTGAATGAAGCATGGGAAAAGGACAATAAGAAATATACTATGTGATTTCAACTTCTATTATAAATTTTAGACATGAAAAGAATTATCATATTCTCATAAAGCATACACACCATCAAATAGGACAAAATGAGAGCATTACAGTAACACCAAACTAAATCAGCAGCAGATTGCTGGCAACTTCAGAAAGAATACAAACTGATTGGAATATAGTGTCTCAATTACAAACTTTGAAGTCACTGAAAAGAGACAGGAGCAATGTTTCAGGATATTGAAAAAGTCAAATCTTTTCACCATAATATTAAAACATACATAACACTACCAAATAGACAAGATTATAAAAAGTTAAAAATATTATGCTCATAAAATGTACAAAATAGGCAAAGACATTTATTAACTGTATATGTGGTGAAAGATGCCCACATTGTTTGATACCAGAATGATTAGAGATAGCATGTTTTGGTGAGTTATGGAGAGAAAAGAAACTACTGTGCATACGTAGTAATATACTGAACACTATCTGCTAGAAAATAAGAATGTAGAGATGTCTCAAAAAATTCAACACACAAACAACCTGATGATCCAGTAATCCCTACACTAAATAGATAACCAAATGATATAATGTAGTTCTGTCAAGAAGACTTTGCACTTGCATCCTTATTTTACAGGTATTTACAATAGCTTAGACATGAAATGAAGCAAAGTAGCCATCACACATGAATGGTTGAAGAAAATGTGGAAGATATAGAACTTAATCTTCCCTTTGATCAACTTTGTTTTCTTCTTCTCCTTTCCTTCCCTCTCTTCCAGTGTTCTCTTTGACCTACCTCTTCTATCCCTGCCCTTTCATCTCCTTCCTTTCCTCCCTCATTCATTTTTCTATTATACTTAGTGACTTTTGGGTTATTTCTCTTCTGTTTATTCTTTCATTGTCATTTCTGGTTGCATTTACTTGCATAGTCACCACGATTTAAGGATTAACCATAGAGAATCATAACAATGATAAAATTCCCATTCATACAGAATTCATCTCACTTAGTAGAATATGTACCATGTAACAGCTTGAACATTGTCTACTAATCTTTCAGATACTAGTACTAGAAAGATCAACTCCAGATCATAAAAGTACAGCACTCTTCTCTAATTCTTGGGGTGTTCTGATAGAAATCTTTTGTTAAACACTGAGGAAGCACTATTCTTTTTCTATGTGCACTTTCTTACACCAGAAAATTAATTGTACTCTGCCTTTTGATTAGAAATGTTTTATGTAGTACCAAATATGCATACTATAAGCGAAAATAATAAGGAATATAATTGATTTTCTAAGGAATGTGTGAAAATATACAAAATTGTAGACTTTCCATGTATGTTTATTTGGAAAGTTGTTCCAGAGACCCCAAATTATTCCAAATAAAATCTTCTGTCCTTCAGCTCTTTCTTCTTTACATTTTTAATGATCAAATATTTAAGAGTTTTAGAAATACTATGTTACCTAAAGGCTTAGTAAAATAGTGAAAAATCAACAGAATATTTAATTAATTTTGCCTCTAAAAAGTTATGCTATGTTTTCTCCAATTGAAATTGTTTTGCTTTTATATTATGCTATATTAAAGGATACATGAATATTTTTCATAGTCAATAATTTGAGAATTAAAGAAAAATAAGTTTGCTAAATATCACATTATAAAGTCACATTTCAAAATAAATTTAATAAAGGATTATTTCTCATAAAATGACATATACATATGATTTTTAAAGTAACAAAATTACAGACTTGAGCAATATTATATTATCTCCTTTGGATAATGCCTATTTTCTAACTATAAATTATAGAATAGATGGCTTGTTTAACTACCAGCTTTTAAAAGTCAGTTCTGAAAATCTCTTCTCTCCAAATTAGCATTTGTTCCTTGCCTGTGCTATCACACATTCTTTGTTTGATAAACTATAATGTATTCCAAAGGTCCCATGCCTGAGATAGTGGTAAATAAGTATCTTTTTGATTTTCAAAGCATCACAGCTGTGACACTTGTACATAAACCACAGGATTAACACTGCTCAATATTATGCAGCATTTTTCAGGTGCACAATAGTGTGTAGATTTTTACTAATTATTACTCATCATGAGCATAGAAATGGTATTTTCTCTCTCTGGGTGGACAAATAGTCACTTAAATTGTGAAACTAAGTAGAAATGGATAACATAAAATGCTATTTTTTCTAGTACCTCTTTCAATTCTCTTTTATTATATAATATAACCTTCAATGGGAAAATCAACCACACATTTAACTTTTTGTATGATTAAAAAAAATATCTAATACCTGAATCATTGAGACAAGAATAGCATTAAAGCCATTTTAAAATGAAATGCAGTAGATTATTTTTCTTCTAAGTTTATGCAGTAAATTATGAATACTAATGTGGAAAATCATGTTCCAACTTTTTGTTTTGTATGTCATTTTTGTGGCCTAAATATAGATGCTATCTCACTGATGTGAAAGATATTTATGGTATGTTTTGCTTTAGGAAAAAGGAACAAATTTTCTTATTATGTCTCAAGTAATTTGTGGCATTTCCTGTAAATACACAATATTTTTATTTGAATACAAATTAAACTATTAACCAGGATAGTTTAATACAATATCAAATTAAATATTCTTATATTCAAGACTCTTTCACAAAGATACTGAAAATGTGATGGAACAGCCACACACTCATTAGTCTGTGCTAAAAAAATGCTAATGAAAATAATGAGAAGCTTCTATTCAGAGGTAACAAAATTTCTAGTAGGTCAGGGTCACCTGGAGTGAGGCTGTGAGTAAAAGACAAGTATGCATTTTGTGAAAACCTATCTAAAAATAGACCAAAAAAAAAAAAAAAACAAACCACCATAACATGATGACCAATATCTTTCCTGTTTTGAAATTAAAGTTAGAAAGAAAAATAAAATTAATTTGCTTAGAACAAGCACATACATCTTCAATAAATATAAAGAGAAGTCCACACAGCATAAAAAATATAAAGAATTCAACAAAAATATCACAAGGTATTGTGTAATTCCATTTTCTCAGAAATAGGGTAATTCAACTATGTCATTTTGCTTGGACTCTAGGACTTTTGATGTCTTTTTAAGTCTACTTTATAATAAAATGTATAGTAATCATTGCAAGGAGGATTTTTTTTGTTTGTTTTGTTGGTTGGTTTTTTTGTTTGGTTGGTTATTTTTTGTTTTGTTTTTGTTTTTTGCCATGGTGCTTTATTTTGTTTTGTTAATTTAGATAGTTTTTTGTTATGCTACTTTTGTTTGTTACTTGAGAAGGAACTAAATGTTGGGTGGTGAAATATGGAAGATGAACTTGTGGAATTGAAAAATATAATCAAATATATTTAAATAAAAAAGTTTTAAATAATAAAAATATAAAGAAACTTCATACCTGATGAGATCTAGTGTTTTTTCAGAATATAGGCTTGAGAGAAATTATGACTCTACTATTATTTTTAAATAGGAGACGTATATGGCTTGAATTTGATTTCTTCTGATTAGAACAAAATGATAATTTAAATTAGGTTTCACTTATAACTACTGTTAGTGTGCATGTAGAATATGTGAATATGTAAATTTGGTATCATAGACCTGTGACAACTTTGAAGAATCTGTTTTCTCCTTAGTCTTAGTACATATATTTTTTTATGTTTTATAGATATTTATCTATTGTATTAGTTTTTTAAAATGGCCAATAATTCTTTCTATAATGACATAATATTTCTTTTTCAAGTAAAATATAACTTTCCTTCACTATTTAAAACTTGGTAAGAAGTTCAAATAGGTATTGCAATAAAAATATTACAATTGAATTTTAACATGGATTAGGCTGGCATTCTTTTCCAGAAAAAGAGCTGCGTTTTCTTTTACTGAATATGAAGTAATTAGACATTTTTCTTACATCTCCAAGCTTATTGAATTCATGGCAATCACATAGCAGACATGTAAAACTAATTTGCAAATAATTAAAATAAATTTAATAAGGAAATTCATTTTGAGTAAGTAAAATTTTGGTGATACTAATGCAGGATATGTTTATTTTTTAATATAATTTTTATTTTTTACATAATTTACTTTACATCCTGCTCACGGCTCCCTCTTGATTACCCCCATGCACAATGCCTCCCTCATCCTACATTCTCCATCCCTCATCACCTTATCCTCTGAGCGGGAGCTTCTACCCATAGGTATCCCTCCACCCTGACACTTCAAGTCTCTCACTGAGGATAGACAAGACAGCCCAGCTAGGAAATCATATCCTACATACAGGCAACAGCTTTTGGGATAGTCTCCCACTCCAGTGGTTGAGCACACTCATGAAGACCAAGCTGCATATCTTCTACAGACATGGAGGGAGGCCTAGGTTTGATCCATGTATGTTCTATGGGTGGTGGATCAAACTCAGAGTTGACCAGTCCAGATTAGTTGATTCTGTTTTTTTTTTCCCTTGGAATTTCGATACCCTTTGAAGCCCACAATACTTCATCCTATTCTTCCATAAGAGTCCCCGAGCTCCAAGTACTATTTGGTTGTAGGTATCTGAATCTTTCTGAATCAGCTGCTACGTAGAGTCTTTCAGAAGACAACATGATCCCATCTACAAGCAAAGCAGAGTGTATCTAATACTGATAGGGATGGTGCTTGCCCATGGGATGTCCAGTCCCCCCAGTTGTCTCTTCCCAGATGGACCCTCCTGCATTTCTTGTAGAGAGGATAAATTTTGGGTTGAAAGTTTTAGTTGTAGGTTGGTATTTCTATAACTTCACTGGGTTTCATAGATGGATGTAGTAGGTCACTTCTTCAGGTTCCATATCCCCAGTATTCTGAGTCACAGTTAAGGTCATCCTCATTGATTCTTGAGTACATTCTTTATCTCATATCTCTGCCTCATCTAAAGGTGCAGACAACTCCACACCCTTGTCAGATGTAGAATTCCATTCATTTTCATGGTCATCTAGCCATTTCTCCTGTTCTTTACTACACCTTATTCTCCCCTCCCAGTTTCCTACATCCATCTGCCTCTTATGACTGTTTTATTCACCATTCTAAGTGAAATTCAAGTTTCCTTCCTTGGACATTCTTCCTTTAGCTTCTTTTGTCTGTTGAGTGTAGCATGATACCTGTATTTTATGGCTAATATACACTTACAAGTACATACCATGGATGTCATTTCGGGGACTCGTTTAGAACATACAGGATGCTATTCTCAAGTTCAATCCGTTTGCCTTTGGAATTTGTTTTCTAATATTCTATTGAGTATTTTGGCATCAGTGTTCATAAGAGAAATTGGTTTGAAGTTCTTTCTTTGTTGAGTCTTTATATGGTTTAGGTTTCAAGTTAACTGTGGCTGTTTAAAAGTTTACCTGATCTTAATTCGACTTTGGTTAATGTATCAGTCTAGAAAATCATTGGTTTCACTAAGATTTTCCAATTTTGTGGAGTAGAGAGTTTTGAAGTAAGACCTAATGATTCTTTGAGTTTCCTCAATTTCTCCCTTTCCACTACTGATTTTATTTGAATACTGTCTCTCTGTCTCTTGGTTAATTTGGCTAAGGATCCATTTATGTTGTTGAATTTCGGAAAGAACCAGCTCTTGGTTTCAATTGATTCTTTGTATTGTTTCATTTCTAACTGATTGATTTCAGCCCTAATTTTGATTATTTTCTGCCTTCTATCCTCTTTTGTGGGCTCAGCTTCATTTTTTCTAGAGCTTTCAGGGATAGTTTTAAATTCTGGTATGAGAACTTTCTAATTTCTTTTTGTTTTTTTGTTTTTTGTTTTTTTCGAGACAAGGGTTTCTCTGTGTAGCCCAGGCTGTCCTGGAACTCACTCTGTAGACCAGGTTGGCCTCTAACTCAGAAATCTGCCTGCCTCTGCCTCCCAAGTGCTGGGATTAAAGTTGCGCCACTACGCCTGCTAGAGAACTTTCTAATTCTTTATGGAGGCACTTAGTGTTATGAACTTTTCTCTAAGCACTGCTTTCATCATGTCCCATAAATTAAGAAGTTGTTCCTTCACTTTCATTGAGTTCTAGGAAGCCTTTAATTTCTTTATCTCTTCCTAACCCAGAGATCATTGACTAGAGACTTGTTCAATTTTCATGAGCTTGTAGGCTTTCCAGTTTTCTGTTGTTGTTGAAGTCAAGCTTTAGTACATAGTGATCTGATAAGATACAAGGCTATATTTCAATCTTACATCTTTGAGGCTTTGTGACAAACTGTATGGTCAATTTTTGAGAAAGATCCATGAAGTTCTGAGAAGGCTATTCTTTTATGTTTGAGTGAAATAGTCTATAGACTATCTCTTATGTTCATTTGATTTATAATGTCTGCTAGTTTCATTATTTCTCTTTTAGTTTTTTCTGGATGATTTGTCAATTGGTGAGAGTATGGGGTATGAAGTCTCCCACTATTAATGGTAAGTGTTTTAAGCTTTAGGAATATTTTTTTTTTTTTTACCAAATATGGATGCCCTTGTGTTTGGTGCATTGATGGTCGACAAAGAGATATCATCTTGGTAGAGTTTTCTTTGGTCAGACTGAAATGTCCTTCTCTGTCTCTTTTGATTAATTTTGTTTGAAAATTGTTTTATTATATATTAGAATGGCTAATCCAACTTGATTCTTGAGTCTGTTTGCTTGGAAAACACTTTTCTAGCCTTTTACTCTTAGGTAATGTTATTTTTATTGTGTTGATCAGCAGAGTGATGGATCTTGTTTCTGCACTTATTCTGTTTGCCAGTGTCTTATTGGGGAATTGAGTTCCTTGATGTTGATATTAATGAACAGTGATTGCTTTTTCCTGTTATTTTTATATTAGTGTTGCTAGTGTGTGTGTGTGTGTGTGTGTGTTGATGTGTGTGTGTATGTGTTTGTGTCTGGTATAAGATTACTTATAACAGATAGCCTATGTTTTGTTTGATGTATTTATCATTTTTGTTGTCTCTTTTTTTTTCCTTTTTAAAATTTTTTCCAGTCCAGTTTTTAAACCCCATCCAGGTCCATCCTCTAAAAGTTCCTCATCCCTTTTCCTACTGCTCAGTCTCCAAGAGGATGTCCACACTGTCCCACATACCACCAGGCCCCCTAGCCCTGGAGCCACAAGTCTCTCAAGAGTTTGGTGCATCCTCTCTACTGAGGACAGACTAGGAAGCCTCTGCTGTATATGTGTTGGGGGACTTGACCACTAATGCATGCTGCCTGCGTGATGGCTCAGTGTTTGAAAGATTTTGCAGATATAGGTTAGTTCAGACTGTTGGACTCTCTATGGGGTCACCAACCACCTCAACTTCTTCCAGCTTTTTCTTAACAGGAGTTCTTAACTTCTTGAGTGGGAGGTTTGTTCTAATATTTCTGGAGGGCTGGATTTGTTGATAGATACTGATTGCATTTGGATTTGGTTTGAAATATTTTGTTTTCTTTTGTGATCTACTATGATTCAGATTATGATGGGTACAGTAGTCTAGGTTGGCACCTGTGTTTTTTAGAGGCTGCAAAATACCTGTACAGGCACTTCTAATTTACATCTGTGTTGAGATGTTAGGTTTAATTCTGCTGCTTTGTATAGTGTCTTGCCCTCTTTTCCTTGCTGCTTTTAATATTCATTATTGTTGTTGTTGACCTGTAGTTTTGTGTTTTAATTATATATCAGGAAGATTTTCATTTTGGTCCAGTTTAATTTGTGTTCTTGTTTATTTATAGACACTTCTTTCTTGGGTTGGGAAATTTTTCTCTTTGATTTTTTGAGAATATATTTTCTAGGCCTAGAAGCTAGGACTCTTCACCTTCTATTCCTATTATTTTTAGGTTAGTTTTATGATATCCCAGATTTCCTGTATTTTTCATGTCAGAAATTCTTTAGATTTAACATTTTCTTTGACTGATTATCTATATCTTTTATTGTATCTTTTACACCTGAGATTCTCTCTTGCATCTCCTGTATTTTGTTGATGATTCTTACATTTGTTGTTCCTGTTCTATTTCCTGGATTTCAAATCTTCAGGATTTCCTCAGTTTGTGTTTTCTTTATTGGTTCTATTTCTACTTTCAAATCTTTCACAGTTTTCTTTATTTCTCTTAACTGTTTAACTTGTATTTTCCTGTATTCTTTAAGAGATTCATTTGTTTCCTTTTTAACGACATTTACTTGATTATATTTTTCTGTATTTCTTTAAGGGGTTTACTCATTTCCAATTTTCAGGCCCTTATTATCTTTATAAGATTCGGTTTAAGGTCATTTTCTTGTGTTTTGGTACTGTTAGGATATCCAGGGCTTGCTATAGTAGGATAACTATATTTTGGAGGTATCATATTACTCTGGCTTTTGTTGATTGAGTTCTTTCAAGGGCCTTCGCCATCTAGTTTTCGTTCCTGGATATTCTTGTTGTATTATATATTGGGATGGAGGTGAGCCTCAATAATCCTGCTATGGCAGGGTACCCTAGAGCTGTATGGTTCTGTACCTGGAGATATTCATATTTCTAGATCTGCAGGTCTGTATGATTTAGGATCCTCAGGTCACACAGAGATGGACAGAAAGGTGGAAGGAAAATGAGGGTTCCTCTGGACTAGAAAACTGGAAGGTTGTCTTGGCTGAGAGGACTCAGAACAGGAAGGATGATAAGGGGAGGAGAAGCTTAACTGTATAGTTCAGGAGTCTGATGAAGGTAGAGGAGAGGTGATGGGAGAATGAGGTCCCTGTGATAGGGTAACTCGGGTAACTTGGCTTGACCCAATGGCTCAGAGAACAGAGAAAATGAGTGGGGGAATGATAGCTTACCTTTATGGTTCAAGATCTGCAGGTTTGATGAAGCTGGGGGAAGAGGTGGCAGGAGAATTGTTAATTGTTGTAGAACTATATTGTGATATTCTTTCAATATGCTCACTTTATACTATAATACAATATAATACCAAAAAAGAAAAAAATACCTAACAATAAAATGTGTTCTCAAAATAAATCTGTGATGAAGTCTTTCAAGGATTACTTAGTACCTCAAAGTTTGTTAGTTGCCTCAAGCATAACCTAAGCGTACATGCATAAGAGATCTGTGTTAGGATTCTTTTTATAATGGTAGAGGAGACATGCAGATAGGTCAATTACTTACTTTGCTGTTTAATTTCTCTATACAAAGTGTGTCATATTTTCCTTGGATATTTCAACACCAAGATGCAAGATTTCATTGTCTTGAATTCCTATGGGCAGGTAAGGTTATGATCTTGTTTTTTTTTTTTTTTATTTTGTTTTGTTTTTGGTTTTTTTTTTTTTTGGAATTAGATCATTCATCTAGTATTTGAAGTCAGTTCAATGTTCAGATTCTTTGGGGGCAAGGGTAGGTGGGTATAATTGGGAGAAACAGAAGAATAAGAGGCTGAGGTCTGGATGTATATTATAAGGAAGAATAAATAAAGCAAAAGAACTCAGTGCAGTGTCCAGATCCTTAAAGTACAGAGAAATACCTGAGAAAGACTTTTTTTTATCCATCACTGGATGTGATATATTTACTTTCATTTCTATTCTCTGATCCTCTAAAAACTGATTTACTTTTTACTACACAATTAAGCAGCATAATGTACAGCCTGTCTACAGAACAAAGTATGAAGTTCAAGCTATTCATGTAGCTAGATCAAGAATATTTGTGTTAAATATACATATATTTTAAATAAATGACATTAAAATTTAAAAGCTTGGGGCTTGGAAGCGGAATCAACAGTGAAGACTATTGTTACTCTTACAAAGTATTGTATTTATGACTCAGCATGGATATGATAGTCTACAACCATCATAAATGCCCTACAGGAGTTTAAGAGTCCTTCTGGTGTGTGTGTGTTTGATGTGTGTGTGTGTGTATCATATTATATGAAAACTTAAACAAATAAATTAAATCAATAAATTTGGAGAAGATAAAATGTCAAAAGCTCTAACATGAAAAATGTATAGTAATATGAAAGATTTTATGGACAATTTAAATGGTGAGAGAAAATTGAAACACTAAGTGGAAATATTTAAAATAAAAATAAAAAACATAACAAAACAAAATCAAATGACAACAACATCAAAAACTAACTAACCAACCAAACAACAAACAAAAAAACCAGAGAAACACGGAAAGAATGCCCACGTTATCTTCTAAAGCTCAAACATTGCTGGAAAAAAAATTAATGAACATAAAGCCTGATAAAAAACAGCCAAATCAAACTAAATTGACTGAACAGAATCAGAGTGGTGAAATAGTATAAATGGCTTAGAATAGAAGTAATGGAACATCAGAAAGTAAAAACAAAATTAAGGAAGATGTTTCTCAAGAAATAATTCCTGAAATATGTTTCATACTTACTGTCAGACACCAGTTGCTATTGCAAGAAGGAAAAGAACATAATAAATGTGAAAAAGACCTAAAATAGGCATATTATACTGAAACTGTTGAAGCATAATAAAGAATAGAAAATATTGAAAGTGAGAGAGATTATAATAGAGACGTAACCTATAATAGCACTAAGAATAAAAATTATATACAAACTATATGACGTATTTTCAAATACCTTGCAACCCAGAAGACTATGAAGTCTTTCATGGGACAAAGCAAACACAGGTATTGTAACCAGGGTTATACCATATAGCCTTCAAAACAGAGGGCAAATTAAGGTTTTCCTTAAAATGCTACAATACAGACGTCTTTGCTAATAGAACTAATTAAAAGATATCAGAGGAAAGAATTACAGATTTGGAGGGGGATGGACAGGATGTGAATGAAACCACAGATCTCACTGCTAACCCTTGGTCCTTTTTGCTTTCATTGATCTGCCTGAACAGAAAATTCAAGTAGGAACTATCTGTCTCATTTGGCAGACTAGAAAGACCTAGAAAGGCCCCTCCAGTTTATTCCCTTCATTTTATAGTTTCTTTCTCTTTAGTATATTTTCATACTATTTTTACTTTATTGCTTCATTTTAGATTCAACACTTAATTCATTATTCTCTGAAAAATTTAAATGTGTGGAAAAGTAGAAAGATTTAGAAATATCTACGTATTTCTAGACTTTATTCAATAACTTAAAAACTCCTCTACACACACACACACACCATAAATTTACATAGTCAAGAATGTTTGTTCTGATATTTTTGTTTTTGTTTTGTTCCATCTTCAGGATTCTATTTCTTTTTAAATTTATTTATTTTACTTTTTTGGTGAGATTCAGCTACCTGTGGATCATATGGGAGGATTAATAATGAGGGACTAAAAAATTAGAAAAAGAACCTGAAAAACAGTAAACACACACACACACACACACACACACACACACACACACAGCATTTGGACTCTAGCATCAAAGAAGGATGTACAATGAAGCAACACAAATCCTTTCCAAACATGGCAATTCTCCTATGATATGCATGAGTAACTTTGGCCTCAAAGATGACCAGCAAATATAAAAAGATGAGTAATAAGGATCATATGGTTCATTGGACTGTGAGAATCCATGTTGAAATCCTAAGAATAAAATTGGTCCACTTGGTCAAGATCATCCTATGTGTGTTATATGTGTCATTGTTTCCCTTGGTTAAGATCATACAACATGTGTTTTGTGTACCAAGGGGATTCTTAGGTTTGAAACTGAAGTTTCTCAGATCATATCCACATACAACAGCCTCAATATGCTTCCATCCTCAGAGCTGTTGTAAAAGAAGTTGCAAGTACTCAGTTGTGGTTGTCTGAGAAGGAAATTTTGTATAGGAAGTTCACCAAGCATTTTAAACTACCAATCAAGGATACAGGTGACTCCTCCCATAAGAAACATGCATTAACTAAAGAGTTGTACCTTTGCTCCTTATCCAGATCCTAGGACACTGAATAATCTGACTGCAAGCATCCCTAATAAGATTAAAACACATGGAAGATACAGTATGGAATTCCCCTTTTCTCTAAAACCAGTAAAAAGGAAAACCTAAATTTCTTCAAAAGCCAGAAGGTTCCAAAAAACTTCCAACTTACTGAATATCCATATGTTGCATATAAGTTTAAAATCATGCTTGCTCTTTCTTGAGAACTCAGTCTAAGCTCACTCACCCTCTTGTGGCTAGTGCTGCCATGCCACCAATATCAGCTCTGCCTTGCCCTTTCTTCTGTGAACCTTAGTCACCACAGATGGAAAAACAACAGACAACCTTAATATTTTAAAACTAGTCAGACAACTCAATGGCTGTAGGCAGCTGATTTAAGATGGTGCCGGTTTCCAAAATGGCCAGCTCAGCTTCCTGTATAAACAAGTCTGTTGCGCATGCCTCAGCCTCAAGCTCCTCCCAAGAGGGCTTATGCTAATGAGGTATTGGCCCTAACCAATCCTGGGGCTTATGCTAATGAGGTATCAGCCCTAACCAATCCTGAGAGAACACGCCGCCTGGCCCGCCCCCTTGGATGGGTATATAAGCAGCGCATTTCTGCTGCTTGAGGTTCCCCTTCTTTTTTTTTTTTTTTTTCTTTAATTGGAAATTTTTTATTGGAAATTTTTTTTACATTTCAGATGTTCTCTCCTTACCCCATTTCCCCCTCCCTCCCAGGAACTCACTATCCCTTCCCCCCTCCTCCTGCCTCCACGTTGGTGTACCCCCACCCACCCTCCCCTGTACCTCACCTCCCCACCCTCGAGTATCCTCCCCCCCACGACGCCCAGCCTTCATGGGACCAAGGATCTCTTCTCCCATTTATATATAGCTCCCTTGCATATATAGCTGGAGCCATGGGTCCCTCCTAAGCGCTCCCAGGCAGGTGGTTTAGACCCTGGGGGCTCTGGTTGGTTGGGATTGTTGCTTTCCTCATGGTGTCTCGAATCCTCTCAACTCCTTCAGCCTTCACTCTATCTTCTCCATTGGGAACCCCATGATCAGTTTAATGGTTAGCTGTGAGCATCTGCCTCTGAGTATGTCAGACTCTTACAGACCTCTAAGGAGACAGCTATATCAGACTCCTGTCAGCGTGTACATCCTGACATCCACGTCAACATCTACCTTTGGTGACTGCACATAGGATGGATATCCAGGTGGAATAGTCTGTAGACGGTCCCTCCTTCAGTTTCGGTCCTGCACTGTGTCTCCATATTTGCACCCTTGAGTGTTTTGTTACTCCTTCTAAGAAGGATTGAAGCCTCCCTACTTGGTCATCATTCTTCATGAGGTTTATGTGGTCTGTAGAGGTCCCCTTCCCCAATTTGAATGAAAAAATTGAGTTCCTGGGAAATGAAGCTGGTCCTGAGAAAAGGATCTTGGGCCCAATTGTTTGCTGTTCCCATTTTGTTACTCTTGTGACATTGGGTCGGAGGGCGGGGGGGGGGATTAGATGAAGATTGTCATAGGTGAGAAATCCATGTGCGCTGCGCATCATGCTGGTGGCGCCCTTCCTCTCCAGGATCAAATTATAGTGCCCTGAGATATACATGTCTGCCACTTCCTCTGCTCCATTGCCTTTATGACTCTCACTCCTGTCACCGATCCCTCTCTTCCTGTCAGGCCTGGAAACCCCACCTTTCTCTTTGTTCAGAGTTGGCTTTTGCCTCTTTTATTGACTCAATCGTAAACCAATTAGGGAACCAATTTTAGTATCATTTCCTCCCACTATTACATCCATGGGCTTTTAGAACTTCCTAGTAAGTCTTATACCCAACAGGGGGGGGAAAGAAAGAAAGAAATACAAAATGACCATTAAAGACATTTAAAATGGTCATCAAAGGACAATCAGCTTTCTTTCCCAAGGTAGTCAAAATAAATACCATTAAGAAAACAATGATAAATGTGACAAAGATGTGGAGAAATATAACCCTTATGCCTTTGGTAGGATGTAAACTGTTACAATCAGTTTGGAAATTAATAAATTAGTTCCTCTGAAAATTAAAAACTGCCATGACATATCAGAGTGAATAAAAGTTACATTTACACCAAAGTAATATGGACTACAAGTAATGCTGGCCCCCCACCCACATCTTCTTCAACTACACTCACACACACTCACACACACTACACACACACAAAAACTGTGTGTGCGCACACACAGACCTGAGGTTATGTAAAACACATATTAGTCAAAGTCATAATACATTAATATTAATAAATGAAAGATATGTGGATCCTGAATCAGGAAAATAGCACATGAAATAATATTTTAAAACAGGAAAAATTTGGGACTAGAAAATATTCAGATGGAAAAATTAAGAAGACATTTTTCTTTTTCAGGGTGTATTGGTATGGTTCCCGGCACCACTCAGTGGCTAACAGCCATCAGTAACTCCAGTTTCAGGGAATCTAAAAACTTTTACTGACCTCTGCAGGCACCAGGCATGCACATGGCACCCATGAATGGCTAAAACAAGTTAAAACATTCATCCCATAAATGAAAATCATGTATCAAATATATTTAATAAATTTTTAGTAGATAAAAGAGGACTAAAATAAAACAAGAAAGTGAAGCATATATTGGACAAATATTAGAAAAATATTTCAATGTATATTTAGTAAATAAAATAAAAATCCCAGAAAGGAAAGGAGGTTTATTGAGATGTTTGAAAATACACATAAAGTTTCTAAATTAGAAAAGTCACTATCGACCTCACTTCCATTTTACAATAAGATCATAAATATACACTAAAACAAGACAGAAAAAGGAGTCACAAACTTATGACAGTTCAATTGAGAAGCAGAAAACATAATAATCATAAACTCTAATGCTTATCTTTTAGACCCCCTTATTTGCCTTTTTAGTATTCTAGATTTCCTGAAGAACATCAAATTTAACCTCACCAAAGTCTTTGATTTGGATTTTGCTAACTTACTGAAGGCAGTAAAATAATCTTAAATAAACAGGACAGTATTCAAAAACTGTAATTACTCATGTCTAGGAAATTTCAGGAAATAGCTTATAGCTTTCATAAGTAAAGTAACGATGTAATTTATTTGTTCTTTATTCTTAGATTTTTGGCTTCTGCAAAATACTTAGTGATGAAACCCAAAACTTTTGTAATTGTATTATTTTAAAGATTCTTCTACATGTACATTAAAGGTATCTTTATGATGTAAGCATATGTGATTCATTATTCATTTATTTATGATTATCTTTAATTCCTTTCTTGTTTGTATTCAGTATTTCAGTTCTCTCAAAATTCTTCTCCATTCTTGTTTATGATGATTTCAACCTACTTTAAACTATTTTGTGTTTCTTCAATGCCAAATAAGGATAAATAAATTTAACACAGACACAAACAAAAATATCAAAATCTTGGGTTTACAAATATTATATCTACTAAGTTTTAGTATAATTCTATTGGTTATGTTACTATAGTTTGTGGTTTCCAAATGAAAAAAAAATCAGGTATAAAGAGAGAAACAACCTACATACAGGCAGGAAGCTGATGAACCATAGATTTAAAATTCAATAAAATTGCCTATAATTAGAAGCTATGTTCCTAATTCCCATTTTCTGATGTTCATTGTGACTTCCTGAACAAGTATAATCTGAAATATCTTACGTTCTGTGATGTTATATTCAAAGACATGTCGTAGGAAATACTTTAATCAAGTTTACATTATATTAGGTTAGTTAACGTGTTTTAAGAATGAGAAGAGTATTTTTTGTTATAAGAAGTAAAAATTGCTAATGGGCTAAATAAAATATTTATGGAGTTTTTATTAAACTGTCTCATTTAATTGTCTTCACTGACTTGACTAATTTTGTCTTTGGGAAATTACACAGTAAATTGTTGTTATTTTTAGTAGCTCTTAAGTAAGATTTTAATGAATGGAAAATTTCAACAGCAAGAATAAATAAGCACATGGCTCTCCATTTATTTCAAGTGTATCAAAGACAAAGTTTAACTTTCAGATTTAGGTTTATAATAAGGTGATTTTGTTCTCAATCCAAACAATATTCATAGATATACATACTAGTTATTCTGACAATGAAAATTTAGGGACAAAAAATTGTGTTTTGGCAGGAAATGTCCACCAAATGATCATGTAATGAAGGCCTGCTTCTCAGACTAGTGGAAGGGAAATACTGACTTGTAGATGTCTGAGTTTTGACTTAATCATTGTCATGGATTCCTAATGTGACAGCATTACAGAGTGATGGAGTAACCTAACTTATGTGACCAGTTAGAGGAAGTAAACGCTGGAATGCATTTTGGAGAACTATTTCCATTGGCCTGCTATGTTTTCTGAATCGATCCATCATGATATGAGACACTGGATCTACTCCCTACCATGATTATCTTTCTTTTCACAAATGGGCCCAGAAGCATTAAGCCCTGTAACAAATAATTAAAAACATTACAGTGCAAAGTCCTTCCTACTGCAAATTGCTGTTTTTGTCAAAACCACACAAGAAATTGATGATCAAAATAATAATCATTTAAAATCATATCAGTTTTACAAATTAATACCATAAATTATGTGACTTGAAAATGTATTATATAAACATTCATATATATTAAGATTTTACATATCCTAGTTAAAAAAATTCTTGAAATGTTTGGAATACTTTATGGGAAGTATATTTACATATTTGTAATCATATATTTGAATAATTAACTTAAATTCAATTATGTTTTCATGGAAACTTTTTGTCAAAATCACTTCTAAATTTTTTTTTCAGGGCACAGGCTGGACTTTGGGAGAGTGGCCACCTCGACTCCCTAGTGCAGTGACGACAGAGATGACCACCATGGGCCAGCTAATTCTAACTTTTGTCATAATAGTCCATAGTTAAAACACTGTCAGTCAGAATGCTAAGAAGAAAACCCTCATTTTCAAGGCTAAAACTGGTTAGAAAGGGGCTTGCTCAGAACTAATCCCTGACACATTAATGATACTCTTTTGTGCTTGCAGACAAGAACCAACAAACCTCCTGAGAGGTTCCACCCAGAAGCCAATGGAAAGGGATGCAGAGACCCAAAACCAAACATTAGATTGAGCCTGAGGAGTCTTATGATAGAGTAGGAGAAGGACTAAAGGACATGAAGAAGACAGGAAATCCACAGCAAGATCAAAAGATTTTAACCTTCACCCTTGGGAGTTCCCAGAGCCTGAATCACCAACCAAAGAATAAACACAAGCTAGACCATGCTCCCTGCAATATGTTAACATATAAGCACTTTTCTTCATGGTGGTCCCCTTAAAATGGAGCAGGGCTATCACTGATTCTGTTGTTTGTCTGCCTATGGGTCCTGTTCCCCAAAATGATCCACATGTTGGACTTCATTTGGAGAGAATGCACCTAGTGCAGCAAGGGGGTAATGTTGGGAATTGATATTCAGAGAAGTTTCTCCCATCCAAAGAAGAAGGACAGGGTAAAATGGGGGGATGATATGCATGAGGGGTCACTGGAAGTTGGGGCTGATACTGGGATGTAATATGAATGAATACATGAGTAAATTTAAAAAGAATGAAAGGTGGTTTTTTTTTTGCCTTAAAAGACAATGAATCCATAATAAAATAAAACAGACACCCTTCTGCCCAAGCCTGGTCCTTTTGGCTGGGAAGACACTTAGCTGGTCTGCTCATGTGGAAACACCTGATCCTGAGCCATTCTAAGGAGCCACTGCACTCAGAGCAGAGGGTAAGAAACCTTGCCCATTACACCATGCCCCAGAGTTACAATTGGGAGCCAGGGAGTTAAGGAACCAGCAGCACCCAAACCGTCTCTCTGGAATGCACTTTCCTTCCCCTGAGCCTGGTCCTTGTGGTGGGGAAGACACTGAGCTGGCCTGCTCCTGTGGAGACACCTGATGCTGAGCCATCCTAGAGGAGCTGCTACCATCAGGGAAGCAGGATTGCAGGATCCCTGAGATGGCCTGAGCCCAGTAGTTCTTCCACTCAGGAGCTAGGATCACAAGAACACGAGACATCTGGAATCTGAGGAGTTCTGACACAAGCAAGATAACTGGAAAGACAGACTCAGTCAGACACAGTAGCACAGGTAACACTGGAGTCAACCAGAGGCAAAAGGCAAGGGCAAGAACACAATCAACAGAAAACAAAGTTATTTTGGCATCATCAGAACCAGTTCTCCCAACATAGCAAGCCCTGGATACCCCATCACAGAGGAAAAACAGGATTCATAATTAAAATCACTTCTCATGATGATGATAGAGGATTTAAAAGGACATAAGTAACTCCCTTAAAGAAATACAGGAGAACACAGGTAAACGGTAGAAGACCTTAAAGAGAAAACACACAAATCCCTTAAAGAATTGCAAGAAAACTCAACCAAACAGGTGAAGGAATTGAACAAAACCATCCAGGATCTAAAAATGGAAATAGAAACAATAAAGAAATCTCAAAGGGAGACTACCCTGGAGATAGAAAACGTAGGAAAGAGATCAGGAGTCATAGACTGCAAGCATCACCAACAGAATACAAGAGATAGAAGAGAGAATCTCATGTGCAGAAGATACCATGGAAAACATTGACACAACTGTCAAGAAAATGAAAAATGCAAAAAGTTCCTAACCCAGAATCCAGGAAATTCAAGACACAATGAAAGACCAAACCTAAGGATAATAGGTTTAGATGAGAGTGAAGATTCCCAATTTAAAGGGCCAGTAAATATCTTCAACAAAATTATAGAGAAAATTTCCCAACCTAAAGAACAAGATCCCATAAACATACAAGAAGCTACAGAACACCAAACAGACTAACCAGAAAAGAAATACTCCCATCAATAATAATCAAAACATCAAATACACAAAACAAAGAAAAAATACTAAAAGCAGTAAGGAAAAAGGTCAAGTAACATATAAAGTCAGACCTATAAGAATTACACCCCAGATACTATAAAAGCCAGAAGATCCTGGACTGATATCATACAAAACCCTAAGGAACACAAAGCCAGCCCAGATACTATACCAGCAAAACTCTCAATCACTATAGATGGAGAAAACAAGATATTCCATGACAAAACCAAATTTGGACAATATCTTCCTACAAACCCAGCACTTCAAAGGATAATTGATGAAAACAACAACACAAGGAAGGAAACTATAAACTTAGAAAAAGCATGGAGTAATCTTCCAACAACCCCCAAAGAAGATAGCTACACAAACATAATTCCACATCTAATAACAAAAATAATAGGAAGCAACAATCATTTTTCCTTAATATCTCTCAACATCAATAGCTCAATTCTCCAATAAAAAGACATAGACTATCAGACTGGATACATAAAAAAGACCCAGAATTTTGCTGCATACAGGAAACACCTCTGTTACAAAGACAGACATTACCTCAGAGTGAAAGATCTGAAAACAATTTTCCAAGAAATGGTCCCAAGAAACAAATGGAGTAGCCATTAACATCAAATAAAATCGACTTAAAACCAAAAGTAATCAAAAAAGATAAGGAAGGACACTTCATACTCATCAAAGGAAAAATCTACCGAAGATGAACTCTCAATCTGAACATCTACTCCAAATGCAAGGGACCCACATACATAAAAGAACTTTACTAAAGCTCAAAGCATACATTGCACCTCACACAATAATAGTGGAAGTTTTAAACCCCGCTCTCTGCAATGGACAGATCATGGAAAAGAAACTAAACAAAGACACATTTTTAATTAACAGAATTATGAATCAAATGGCATTTAACAGATATCTATAGAACATTTCATCCTAAAGCAAAAGAATATACCTTTTTCTTAGCACCTCATGGTGCCTTCTCCAAAATAGACCATAAATTGGTCAAAAAACAGTCCTCAACAGATACAAAAGACTGAAATAATCCCTTGCATCCTATCAGATCACCAATGACTAAGGATGGTCTTTAAATAATGACAAAACCGAATGGAAAACCCACATGTATGTGAAATGAATAATGCTCTACTCAATGATGACGTAGTCAAGGAAGAAATGAAGAAAGAAATTGAACACTTTTTAGAATTTAATGAAAATGAGACACATTATACCAGAGACTTGTGTGAATCCATGAAAGCAGTGCTAAGAGAAAAACTCATAGCTCTAAGTGCCTACAAAAGAAATGGAGAACACATATTAACAACTTGACAGCATACCGGAAAGCTCTGAACAAAAAGAAGCAAATACACCAAGAGGAGTAGGCATCAGGAAATAATCAAACTCAGGGCTGAAATCAATCAAGTAGAAACAGAAAGAACTATAAAATAAAATAAAAAAAAAAAAAAATCAAAAAAAACAGGAGTTGGTTCTTTCAGAAAATCACAAGATAGATAAATCCTTAGCCAGATTAACCAGAGGGCACAGAGACAGTATCCAAATTAATAAAATCAGATCTGAAAAGGGAAACATAACAACAGAAACTGAGGAAATTAAAAAAAAAAAACCATCAGATCCTACTACAAAGACCTATATCAACAAAACTGGAAAATATGGATGAAATGGACAATTTTCTGGACAGATACAGGTACAAAGTTAAATCAGGACCAAATAAACCCTAAACAATCCCATAACCCCTAAAGAAATAGCAGCAGTCATTAAAAGTCTACCCACCAAAAGAGCCCAGGACCAGATGGTTTAGTCCAGAATTCTATCAGACTTCAAGACGACCTAATACCAATTCTCTTCAAACTATTCCACAAAATACAACCAAATGTTCATGCACCAATCTCCATAACATACACACTCACAAAGACCCAACAAAGAAAGAGAACTTCAGATCAGTCTCTCTTATGAATATCGATACAAAAATACTCAATAAAATTTAGCAAACCAAATGAAAGAACATAGCAAAACAATCATCCATAATGATCAAGTGGCTTTATCCCAGAAATACAGGGATGGTTCAAATTCGAAATCCATCAAGTAATCCACTATATAAACAAACTCAAAGAAAAAAGCCAATGATCATCTCACTAGATGTTGAGAAAGATTTGACAAAATTCAACATCCTTTCATGGTAAAAGTCTTGGAAAGATCAGGAATTCAAGGCCCATACCTAAACATAGTAAAAGCAATATACAGCAAACCATTAGCCAACAACAAACTAAATGGAGAGAAACTTGAAGCAATCCCACTAGATCAGGGACTAGACAAGGCTGCCACTCTCTGCCTACCTATACAATATAGTAACTGGAAGTCCTAGCCAGAGCAATTAGACAACAAAAAGAAGTCAAAGGAATACAAATAGGAAAGGAGAAGTCAAAATATCACTATTTCAGATGATATGATAGTATATTAAGTGACCCCAAATTCACAGAACTCCTAAACCTGATAAACAACTTCAGCAAAGTGGTGGGTTATAAAACCAACTAAAACAAATCAGTAGCCTTCTTCTACATGAAAATAAACAGGCTGAAAAGAAATTAGGGAAATGACACCCTTCACCATAGTCACAAATAATATAAAATACCTAATGTGAATCTAACCAAGCAAGTGAAAGATCTGTATGACAAGAATCCAAGTCTCTGAAGAAAGAAATCAAGAAATCTCAGAAATGGAAAGATCTCCCATACTCATGAATCGCAGGATTAATATAGTAAAAATGGCCATCTTGTCAAAAACAATCTACAGATTCAATGCAATCCCCATTAAAATATCAACTCAATTCTTTACAGAGTAGAAACAGAAATTCTCAAATTTATTTGGAATAAAAAAAAATCAGCATAGCCAAAATCTCTTCTCAACAATAAAAGAACTTCTGGAGGAACCATCCCATCCCTGACCTCAAGTGTACTACAGAGCAATAGTTATAAAAACTGCCTGGCATGGTACAGAGACAGGCAGGAAGATCAAGGAATATAGTTGAAGACCCAGTAATGAACCCACACACCTATGGTCATTTGATCTTTGACAAAGGAGCTAAACCATCAGTGGAAAAGGATAGCATTTTCAACAAATGGTGCTGGTTCAACTGGGGGACAACATGTAGAAGAATGCACAGATCCATTCTTATTCCTTGTACAAAGCTCAAGTCCAAGTGGATAAAGACCTTCACATAAAACCAGACACACTGAAACTTATAGAAAAAATGTGGGAAGAACCTCAATACCTAGGCACAGGGAAACATTCTTGGCCAGAAAATCCAATGGCTTATGCTCTAAGATCAATAATTGACAAATGGACTTCATAAAATTGCAAAGTTTCTGTAAGGCAAAGGATGCTGTCAATAGGACAAAACAGGAACCAACAGATTGGGAAAAGATCTTACCAATCCCATCTGATAGAGGACTAATATCCAATAATATAAAGAACTCAAGAAATTAGACTCTAGACAACCAAATATCCCTATTAAAAAATGGGGTACCAGCTAAACAAAATTCTCAACTGAGGAAAGGCGAATGGCCGAGAAGCACCTAAAGAAATGTTCAGCATCCTTAGTCATCAGGGAAATGCAAATCAAACAACCCTGAGATTCCACCTCACACCAGTCAGAATGGCTAGATCAAAAACTCAGGTGATAGTCAATGCTGGAGGATGTGAAGAAAGAAGAACACCTCCATTGTTTGAGGGATTGCAAGATGATGCAACCACCTGGAAACAGTCTGGCGGTTCCTCATAAAATTGGACATAGCATTACCTGAGGACCCAGCTATATTACTCCTGGCATATACCCAGAAGATGCTCCATAACACATATGACAAGTTCAAGCAGCTTTTTTTATAGAGACTAAGACATATTCATCCTGGAGTGGACCACATGGATATACTCGGCATTACTTCAAGAATCTCTAAAATGGAGGAACTAGAAAATATCATCTTGAGTGAAGTAACCCAATCACAAAGACACATGGTATTCACTCACTGATTATTGGATTTTAGCCCAGAAGCTTGAAATACCCAAGATTCAACTCACAGACCACATAAAGCTCATGAAGAATGAAGACCAAGTGGGGGGGCTTCAGTCCTTCTTAGAAGGAGTAACAAAATACTCAAGGGAGTAAATATGGATACAAACTGCAGGACAGAAACTGAAGGAGGGGCCATGTACAGATCATTCCACATGTACAGTCACCAAAGGTAGACGATTGATTGGATGTCAGGAGGTGCTTGCTGACAGGAGCCTGATCAAGCTGTCTCCTTAGAGGTCTGCAAGAGTCTGACATATTCAGAGGTAGGTGCTCACAGCTAACCATTAAACTGATCATGGGTTCCCAATAGAGGAGTTAGAGTAAAGACTGAAGGATTGAAAGGATTTGCGATCCCATTAGGAGAAAAACAATATCAAGAACCAGAGCCCCCAGGGTACTAAACCACCAGTATGAAGTGCTTAGGGAGGGACCCATGTCTCCAGTTATATATGCAAGGGTGTTATAGGTGGAGAAGAGATCCTTGGTCCCAGAAGCTGGACTCCTTGGGGGGTATTCAAGCGGTGAGTAGGTATGGGGGGGATGGGGTAGGTCGGGGTATACCCTATAGAAGCAGGAGGAGGGGTGATGGGATAGGAAGTTCCTGGAAGGGAGGGAGGGAAATGGGGTAAGGGAGAACATTGAAATGTAAATATCCAATTTAAAAAACAGACTATTTTCCAACATTAATAAAATATAAAACATATAACTCCTTAGAATTTTAAAATATATATATTTTTATTAAAATGTAAATTCTCAAAAATGTAAAGAACAAATTGATTTATTCCCAAATTGGTTGAGCTTTATTGATGTATAAAATGCAAATAAAATTATATTCCAATGTATACATGTATATCCTTGAACAGACATACACAATCATTAAAATTTACACACGGTAAAAAACTAACTTTTGCTTGTGCAAATACACATGAACACATACATAAATACAAACTGAATAAAATGATGTAATATATAAAGAAAGAAAAATACATAATAAAATAATCATTTTAAATAATAAAATATTTATATCTATTTACTATAGGGTCTTTGTGTATGTGTAATACTCATAATTATGTTCAGTATTTTTTAAATATACCATATTTTTTTTATAAATTCTCATAGTATACATTCTAAAACTTATACTAATTCTAATAGAATTATTCTAAACACTGATTTAGTAATTCATTTATTCAATACATTATGTAACTGTATTCTTAGGCAAACATCATTACATTATGCCCATGATTCTAATTTTCAAAAATATTTTCTTTTCCTTTTTTGGAGGGAGAGGCAGGGCATACTAAACCCATGGTTGATCTGGTACTCACTAGAAATTGCTGAGTTACTTTTCCTCAAATGTTCACATCAAATAATGATTGTTTTTAAATATAATATAATTGATTATTTTTCATTTAATTTTTCTTTAACTTATATAAAAAATTGATTATCTTAAAGTTTCTCTTTGAAAATTTGTTAGTTTGACTGTTGCTTGGTAGATAGAAACTTTATTTAATATTATTTCATTCACTATAAGAAAAAATATTAAATAAAATATAAAAATAGAAGGTAGTTACTCGACTGTGGGGAAACAGATATTAAGATTATGAAATGAAAGATAGCATATCACAAAAAATCAGTGGTAATGAAAATCATAGATATGCACACAAAGACACAAACACACCTCTCTAAAAATTGTATCCAACTCTAAAACTTTTGTATATAATGGAAAAAACTGACAAAGTAAAATTAAATCATACTATGAAGGAGCTATTTGAAGCCTCAAAAAGTATCAGGACTGTAAAAGTAAAGAGAAACTAAAAGAAAAATTTTCTTTTGAATAAGTACAAAGAGGTGATTTGACTGAATGTAGAATGTTGTTTTTATTAAACAGAAATGAAACTAATTATCAGTAAATATGAAAAATAGTAAAATAAACTGTTTATTGTTACCAATATACACAAAAGATAATTTTATAAGCTTATTAACATATCAAACTTGTGATGACTGTGTCAGAGAACTGAAAAGGGTGAGGGGGCCTTTCTCATGGTTAAAACTCTTCAATTTGATTTAGAAGGGTTTAAACTAAAAGAAGGTAATAGTATATATACAAGGAGATACTCTCCAAGTTATAGAAATTTATATTTTAATAGCATTATATATGTTAACTGGCATGTATATATGAGCATTATACATGTGAATCATATCTATATTAATAGAAAAATGTACCATATAATACAATAAACTAAAGAATTAGAAAACTTGCAATCCTAAAAGAAGAAGTCCTCAACTGGTGATACAAATCTAAAGTGCTTAATCACAAAATCATATTCACAAAAATAACATTGTTGTGAACAAACTGGTTGTATTTACATGTCGACAAATAATACATGTTGTATGCATACATATATCTGAAGCAGTTCAAAAAGGAGGCTATAAATCAGAGAAAGCAAAGCAGGTGCATGGGAAGCATTAGATGGAGAAAGAAGAGGCAAGAAATTCTCATGGATGAGATCAATAAAATAGAAAGAGAACAATACAAAGAATTAATGAGAAAAGCAATTGGTACTTTGAGAAAAAAAACATCAACAATCCCTTACTATAAATTAACTGAATGGGAGAGATTATACAAATAAACAAAATCAGAAATGAAAACAGGGACATAACAATAGACACTAATGAAATTAAAGAATCATCTTGTATATGATGAGGCCTGTTTTGTGTATATTAAATATCTACTCCAATATTGAAAAAATCAAAAAGGAGACAATTTTCTAGATAGCTACTAGTTTCAAAAAGTTAAAAAAGATCAGATAAGCAATTTAGAGGGATCTAGAGTTCCCAGTGAAAGAGAAGATGTAAGTGAAAATCTACAATCAAACCTGAGAGCCAATTCTCTGTGTGTGTGTGTGTGTGTTGTGTGCGTGCCCTCAAATCTCGTCATAGAAGAAATATGGAAGGTTGTGGCCCTAAGTAATAGGAACTGCCAGAAGATCAAACACAGTAAACCACTGAACCCTTGGAGCTCTCAAGAGACTGAATCACCAAACCTGTGATGCATACCTAGTTCTACACAATCTTACCTCCAAGGCTGGACCTAGGCCTCCCTGCAAAAATATGTTGTAAATGTGCAGCTTTGTTTTCATGCAGGTCTCAAACAACTCATGAGTGGAGGCTATCCCAAAAACACAACACTTATATGGAGTATGGTTTCATAGCTGTGCCTCATCTGGCCTCTCAATGGGAGAGGAAGCACCTAGCCTTCAGAGACTTAAAGTGGCAGGGTGGGGGATACAGGAGGAGGGGGTACTCAGAAAACAAGAGATGGGGAAGGTTGTGGGAGGGGGTGACTGGGACGGGGTATAAAGTGAATAAGCAAAAAAATAAAATTAAAAAAGGAAAAAATAATTCTACCAGAATCTCAAAGAAATATTAAGGTTAATACTCCTCAAATTATTCTACAAACCAAAAACATTCCCAATTAATTTTATCAAACCACAGTTAATGGAGTACTCAAACCACATAAAGATTCAACAAAGAGAGAATTACAGATACATTTCTGTTATGAACATAGATGTAGAAGTTCTCAATAAAATACTTGCAAACCAAATCCAAAAGCCATCCGCCATGATTTAGTTGGCGTCATCTCTGAAATGCAATAGTAAATACATAAAAATCAGTAAATGCAATCTAACATGCAGACAATTTGAAATAAAACAAACACATTGCCATCTCATTAGACTCAGAAAAGTTAATTGATAAAAATCACAACCCCTTTCATGATAAAATTGCTGGTGAGATTAGGGATACAAAAAAACAAAAACAAAACAAACAAAACAAAAAAAAAAAAAAAAAAAAAAAAACATACCTAAACACAATAAAGGCTGTTTACATCAAGCCTCTAGCCAATATCAACTTAAATGAAAAAAAAAACTATAAGCAATTCCACTAAAATGATGAAAAAGATATGATTGCCAACATTCTCTATACCTATTCAACATGGTAGTTGAAGCCTTAGGCAGAGCAATAAGATGTTGAAAAGGTCAACAGGGTACAAATTGGAAAAGGGCAGGCAAAGTAACTTTAATTGTGGATGATGTGATAGTATACATAAGTAATTATAAAAATTTAACAAGGAATTCTTATAGCTGATGACAACTTTCAGGAATATGGCTGTATAAAAAAAGTAATTCACAAAAATCAGTACTCTATTGAAATACAAATGACAAAGGGACTGAAAATGAAATCAGGGCAACAACATCTTTCACAATAGCAACACATAATATAAAATACATTAGGGAAACTTTATCCAAAAGTGAACGATTCATGCGATTTAAAAACAAACATACAAAAAATAAGACAAAACAAAACAAAAAAAAACTTCCTGTGTTTGAAAAAAGAAATTTACAAAAGTATCATAAAGTGGAAAGATCTCCCAGACTCATGGATTAATAGGATTGATATAGTAAAACTAGTCATCCTACCAAAAGCAATCTGCAAATTAAATATAATTCCCATTAAAATACAAAATCATGCTTTTGTAAATAAAATATCATAGATTCTGCATGAAAGGACAATTCTCAGTTTCATAAAACAACAACAAAACAAAGCAAAAACCAAAACCAAACAATGCACACAACAAGATAGCTAAAACAATCTTGGTTAAAAAAGAACTGCTGAGGTTTTGATATCTATATTTCAAGTTGTAGTATAACGTTATTATAAAAAGCAGCATTGTATTGACATAAGAACAGATGATCATGGAATCAAACTCTAAGCCAAGACATGTATCCAGACATTATGAACACTTAATTTTTCATAAGAAGCCAGAAGAAATAAATACACATCAAAAAATAACCAGCATTTTCAATAGTGATGCGGTCAAACTAGATAGTTTCATGTGGAAGAATCCAAATATGTCCCTAATTATCACACTTTAAGAAACTTAACCACATGAATTGAAAACTTCACTATAAAACTGGATTCTCTGAACAGATTAGGAGAAAAATTGGGGAATAGCCTTGACCTCAGTTGCACAGGAGGGGATTTTTCTGAAAAGAACATCAGTAACAAAGCACTGAAATAAGTGACTAATAAATGGAACTATTCAAAACTTGAAAGCTGTAATGCAAAGGACACCATCCTTTGAACAAAAATGCATCCTACAGAATGAGAAAAGGTTCTACCTACTCTATATCCAATAAAGGATTAGTATCCAAAAATATACAGTACTTAAGAAACTGGATATTGAATAACTGAATAATCTAATTGAAAATGCGTTACATGTCTAACCAAAAAATTCTCAATAGAGGAAACTCAAATTGCTGAGAAATATTTAAATGTTCTTTTTGTTTCTACTTGGTTGATTTCAGCCTTAAGTTTGATTATTTCCTGCCATTTACTCCTCTTCGGTGTATTTGCTTTTTTTTGTTCTAAAGCTTTCAGATGTTCTGTCAAGTTGCTAGTGTTTGCTCTCTCTGGTTTCTTTTGGAGGCACTTAGAGCTATGAGTTTTCCTTTTAGCACTCCTTTCATTGTCTCCCATAAGTTTTGGTATTATGTGGTTTCATTTTATTAAATTCTAAAAAGTCTTTAATTCTTCTTTATTTCTTCCTTGACCAAGTTATCATTGAGTAGACCATTGTTCACTTCCATGTGTATGTGGGCTTTATATTGCTGTTGTTATTGAAGACCAGTCCTAATCTGTGGTGATCTGATAGGATGCATAGGATTATTTCAATCATCTTGTATATGATGAGGCCTGTTTTGTGACCAATTATATGGTCAGTTTTTGAGAAGGTACCAAGAGATTCTGAGAAGAAGGTATATTCTTTTGTTTTAGGATGAAATGTCCTGTAAATATCTAGTAAATCCATTTGGTCCATAACTTCTGTTAGTTTCACCTTGCTCTGGTTTTTTTTTCATTTCCACGATCTGTCCATTGCTGAGAATGGGGGTTGAAGTCCCCCACTATTATTGTGTGAGGTGCAATGTGTGCATTAGCAAAGTTCCTTTTATGGATGTGGGTGCCCTTGCATTTGGATCATAGATGTTCAGAATTGACAGCTCTTCTTGATAGATTTTTCCTTTGATGAGTGTGAAGTGTTCTTTATCTTTTTTGATAACTTTTGGTTGAAAATTATTTTATTTGATATTAGAGCTTGTTTCTTGAGAATATTTGCTTGGAAATTTTTTTTCCAGCCTTTTACTCTGAGATAGTTCAGTCTTTGTCACTGACATGCATTTCTCATATGCAGCATAATGCTGGGTTTTATCTGGGTTGTAAAATCCTGTTCATGTATCCAGTATGTTAGTCTGTGTCTTTTTATTGGGGAATTGAGTCCATTGATGTTAAGAGATATTAAGAAAAAGTGATTGTTACTTTCTGTTATTTTTATTGTTAGATGTGGAATTATGCTTGTGTGGCTATTTTCTTTTGGGTTTTTTGAAAGATTACTTTCTCGATTTTTCTAGGGTTAATCTCCTTTCCTGTGTTGGAGATTTCCATTGATTATCCTTTGTAGGGCTGGATTTGTGGAAAGATATTGTGTAAATTTCATTTTGTCATGGAATATCTTTGTGTTCCATTTATGGTAATTGAGAGTTTTGCTGGGTATAGTAGCCTGGTCTGGGATTTGCATTCTCTTAGGGTCTATATGACATCTGTCCAGGATCTTCTGGATTTTACAGTCTCAGCTGAGATGTCTGGTGTAATTTTGATACATCTGTCTTTATATGTTACCCTTTTTCCCTTACTACTTATAATATTCTTCCTTTGTTTTGTGCATTTGGTGTTTTGACTATTATGTGACTGGAGGAATTTCTTTTCTGGTCTAGTCTATTGGAGTTCTGTAGGCTTCTTGTATGTTCCTGGTCATCTCTTTCTTTATATCTTGATCTGATGGTAGATAGGGGGAGTCTGTATTTTATACTGGGCATAGTCTTAACATATGAGACCTCAAAGCCCTTCCCCACAGACACACACTTCCTCCAACAAGGCCACATCTACTCCCAGAGAACACCTCTTAACTGTTGTCCTTCTCCTGGCCAAGCATTAAAATGAATGAGTCTTTGGGGCCCAAACATAACAAACCATCACAGAAAATATAATAGATTTTATGGCTGGACTGGGACAAGAGAAATGGCAACAAAACAGGAGGATCATGTTTGGTGAAACAAGGTAGATGTGGTTCATTGAGGTAATGCTTGAAAAGACAGAATTGAAAGTCATTTTAGATGTGGTATGAAAATCTATTGCAGTAGAAATATCTTAAATTATATGAAGTAAATTCTGTTAATTGTCCTTGTTTTATTGCCAAATGAAGCTTCTAGTACTAGCACTGGGTTACATATACATGATCAATAGTGTTCCCTGAATACCCTCTAAAAACTCAGGTGGTTTCCAAGATAATACTTTGCTCTCAGCCAATTGACAGCAAAGCCTCACTGCAGATGAGAACACCTACACAGCTCATTCAACCTGGAGAGGTTGAGCTTGTGCCTTCATATACCTTCAAGCTTCTAGTGTATACGGTATGGAATGTTACTCTGAGACTACTGAACAAATATTGTAAACACCAAGCTGGCCACAAAACCTTTAATCTATAACCTGTCCTTTCTACAAAATGTGCTACAGCAATAGTTGCACAAAACTTGTGACAGTAACCAAGCAATGTCTGATTTGAATTAAGGTCCATTCTGTGAAATGGAACCTTTACCTGACAGTGCTTGCGTGACCTAGAACTAGAGAACAAATATTTCTATGACCTAGGGTAAAACCAAACAGTATAAAAATAAATAAATGAATACATAAATAAATAATAAAATGACTCCTAATGATATTCTACTATACTCAGATCATTTCCTTATTTATCCATCACAAGTGAAGCTTCCTACTGTAGCAGATGAGAACAAATATAGTTCCCAGCTAGATCTTATGTAGAAGAAAACTTGAAACAGATGTAAATCGAATGTCTCCATCATACTCTACTCTCAGAGCTCAGAGAACCCCACAAAGACGATGGAGGACATCTCTAAATCAACTGATCAAACTTCATGTGAACTCAGAAACTAATGCAACAAGCACAAGGCATACATCGGTTTTTGCCAGGTTCTTTGCATATGTAATAGTTTTTTAGATTAGTACTTTTATGGGACTCCAAAATGTGTGAATCAGTGTGTCTCTGAGTCTAGTGCCTTCCCCTGGGCTATTTTCCTACTGTTGGTTTGTCTTATAAAACTTCAGTTTCATGATTTTTTATCTTATATTATTTGATTTGTTTTTTGTGTTTTCTGGTTATCACTTAGAAGGCTATTCTTTTCCAATGAGAAACAGAAACAGAGTTAATCTGGACTGGAGTAGATGTAGGGAGGAAGGGGAAGTAGTAGAAGGAGAAACTGTAATCATGATATTGTATTAAAATAGAATTTATTTTTAATAAAAGGGGAAACTATTTTAAAAAATTTTAAAAAATCACAAGATGCATTCTTTGTGCAAAAATTACTGAAAAAAATAATAACTGAATCAAAATGTAGATGCACACATTTGCACAGAGTGTGTGCCTACATTTATATGCATAGAACATATTTATTCATTTATACATTATTCATTTGCCATACCCACACTTAGAAAGCAACAAATAGCATTGATCCAGTGCTAATTTATCTTCTGAAGACTGTGTTACAGAAGGTACATTAAAGGGATACAGCTAGGCTGAATAGGTGTTGACCTGATACTGACTTTACCTAGTGGTGACAGCAAAGTTTCAAATGGGGGAATCATAGATAGGCCTTCATTAACAACCTAAGAGCTGCCCCAGGAGAGAGGAGCTGGTTTGGAAGAATTGGGGAAGGTAGGTGCTGAGGATTAACTATTGGTAGCTGCCACTGTACTTCTTAAAGAAGGAAATGAAGAGTTAGATCTTGTATATGAGAGAAAGAAAGGGTTTCAGAAAAGCAGTTGTTCCCTGTCCAGTACATGTTAGCAAAAGAGAAGGAAAATGGATATAAGCTATGTCAGAGCTCTCCTAGGAACTGGAGGAAATCATGAGACATCCTCCTTTTTCTCTGGCTCCTAATGAAGAAATCCTCAGTTATATGGTTATTGTCTGTCTTTGGTGTACCAATCTGTGCATGTCTGTCAAAACTATTTTAAGTCTATATTTTTGCTCCATTGTTTGCATGATTGTTGTCTTTGTTTCATGTTCAAAAGAAAAAATGGTTAAAACTTTATCTGCTGCCTATCTACCCTTTGGTTTCATTTAACTTGTTTAAAAGGCAGTCTTAATGTGTACAGCAGAAACTGATAAGTTACCCTGCACTGTAGCTAGGAGTCAAGCACAGCTGGAGAAGCCTTTCCAGGAGCTGATTTTCTGTATAAGCTGCTCTTGAAAGGGCCAGCAGCTTTTTGGCTTCTATGATAAGGAAGCTAATTGCTGTTTTTCCTAGAAAAATCTCTGTGGCAATGTTTATTGGGTTCAGTTAGTGACAAGGTAGGTGTTCCTCTTTTGAAATTACACCTAGAAAAAGTAAGAACATTTTGTTTGGTTTACATTTATAAGGTATGTATCTACTTCATTTTTGTTTCTGACTAGTTTTTAAAGTATAAATATGTTCTGCATGTCTTGGCTATGAATTATTGGCTTATAAGATACTGAGAATGATTAAAATTTGTAACATTGATAGCAGAAAGTTAGCTTAAAACTGGTAACTCAGGGTTGCAGTAATTCAGAAACTAGACTTGTAAAGGAAAGAATTTAAACAATGTCTTAATAAGGTTTTAAAAGCTGCACTGTCATGCATTCATATATAAGAACTGTCAGCCAAATACTTGGCATGGGGTGATTTCTTGGTGTTTTTGGAGAAGCTAGATTGCTTGGAGGTTGAGTTTTTCTTTTCAAAGTTGTGGTTGCTGTCTGGTGTTGCAAGAGAAACTTAAAAATAAAGTTAAACTGCCAGTGTTCCTTAAGCTGCAGTTTGCAGCTCAATTGTGAGCTCTGAAATGTAAATAAACTATCTTATAAAAAAAGAGAAAAAATGACATTATTAAAATTTTGTCATTTATTATCTGCAAATTGCTTATTAATAGACAACTAGCTTCCACGAAAGTAAAACATGAATAATACCAAACAGCACTGAAACTAATAGTAGAGACAGTCCAATCTTTATGTACCTGTGTATGTCATATTCCACCAGAATATTTAAAAAATGTCTTCATTTATTATTTTCATTTATTTGATAATTACAAAACTAATAAGAATTTTTATCTATTAGATCTTGGCTTTTGAAGTAAGATGAATCATTGTTTGTACTCAGATTATCTCCAACATTTTTATCTATAATAAAATACCATATTTCTCTTTGCAAGGAGAGTTTTATTTTTGAATTTATATATATATATATATATATATAATATAATATATATATATTTATGAATTTATATATATAAATTTCAGAAGCCTGCTAGTCAGCCAATTCATGAACTATGAACTATGACTGGGGAAATGAGGATTATTATAAGAAACCCAGAAAGAAGATGCAACAGACAGAATATAGAAGGGATGCTGGTCAATACCATTACATCTCTGTGTGTATTTTCTGTTTCTTTTAAAGGCAAGCAAAAGAAAGTATGACCAATTATAGGAAAATAAATAATGAACAGTAATGCTTATGTATTTAGTTTATGGTACACAGTATTTACATTTGACTAAGCCCATATCATTCAGGATTTGACAGTGTCTCAAGGAAGTATGTGTAAGTAGAGGGCATGTGAAAGTGGAAGAACTTGGCAGGATACAACTCATGTATTAATCAAAAACAAAAACAGATGTTGGCTGATTCATTCATGATTAATCACAAGCAAGAAGTCAGCCAAAGTTAACTCCAGATGTGCTCTCCACATGTCCATTTTATCTATATAAGTCGAAGTTTTCTCAGCTATTGGTGCAGAAAGACTGTGTCTGTCTGAGGCATCCCATCAAGAAATGCAGACCTTACACATCATTGGCACATGAATCCTAGCATTCATGACCTTTCTTAGGTTGATCTACCTCTGACAGAATCTTAATCGTCTTTTTCTTTTCCTTCTTCTTCTATTTTTCCAACTCCTTCTTCTTTTCTGTCTCCTCCTGCTCCTCCTGCTCCTCCTGCTCCTCCTGCCTCCTGCTCCTCCTACTCCTCCTGCTCCTCCTGCTCCTCCTCCTCCTACTTCTCTATAGTAGCCATACACTTTATAAGTCATGGAGCAGAAAGTTGGGCCTGTCTTAAGTTGTCATAAAAAAACACACCTCTTACCCAACATTGGCTCACGAATAAGCTTGTATTTATGGCCTGTCTTATGTTGAGGTTTTCAAAAAAATTCTTTCTTTCTTTCTTTCTTTCTTTCTTTCTTTCTTTCTTTCTTTTTTCTATTTATTTATTTATTTTTGTTTTTTGTTTTAAATCTATTCATTTATTTATTTATTTATTTTTTATTTATGTATTTATTTAAAACTCCAAATTTTATTCCCCTCTCAGTCCACCCTCTGACTATTCCACATCCCATATCTCCCCCCTACTCCCTGTCTCCAGGAGGATGTCTCCACAAGGATGGGCCTATGCCCATACCCCCCATACTGGACCTCTAAACTTCCTGGGGCCTCCAGTCTCTTGAGGGTTAGGTGAATCTTCTTTGACTAAACCCAGACCCAGCAGTCCTCTGCTACATATGTGTTGAGGGCTTCATATTAGCTGGTGTATGCTGCCTGGTTGATGTTCCAGTGTTTGAGAGATCTCAGGAGTCGAGGTTAATTGAGACTGATGGTCCTCCTATGGGGTTGCCTTCGTTCTCAGCTTCTTCCAGCTTTTCCCTAATTCAACCATAGCTGCCAACAGTTTCTGTTAATTGGTTGGGTGCAAATATCAGTATCGGACTCTTTGAGCTTCTTGTTGGATCTTTTGGAGGATAGTCATGATAGGTCCCCTTTTGTGAGCACTCCATAGCCTCACTAATAGTGTCAAGCCTTGGGACATTCCTTTGAACTGAATACCACTTTGGATCTGTCACTGAACCTTCAGACAATCTTACCTGTCATTGACTATGAACTTCTGCTAGGTAAGATATTGGAGCTGGAACTTATGTAACTCTGCTTTGACAACTTCAAAAGCTCTGATGATTTCTTTCAAAAGAACAGGTAATAGACATGCTATAAAAATGATCCTAAAGCCAAGTCCTGCTACACCCAGTAAGAGAAATGTATACAAGGACTATGAAAGAAATTGGCCTGTAACTTCTTTAGAATATCATTTGCAAAGCTAGCATTTACAAAAGACAATGGCTTTGCATTTTGTAAACTCACAACCTCTTTATACAGGGCTAGTAAATCTAAATAACTATTAGTATTATGTCTTATGCCTTTTTATTCTGAACCAATTATGTTGACTCTTATTACACATTTTTGGAATAATACAAATTCATAAATATCAAGCATGACATTCCAAATAGCATCTGACTTTTATTCCTTGAACCTCATCTCCCATGTTTGGTATGTTATATAACATGCCAAATCTTTGTTCTAGTCATCAATACAAATCCTCTTGTATACTCACGGCATTGGTTACATTTTCTGCATGATGATTAACAAACTAACTGTCTGTACCTCTTGTTCTAAAGCTATTGTAGAAGTAGAAAGACTGGCTATAAGAATTATAAGAGCAACAATACCAGCAATGATCAGCCCAAACATACATTTGTTCCCTGCCAGAGTGTAATCTAATTCTACCAATATTTGTAAGACTTTTGAAATACTGGGATCCAGAAAAATTCACAGGAATAATTATAAAAGCTAACTGACAGTACAAAACTTTGTAATAGAATTAAAAAGAAATAGAAACATTGAGATGTATCCAAGCTTAAATGAATATGGAATTGCAAAACACCAATTCAACTAGAAAATTCAAGAGAAAGCCTTAGATGTAGAATGAACTAAGCAGACAATAGAATATTAATATTTCAAAATTAAAGTAGTAGATCTATGTCAAATCAGGAAGGATTTCTTTTAAATATTAAAGCCATAAAATTTGAACTGATATTAAAGGTATAATACAGGAAAATAACAAAATTCAAATTATAGAATTGATGAGAAAGAAGAATCTTACTTCAGCAGCATATACAAGATTTTAAATGACATTAAAGAAGAAATTTTCTCCAAACTAAGGAAACACGTAACCATATATGTAGAAGAAACACACGGAACAGAAAGGAGAAAGGAAGAAGAAGTAATGCCTCATGGAATATCATTGGTTACCCACTAAGAATCCATAACAAAGAAAGTGTATTGGAAACATCAAGAGAAAAAACTTAGGTCACATATATGTAAATGTAATTAGAATAAGAGCTATCTTTTCAGTGAAACTTTGAAATCAGAAAAAGCTGATGAAATGAGTTCCAAGACTTAAAAATCTATGTGACTAACCTAAGGAATATACTCAGAAAAAATTCTGCCATAATTGAAAGATGAAGAAAAACATCTCATGATATAAACAGCCTAATAATATTCATGTCCAAAATACCAATCTTAATCAAAATACTGCAATCAATATTTCAGGATGAAGAGAGGAAAGAGCATAGAAAAGAGATTACAAAAATAAAAACAAAACTCTTACTACCAAGACATAAACCTTCACTTCAAAAGCAATGGAACAATTAAACAACTTAATGTTTGCAATCATCACACAAACTTCAATAGTATCTTTTGCTGTTAATATCTTCAAATCTCCAATCTGATGACTCAGGGGACTGACTACATAAACAAATAAACTTCATGTTTCTGTTATTTACTAGACAGACATCTTGCCTTTATCAGTAGGCAATGCTCTTGAGTGAAAGGAAAGAATAAATTACAAATGGATACAAAACATGAAAGGACCAAAATGACAGTATTTTTTGACAAAATAGACTTTGATTTAAACATATCAAAATAGGTAAAGTAAGATACTTTATTATAAAAAAAAAAAAAAGAATAACCACTAAACCAGTAAGACATTAGTATGTTAAAAATGTATTTGCTAAAGTGTGTTATATTGGGGTTTATAAAACATATATTAGTTTAAATAATTAAAAAAAAAAGTTTAAAATCATTCCATTATTAGGTGCACTCAATATCACACTTTTCCAATACATATGTCACTTTCACATACACAGGGTGTATATGAAGAATTAAATGATACTATACATGAAATGAATTTAGTAGGTATACATTATCTTCTGCCCAAATAGGAATTAACTCACATTCCATATGCTGTATACAGAAGGTTTTCTATAACTAATGTATACTATCATATATCTACAAATAGTGATACCTTGACTTCTTCCTTTCTAATTTGTATCCCCTTGATCTCCTTTTGTCTAATTGTCCTTACTAGAACTTTGAGTACTATATTGAATAGATAGGAAGAGATTGGGCAACCTTATCTTATCCTGGATTTTACTGGGATTGCTTCTAGTTTCTAGTTTCTCTCATTTAATTTCATGTTGGCTGTTGTTATGCTATATGTTGCTTTTATTATGTTTGTGTATTTGCCATGGATTCCTGATTTCTCCAAGAGTTTTAACATGAAGAGCTGTTGTATTTTTTGAAGGAATTTTCAGCATCTAATGAGATTATCATGTGCCTTTTTTCCTTGAGTTTGTTTATATTGTGTATTACATTGATGAATTTTCGTATACTAAACCATCCATTCATCCCTGGGATACAGACTACTTAATCTTGGTTAATGGTGTTTTTGATGAACAAATACTAAATCCAAATACATCAGAACAAATATGAATCCTGAATTAATGAAATGGCAAAAATGAAAACATAGTCCTTTTAAAATATTTTAAAAATAAAAAAATATTTTTTAATAAGTCTTTATCAATTGAAAACTGAAGCCAATAATTGACAAGTAGGATTTTATATAAAAAGCTTCATAACAGTTAACGAGGTCAATTGAGTATAGAGGAAATCCATAAAATGGGAGAGAATTCTTTGCAACTAAGCATCATAGAGAGGGTTAATAGCTATGATACATAATATACAATGAAATACTCTTCAGTTATGAATTTGAAATGTGAACTAATAGACTTTTCAGGCAAATTTATAAAATCAGAAAAGATCTTACTAAATGAGTTACACAAGACCCAGAAAGACAAATATCACCTGGTCTTTCTCATCTGAAACTTTCAGCACAATGTCTCCTGATGTGAGTGTATAACCTAGAGAAATTGCAGAAATTGGAATATTAAAAGGACATAATAAGAAGGATGAACAAAAGAGAAGAATAGTACACAGTTGATTTGAAGTAGGGAGTCAGAAAAGTACATGGGAGTAATGGGAGAGAGATAAGGATGTCTAAAAATATGATAGATTTTATTATTACCTATCTGCCTAAAATTCCTACAGTATGTATAATTCTGTATTTATATGTATTTACAGTTTAAATGAAAATTTCCCATAGCAGCTGACAATGCTATCCCAACAGCCGTGAACTAAGCATGCCCAAGTCTCAGAATTTTCACTTTGAGTTACTGGACAAGATTTTCAAGAGATTCCCAAGGAATATAGTTTATTTCTGTTACTTTTGGTATCTCCCAGAGGTTTAAGATAACTTACTATTATTTGAGCTGCATACATTCAAAGTTAGGAACCAGCAGAGCTGTAGTTGATATTTCTAAGTGGGGGGAATGATTAGCTCATATGTGGGCACGGGCATGGGTTCTTGAATCTTTTGGGCTGTTGTGATTACCACAGCTCCAAAAAGACTGGAGAGCGGGAGTCTTAACTGAGTTCACTCTGCACACGGCACTGGGCAGACACTACAGGGCCCTGCCTGGCAGAGGGAGTTCTCACTCAGTCGATGTTCTGTGGTGTCACAGAGCTCTTGGAGTGGGGATCCCTGGGCCAGGAGGTGGCCAGTGACTGACTGGTCTCAAGCCCTTGGGCTCTCAGACACCACTGAGAGGCTGCAGAAGGACTGAGACTGGAGGCATGTAGGCATGACCGGACAGCCAAGAGAAATGGGGGGTGGAGGGGGAGAAGAAAGAGGCCACAGCAGCGCCCTGTGGGAGAGACTTGGTTACTGTACTCACTTAGTAAACTTGGAGGCCCAGGTAGCTTGCATGAAGAGGTGGGTGTGGGTTCCCATGGGTGGAAAGAAGAAAGGTCCTCCAGGTGGGAAGTTTGGCAGAAAGTTCCTCTAGGCAGGAAGTTTGGCATGGCAGCTGTGGCTACAGCAGCTCATTAAGGCCTTCTCTGAGTTTTCCCACAGCCGGCCACAGAGACACAAGAAGTCCATGTTCCAAAAGGATTTATTTTCATGGCAGATGGTAGATGGATCTGGATGCACTTTCATGAAACTCAGGGCAGACGAGTTAAATAGGGAGGGAAAAGGAGGAAGAGTCTGGGGAAGAATGCTTAACTGGCTCTGCCCTCTGGCCTTCAGATATCTCATCAGTATGTGAATCTCTCTAAGGCCTGAGGCTTGTAGTCATGCCCTCTTCTGTGCTCTTTGGGAGGGGCTGCATTGCCCTATGTGACTGAACAGTACAGGTCAATGGAGTTCCAAGCCACATGTTGGGATCCTGGATTCTGGGAGCATGGCGAAATAAATGCCTGTCCCTTGCAGGGTCTCCAGGCTACTTCCAGCTAGTGCTTCTACAGAAAACCAAGACCCCTTTCATGGCCCTACAACTAAATGTTTTTCTTGAGGACTAGCTTTCATGGTGCAAGCATTGTACTTACCATGATGTAATACCTATGAAACACAATTATTAACTCTAATGGCATAATAGTGACACAAATATGTTTAAAGAAACCAGAAGCTTTCTAAACAATCTACATCTCTACATCCTACTCAAGAAGAGGGAAACAATGTCTGATACCTGATAACTCAACTTCCAGGGGTTAGAGAATGATGAATCTTGGAGGACAACTGACACCATCTACTTTGGTGAAGCATCAGAGTTCATTATAATCTTCTATACAGTTATCCTTATACCACAGAAGAATACATTCTTCACTTCTTAGCACAACAAACAAAAACAAAATAAATTAAAATGAAACAAACAAACAAAAAACTAACCAACAAACAAAAGCTTCCCTTTTCAACAGAGATCCTTTCAGAGAAATGGAACCAATCTAACTGCAGAAAAGAGAACATACTGTGCCCAATACTAAGTGATATATTAATAATACACCCCAGGCCCAGGGAACATTGCAGAGATGGCATAGAAATACTTTAGTAGGAAGAGAAATATAAATTTGGTGTGAGATTATTTCTCCTAGAAATGAAATAAAGATAACACAGTGAAGTTTCATCAATGTGGGTGCCTAAACAAGATCTGAATAATAGAAACACCAAGTAACCTAGATAAGGAACTATGAGCCACTGCAGAATGCTAAGAGTGGAAGAATTGGTTTTCCTGGGGAAAAGCCTCCAATATGTTATCCAATACAAAGTGATCAAACATAAGATCATATACATGTATAAACATTATAAGGATTAAGATATATGTCTATAATTAAGAAATATATTCATATATATTAAATATATATTAGATATATAATATACCAGCTAATTACATATACATATACATATACATATACATATACATATACATATACATATACATATACATATACATATACATATACATATACATATACATATACATATTTACACATATAGTTTTTAAACGGCTGTCGACTGTCAGTTTGTGAATATATGAATAGGAAGGGTTACAGGGTAAAAATGTAATGGCAGAAAATATGTAAATTGTAGTTTAAAAATTATTTTAAATACTATAAACTTAAAACAATCTTGGACCTTTGTGCTGTTGCATTAATTGAAGGTCAGTTTGACTCCTACTGGCTTGCTTTAAAAGATTGCTAATACATATCTGAAACAAATGTAACTCAAGATATGTTTCAGACTTAAAATAAATATGCCCATTTAAGGCTCTTTACTAATGTATTAACTTTCCATTTTGTCTCTACATCTTTCTCTCCTGGTTGACAAAACCTTAAAAATCATTTCCAGTAGTGTGAGCTCTGGAACAGATTAGCTAATGGTTTCATATTCTTTTGTAGAAGGCAGAATTTAAGACACATACAGTTGAATGGCTAGTGTAGATTCTCCATATCCCTCTAAGAATTTTCTTTTAGATATCGCCTCACTAGAACACTATCACATAAACTCCACAACCCCATACTCCTAGTATCTTTGTCTGTTTTACCTTTTATTTTTAAGGAATCTTAATCTGTTGGATGAATTTCTAGTTTTCTTCCCATGTCTCAGGAATTATGATACAATCCTTGATCTTTCCCAGCGTCTACTAATTATCATATTGAAAAGCTTTCTAATTGTTCATAGTAAGAAGGCAAGAAATGAAATTTTAAATATTTAAAGATGGTATCTATTTTAAATTGTTATATATAAGAAAAGCGCATATATTTTATAGAGGAATTTTAATCCAGCAACATGGCTGCTCAGGCAAGAGTTCACATTCAAAAGCCTAGGTCTATGTGATTGGACTAGAGTGTAAACACACCTTTAGTACATATCTTTAATTCTAAACAATGTAGGTAAGGTTAGTTTATAGAAGGAAGCAGCATTCTTTAAAAGTGATGTTTAATTGAGGGATAGACAAATCAACAAATCAGAGAAAAATTTGACAGAATTAGTCAGAGAGTATATTCCCTCCATGACTAAGGGAAGTTGTTGAGGCCAAGTGTGTCAGGGTCCAGACAGGCCATTGCATGAAGCTGTGAAGATGAACTCTGGATTGCATCAGACACTATAAGATGTTAAAGATGATACAACTGTAGGATAACTGTAAAGGAATGTTTCTTATAAAGTAGAAACAGCCCAGCATGTGGCCATGTTAGAACCTGGGTTGCAACTGATGGTGCCGTGCTTCCTCAGCTTGCCCGACTTCCCCATCCTGGAACAGCTGTTCAGGGATATCTTGAACCTCTTAAAATACCGGGACTCCTTCGGAGCTTCCATCTACCTCCTTGTTAGTCACCTGAAGTCCACTCTCAGTGGCAAGATTGATTTCCTGTTTGGCATTTCCGTAGCTCAGGAGCTGAGTGTGGGCTGTGTGCTCATTCGGAAGTGTATTGTGTCAGCCTCCCATGCTCTGGAGTATGGGAAGGCCGAGCTGGAAATCCAGAAAGAAGCCTTAGAATCCTGGCAGAAAGTAGTCCTTGTGGATGATCTTCTGGCCACTGGAGGAACCGTGTGTGCTGCTAGGCCAACTACAGGCTGAGGTGGTGGAGTATGTGAGCCTGGAGGAGTTGACCTCCCTGAAGGAGAAGCTAGGACCTGTACCGTTCTTCTCCTCCTGCAATATGAGCAAGGAACTGGCAGGTAGCCACACCCCTGGTCCCAGTAACTAACTGCACAGTGGCTCAACCCGGTCACCTAAGTAACCTTTGTGAGCTAACAGCTGCCCTTTTCTGTTTCCTTTGTAATATCTGCATTTGTAACATAGAAATAGAGATGGCAGAAGTTCAAGATCATTCTTGGCTGCACAGTAAGTATAAGTCCAACCTGGCCTCTATAAGTTCTTTATACCAGTGGAGCTTTCCATGAAAAACAAACTCACAAAGGAAACAGTTTTCATAAAATATTTTCATGGGGTTTTTTGGATTATTAGAGAAGAGGAAAGAGAGGAAAAATGTAATAATATAAAGTGGTACATGATTTCAAGGTAAGAGTACCTTCTGGACACAGCATATCAGCTGCACACAAAAATTCAGAGCAATTGTAACACATATGAAACATAAGTCAAGGCAGACTAAACAGATTTCCAACACAGGGAGGGGAATGGGCACCAAATCTTATCTTAACCATGGAGTTACTGGAAACTATTATCTGCAAAAGGGAGAATCTTTTTTCCTTAAAAGTGTAGTCTAGGGTAAAATTGTTCATGCTTTAATGCAAGACTAAACATCCAATAGTATTTAAGCAGCAAAACTGGCTTTGGTGAGAAAAGTAGACTAAAAAAAAAAAAAAGGATGAATAAAGAAAGATATATATCTGCAAAGAGCTTAGAGGGAAGGGGTGAAATAAAACATATTAGTAAATCCTCAAAAAATTAGTGCCATATACTAATTTACATATTACTAATGACTAGATAAAGCTATACAAGACTCTTGACATGATCTCTGTTCTTCACAAGAACACGCATGAATATGAACTAAAACATACACATGTGAACATGTAAGTACACTATAGAAAAACAGACAATGATAATAAATTATATATATATGAAAATTAAAATATAATAGAATTTAAAAATCTGATATTAGGGGCAAAATAAATGTTTATTTTAAGAATTTAAACACTGCAGTAAATATTATTTAAATATATATCAAAAAGTCACATAGATTTGAGAGTGAATTCATTTAAACTTCAAGAAACTTAATTCGTTTGAGTGCGGAAGACAAGAAAATATACAAGAACAAATAAATAAGATCAGATATTCATAAGAACAATAATGAAAATGGAAGAATAAATGATGATTGAGAAAGGAATATCAGCTGGGCAGTGGTGGTGCATGCCTTTAATCCCAGTACTTGGGAGGCAGAGGCAGGTGGATTTCTGAGTTCGAGGCCAGCCTGGTCTACAGAGTGAGTTCCAGTACAGCTAGGGCTACACAGAGAAATCCTGTCTCGAAAAACAAAAACAAAAACAAAAACAAAAACAAACAAAAACACCAAAAAAAAAAAAAAAAAAGGAATATCACCTATTTTCTTTGAAAAAATGCAATTTGGACAGAGATATGACAAGGAAGGTAACTATTGTTGGAAATATGGAGAAATAACTTTCTAAATGACAAGTGTGAATGTCCAAAGAAAGGGTAATGGAAAGATAACTACCTGAGGGACATTGTGGGGAGCACTGGGTCTACATGAAATTAAGCAAAGAGAGAAAATGGAAGAAGCTTGACTCTGGCTGAAGTCACTCAAAGGACTGATTTGACTCAGTACTTTGTTGAACACAGAAGTAAAGAATAAAATATGAAGGACTTTGTGGCAGTAATACACATTTACAATGTGGCAGTATGAAAGAATAGTTGTAGTGGGTCAAATAATTTCAAAGGTAAAAATTAATAAGTTCTTGTGGACTTGGGAAAATATCACTCTATTAAGTATTTTCTACAACTAGAATAATGAGGTTAAAATAATAAAAAAAAAAAAAGACTAAAAGGATATATATGGTTGAGTGGTGTCTTCCATTAAATTCAAGTCTACCACCAATTTTAGATATTTGGAAACATGCCCCCATGTGTTAGTTTTTGTCATTTTGATACAGATATAAAATTATTTGGAAAAAAAAGAAATTTCAATTTAGAAATTAGTTCCATCAAACTATCTGATGGAATAGGTGGAGATATATATATTCTTAGTTAATGACTGACATAAGATGATGCACTTTACTGTGGGCAATACCACTCTCAGGCAGGTTGTTCTGGGTGGTATAAGAGAGCAAGTTGAAAAAACATAGAGCCAGCCATTAAACCAATTTCATCCATGATCTCTTTGTTGATATTTGCTTCCATGTTCCTACTCTGCCTGAGCTCTTACTTTAACTTCTTATAACGAATTATTTCAATTACAAGATAAAGTAAACTTTCTTTCCCTCAAATTGTTTTCAGTCAGTGTTTTATCATAGAAACAAACAGAAAACTAGACTTCAGAAAAGGATGGATGAGAACTTTATTAAATTAATGTGGGCACTAATTTTAATGACAGTGGAATTATTAGAGACTACAGGGATGTAGACACTCAGCGAAGCAACTATGTTAAACAACAAACAAACAAAAAACAAAGACCAAAGACAGAACTAGGAGACACCAAAAATTTAGTGGCCTATCACATGTATGGTTCTGATTCCACCCCAGACCTGAGTGTAGGGCACAGGAAAATAGGGAAAATAACTGGTGATTTAAGAAAATGCAGATGACAGAAAGAAATGAGTTTATCTGATACTCCAGTTCCACGGGGCAGTGAACTGGGATCAGAAGACCTGGAAGAGAGAACTGGGGGGCAAGGGTACACAAGAGATGACAGCAAGTCTGGAGTCTGATCAAGCTGTCAAATTTTAATTTTTCCACACAGGAGTTATATACACATAGAAGGAGGATGTGGGGGGGGGGATGATATAGGGTCTTCTTTGTTTCTGGGGAGTACAGGTGTTCTCAGGAACAGGATATTGGCTGGGTGAAGAGTTCACAGAAGAAGCAGGTTTAACGGGTCACTATGCACCTATCCATAAGATCTATTATTCATTTGCTCTTATCTAAGCTAGCATTTTCCCACCATAGCTACCTGGCCATAAGATCTATTATTCATTTTTTTTCTGATCTTGGTAAGTACATTCCCACCAAGGCTACCTTTCCATAAGATCTATAATTATTAGTTCTTATCTAGGCTAGTACTTTCCCACCAGGGCTACCTATCTACAAGATCTATAGCTATTTGTTCTAGGGTTAGTACTTTCACACAAAGGCCAAGACTTTGTGTCAGTAGGCACATATGGTTGACTTAGGCATATGGCTGACTTAGGCCATTAATGTTTAAGCAGGGCCGCTCCCAACAATCTGAAGCCAATTATTAAAATCTTGATTTGAATTGCACATCTTATACAAAGCTAGGAACAATGGATGATGGAGTTCTGGAGTTCAAAGCAAATTTAAGCCAAATTTAAATATTTGTGACTCACTAGTGAATAATTGTTCCTGTAAGTTGACAGTGAAGTAAAATGCCTATGACTGAGTATAGTTGTGTACCAAGTTAACTGAAGTATGGATCAGTGGCACAGTCTGACATTTAAAATTTAACAGTCAGATGAACCACAAAAGGTATACAATGAGCAACAAAAGCCAGTGGAAGAGAGTTTCAGGCAGAAGATTCATGCCAGTGTGAACAAGTATGGCTATATGATGGGAGTTACACATTATTTTTGAACTGGAGACCACTGTTGACCTTTGTGTTAATTATATTCAGGGAGTGTGAGCAGGTCACATTTTCATTGATTTGGATTCCAAGGGAAATGAGTAAGAGTCACTTGAGTTTGAGTTTAATGTTTGACAACGTTGAGAGTTAATGTGGAAATAGGAACAGAAATGACACGAATGCCTAAAGGAGCTACGGGCAAGAATTATGAGAATTTCATATCTGGAATCCTAGAAATAAAAATAAATAAATATTTGCTCAATCAAAATTAAGTGACTTGAAAATCCAAATGAAGTCATTACTTTCTTTGGAAATTCTCTTTTCGATGTGATTGATATTTTGTGCATTTTGTATATTCATGTTCCTATGTGTCAATGTATGTCTATTTATACATGTGTATATGAAATCTTAGAAGTGATTTTACTTTTCTTCCTCTTTCACATATCTGCCTTATGCAGCGAGTTTGTATCTTGCAATAAAACTCAGAGGTCACCTGCATGGTATGGTTGATCTGATAGCTAGCATACTCCAGGTACCCCCAGTATCCACCATTCACCTTCCTTAGAAAGATACAAAGTCTACCAAGCATCTACTCCAGTATAAGGACTGAATATTTGCTTCTTTATGACTGAGCTGTCTCTGCCACATAATTTAATTTCTTTCTCTTCTTTCTTTCTTTCTTTTTGTTTTTTTTTTGTTTTTTTGAGACAGGGTTTCTCTTTTTTATTTTTTATTTTTAAATATGTCATTGAAATTTATTTCACATTGTTTTTTTTTTTTTTTTTTTTTAGTTTTTTTTTTTTCTTGGAACTTTTATTTACATTTCAGGTGTTTTCCCCTTATCCCCTTCCCCCCTCCCTCCCAGGAATTCCCTATCCCTTCCCCCCTCCTCCTGCCTCTAAATGGTATACCCACACCCACACTCCCCAGAATCTCACCTCCCCACCCTAGAATAAACCCCCACGATGTCCAGCCTTCATGGGACCAAGAATCTCTTCTCCCACTTATATATAGCTCCCTTGCATATATAGCTGGAGCCATGGGTCCCTCCCTAAGCTCTCCCAGGCTGGTGGTTTAGACCCTGGGGGCTCTGGTTGGTTGGTATTGTTGCTCTCCTCATGGGATCCCGTACCCTTTCTACTCTTTCAGTCTTCACTCTATCTTCTCTGTTGGGAACCCCATGATCAGTTTAATGGTTAGCTGTGAGCATCCGCCTCTGAATATGTCAGACTCTTGCAGATCTCTAAGGAGACAGTTATGTTAGGCTCCTGTCAGCATGCACCTCCTGAAACTCACGTCAGCATCTACATTTGGTGACTGCACATGGGATGGATACCCAGGTGGAATGGTGTGCAGACGGCCCCTCCTTCAGTTTCTGTCCTGCACTTTGCATCCATATTTGCTCCCTTGAATATTTTGTTACTTCTTCTAAGAGGGACTGTAGCCCCCCCACACACACTTGGTCTTCATTCTTCATGAGCTTTATGTGGTCTGTGAGTTGAATCTTGGGTGTTACAAGCTTCTGGGCTAAAGTCCATTAATCAGTGAGTGAATACCATGTATGTTCTTTTGTGATTGGGTTACCTCACTCAGGATGATATTTTCTAGTTCCATCCATTTATATAAGAATTTATTGAATTCATTGTTTTTAATAGCTGAGTAATATACCATTGTATAAATGTACCACATTTTTTGTATCCATTCCTCTGTTGAAGGGCATCTGGTTCTTTCCAGTTTCTGGCTATTATAAATAAAGCTGCTATGAACATAGTGGATCATATGTCCTTGTTATGTGTTAGAGCATCTTCTGGGTATATGCCCAGGAGTGGTATAGCTGGGTCCTCAGGTAGTGATAAGTCCAATTTTCTGAGGAACCGCCAGACTGTTTTCCATAGTGGTTGCACCATCTTGCAATCCCACCAACAATGGAGGAGTGTTCCTCTTTCTCCACATCCTCGCCAGCATCTACTATCACCTGCGTTTTTGATCTTAGCCATTCTGACTGGTGTGAGGTGGAATCTCAGGGTTGTTTTGATTTGCATTTCCCTGATGACCAAGGATGCTGAACATTTCTTTAGGTGCTTCTCGGCCATTCGTATTTCCTCAGTTGAGAATTCTTTATTTAGCTCCATACCCCATTTTTTAATAGGGTTATTTGGTTGTCTAGAGCCTAATTTCTTGAGTTCTGTGTATATATTGGATATTAGTCCTCTATCAGATGTGGGATTGGTAAAGATCTTTTCCCAATCTGTTGGTTGCTGTTTTGTCCTATTGACAGTGTCCTTTGCCTTACAGAAACTTTGCAGTTTTATGTAGTCCCATTTGTCAATTCTTGATCTTAGAGCATAGGCCATTGGTGTTCTGTTCAGGAACTTTTCCCTTGTGCCTAGGTGTTCGAGGGTCTTCCCCACCTTCTCTTCTATTAGTTTCAGTGTGTCTGGTTTTATGTGAAGGTCCTTTATCCACTTGGACTTGAGCTTCCTACACTGAGATAAGAATGGATCGATGTACATTCTTCTGAATGTTGTCCTCCAGTTGAACCAGCACCATTTGATGAAAATGCTGTCCTTGTTCCACTGGATGGTTTTAGCTCCTTTGTCAAAGATCAAATGACCATAGGTGTTGGTTTCATTTCTGTGTCTTCAACTCTATTCCACTGGTCTTCCTGCCTGTCTCTATACCAATACCAGGCAGTTTTTATCACTATTGCTCTGTAGTACAGCTTGAGGTCAGGGATGGTGATTCCTCCAGAAGTTCTTTTATTGTTAAGAATGGTTTTCGCTATCCTGGGTTTTTGTTATTCCATATAAATTTGAGAATTTCTTTTCTAGCTCTGTAAAGAATTGAGTTGATATTTTAATGGGGATTGCATTGAATCTGTTAGTCCTAGCCAGAGCAATTAGACAACAAAAAGAAGTCAAAGGAATACATATAGGAAAGGAAGAAGTCAAAGTATCACTATTTACAGATGATATATGATACTTAAGGACCCCAACCTCCACCAAGAACTCCCAAACCGATAGAAAGCTTCAGCAAGGTGGCAGGGTTTTAAAATCAATCAAACAAATCATACCTTCCTCATTGAAAGATAAACAGGCTGAAAAAGAAATTAGGGGAATTGCACCTTACAAAAGTCACAAATAATAAAAATACCCTGGGGGGAAACCAACCAAACAAGAAAGTCTGTATGACAAGAACTTCAAGTCTCGAAGAAAAAACTGAAAAAACCAGGAAAGGAAAAATCTCCATGTCAGGATGGCAGGATTTAAAATATAAAAAAGGCCATTTTGCCAAAAACAATCTACAGATTCAAAGCAATTCCATTAAAATACAAATAATTTTTACCCGGGGTTTTTCTTTATAGACCTGGGTTCCTGGAACTCATCTATAGAAAGGCGTGCACCACCATGCCCCATAATTTAATTTTCAATTTTTAAAACAGTAAGAAAGGTATCTTCATTCAGCTAGGTCATAATGAAGAGCAAATATCTTATATTTTTATTTTTATGTTAAGGACCAATTCCTTTCATTTTTTTTTCTTTAATGCCTTTATTAAAAAATTTTAAAAAAATCCGCAATAGAAGATTAAAACTCAGTACTATCTAAACCAAAATTTTCTCAAATACCCGTTATTTCTAAGCATAAATTTACTAATTTTTTAAGTCCCCCTTTTTCATGTTTTTATCATTTTCTTGTTTTTTTTTCTTTATTTATATTCAAATCACCTAAATCAAATTTTTTGGGGGAACCCCCCCAAATTGTAAGGCTTTAAAAATTTTAACTGAAGGAAAAAATTAAAAGGGGGAAAAATATTTTTGAATTGGGTTTGTTGATTAGCGCAAAAAAAGGTTGCCCTAAAAGGGTTTTGGGATTTTGGTCCAAAAAAAATTTCAGAAGTTTTTTTTTTGGGTAAAAAGGGTTTTTAAAAGGTTTTATAGTGGTTTTTTGGAAAAAAAGGGGGTTTTTTTAAAATTGGGTTAAAGTAATTTTTTAAAAAATTTTGGGGAACTATAAGGGATAAAAGAATTTGGAAAAAACAAGAAAAAAAGCCCTTTTAAAAGGGTAAAAAAAGGGGCATAAAACTATTTTTACCTTTAGGAAAAGGGATGGATTTAATTTTGGTTTTTTTTAGTTGGTTTTAAAAGCCCTTCTCATTTTGGCTGGAAATGAAAAAATTTCTAAATTTTGGGTAGTATTGTTTTTTTTTTAAAAATTTTTTAAAGGGGTTTTACAGGATCCCTTTGAGAGAGGTTTTTAAAAATTAAGAAATTTAAATGTAAAAAAAGGGGGGGATTTTGGTTTATTTTTTGTTAAATTTTTCAGTAAAAGGGGGGTTTTGTGGGGGGCCCCCAAAAAAAGGCTTATTTTTTTTAATTTCTTAAAGATTAAAAAAATTTGGAATCGATGGATATTTTGGGAAATTTTTTGGCAGGGGGGTTTCCCAGGGGGGGTTTCTTGAACTGATTTTTTTAATATGGATGAAAACTAAAAATTATTGATTTTTGGGGTTTTTGAAAGGGGGTTTTGAAGATTTTTGACTTTAAAGTTTATTCTTTTAAAGGGCCCTAAAATTAAAAACTTATAGGAATTAATTTTTTTGGAAGGGTTTTTTTTGGGTTTTTGGGTTAAAAACCCCCTTTTTTTATGTTACCTTTTATTCTTCGGGTTTAGTAAGTTCTTGTTTAAAAAAGAAGGTAGCTTTTTCCAAAAAAATTGGTTAATTTTCCAAACTAAAAAAAAAAACCCCATTTTTTTTTGGGGAAATTCCTTAGCCTATTTTATGAAAAATTATTTAAACAAAATTTTTTAAAAAAAAATTCCCCCCCCCCAATATCCTTGGAGTTTTTCATATCCTTCCCTGAAAAACCCCTTTGGTTTTAAAAAAACCTTCCCCCCCCCCCCCCCTCTTAAAATTCCAACCCGCCCATTTTCAACTAAAAAAAACCCTTATTTTCCCCGGGAAATTTCCTTTCCCCCAATTGGGTTACCCTTTTTCTCTTAGGTTCGCAATAAAATGTAAAAATTAAATTTTAAATTTTTTTTTTTGAAAAAAAAATTAAAATTCTTTTTTTAATTAAAGAAAAAAAAAAAAAATTTAAAGTTATTGTTTTAAAAAATTTTTTTTTTTAAATTTAAAATTTTTTTTTTTTTTAAAAATTATTAATTTTTTTTCAAATATTTTTTTTTTTTTTTTTTTTAATTTTATTTCCCATTTTTTTTAAAAAGTTTTTGCCTTTTTGGTGGGAAATGTTCCCCCCGTAGGGTAGTTAAAATTTTTGACCCCCTTTTTTGGCCCTTTCCCCCAACAATCCCTTGTAAAAACCCAAACCCTTTGTTGTTTTCGCCAAAAATTTAAAACCGGAAAAAAATTCCCCCTTTTTTGTTTATTTTGGGGGAGATATTTTTTTAATTTTTTCCACTTTAATTTTCTTTTTTTTTTCCCCCCCCGGGATCCAAAATTCCTTTTTTTTTCCCAAAATTTTCCCCTCTTTTCTTTCTGGGGGAAGTTTATTCCCCCTTAAAATTTTCTCCTTTTGGGGGGCCCCCTTTGGGGGAAAAATTTCAAAAAAATTTAAAATCCTTTTAAAAACCCTTTTTAAAAATTTATCAAATCAAAATTGAATTTACTTAATTATAAAAACTTTTCATATTTATAGAAATTAAGCCCCCAGTTGAAATTTTTACTTTATAGCTTAAAAAAATGGGCATTAAAAAATTTAATTATATTTTAAATTGATTTTTTTTTTAATTTTTTTTTTAAAAAAAGGGGGAAAAAAATTTTTGTTTTTTGGTTTTTAAATTTTTTTTCGAAAAAAAATAAATATTTTTTTTTAAAAAAAAATTTAATTAATTTTTTTTAAAAATTTATTGCAATGAAAAAACTGTTTTTATTGCTTCTTTTATTTTTTTTTCATTCCTTAGTACAAAACAATCTTTATTTTTGGTTGCTTTGTTTTTATTTTTTGGGGTTTTTCTGCCCCAACCCTGAATTTCTTTGAGATCAGAGAATTTAAAGGGAGTATTCTCTTTTTTCCTTCCTTTGAAAAATTAAGGAAAATTTTCACCAAACAGCTTTCAAATTTGAGTTAAGATCGGGAAAAAAAAAATTTATGTTTTGTCTAGAAAGTAGCAATACCAGAAATGTGAGTCAGGGTCTTGGTGGAGAGAATAGAACTATTATTTTAATTAACCCCCCAAAACTCTATGTTTTTAAAATTTTTTCTTTATTCCATAAAAGTGGTTCCTTAATCTCATCAAAGGAAACTCTTTTGTTACAGATAAATAGCTATCACCCCAAGGGGGTGCAACACCCCAAGTTTTACATTGTTTGATTGATTTATTGTTTTGGGTTTGTATTGTATTATATATCCCACTTTTTTTGTTGATTAAATGGGAGGTATGATATTATTTAAAGTTTTTTGTTTTTGGTTTTTGTTTGGGAGAAATAATTTTGTTTGGAAAAAATGATTTTAAGTTTATTTTAAAAGTTTTTTTTGAAAAGAGTATATTTTTTGAATTTGATACGTATTTATTTTACTTTTTAAAATTTGTTATTTAGTGGGTTGTGTTTTTTTATTTTAATTTTTTTGTTAGGGTTCTTTTCTTGGGCCGGGTTACAATAGGATCGAAACACAAATTTTTCATGTATTTATAATTTGTTGGGCATTATTATACCTAAGAGAATGAAATTTAAATGTTATAAGCATAAAATTTTTTAAATCCTGGATTTTAACATGTTTATCAAATGTTGATCACATTATGGTAAACACTGTTTTGGAATATTGTTATTTTTATCTTTTCTATAATTCTTTTCAAGGATTTGGAATTTGAGGATTCACTTCATAATTATACTTTTTCATATTTTTAAGATTTTCCTTTTTTAATTTGCACTTAATTGTACCTTATCTGATATTACCTTATATGTTGTGATTCTGTTACTGTAAATCAAATAATAAGTAGTATAAGTATAATAGAGTTGGAAAATAACTATTAATTATTGAATGTGTAGTCACAAGGTACATTTAGAGTTTACCTTAAGAGTAAATCCCTCATTTTCTACACATTTATTATTAATCATTGGAGTCAGTTTTATTTTGTTATATTTATTTAAAAATGAAGTTTAAATTGATAATTATTCAGATTTAGGTCAAGCAGGAACTTTCTAAATAGAACCCGTTAACCCAGAAATTAGGAAAACAATTTCAAGTAGAACCCACTATTTCTCATAAAAGAAGCTGTCAATGACATGAAGATGCAATTAAGATGGGGAATATATTTGCCAGCTATACATCTGACATAGTTTTACTGCTAAAAAAACATACATAAAAATGAACTCTAAGAAAACAACTTCATAAGAAATAGAAACAGAGCAGCAAAGATATTTACAAAAAAGAGGCCATATGAATGAGAAATATTTTTAACGTTTTCATCCTTTAGACAAAGGAACTATTTAAACACTAATGGCTTAAAATAATACAATAACAATGTGTTGAATTCAACTACTTCAATAGAACCTAGAATGACTTATGATTTGTTCTGCGACAGGAAAAGTTTCAACTAAATATGGGAAATTGAGAAAGGATTTCAGACAACAGAGTGTGGAATTAAAAATGTTCAAAGGAAATATCAATGGAATGAGTTTTAGACAGGAAACTGAGATACCTATTATGCTTAATTTTGCTTCTCCTATTTGATACCTTAAGGAACTGGTTTTAAGAGCAATAAAATCTACTTGCTACAGTACACATGCATTATAGTGTGACAAAACAGAAATGTTTTCTTTGAACATAAATATCATTTTTATCGTTTTCACTTTTTTTGCATGTAACATCTGTGGTGGTTTGATAAATTTGGATCCCATAGACTTACGTGTTTGAGTGCTTGGCCTATGGGGAGTGCACTATTAGGAGGTCTGGCTTATTGGAGGATGTTTTGCATTGTTGGTAGAAGTGTGTCACTGTGGAGGTGGTCTTTGTGGTCTCCTAGTGTTCAAGCTGCACCCAGTGGGGAACAGTCTTCTTCTAGCTGTCTGTAGAAGACAGTTTTCTTCTGCTGCCATTGGATCAATCAAGACGTAGAATTCTCACTTCCTCCAGCAGCATGTCTTCCTGCATGTTGCCATGCTTCCCACCATGATGATAACGGATTGACCCTCTGAAAGTTTAAGGCAGCACAAATTAAATGTTTTCCTTTACAAGAGTTGCCTTGGTCATGGTGTTATTTCACAGCAATAAAACCCAAACTAAGACATCATCTAATGTTATATGAGAAACATACACAATCATGAAATGCTAGGCATCTTCAAAGTGCCAGCACCTAATGCAACCACATAAGCCCTAATGATACTTTTATTAAATGGGTGAAGAACATTGATCTAGTATTACAGAAGCTCTAAATTTAATCTTTAAGACAGAAAAAAACATGGGACCTTTGAACAGAGGTGAGAAGAGATTTAATAATGAACTGTACCATAACATAATAGTTATTAATGAACTAGAAAAAAAGGTTCAATAAACAGTAAGGATGGAATAAAAATATGAAGGGATATTTCATACATTATGTACTTAGCATAACACATTAATAGACAAGACAAATAATTGATAAATACATTAAGGTAAAGAAAATGCAACAATAAGCTAATGACAAAGGTCAAAAATTATGGGATGATGATAAATATTACAATTGTATATTTAGTGTCTATGAAGAAAGAGAAATGCGAGATTGGGATTGAAGAAGTAATCTGATAAAAGAATACACATGTTTCAACGTTGTCAAAGAACATTGAAGGCTCCACTGTGGCAATATGGTTTTATGATATGCATGGAATTCATAGAGAAAAGGGGGAAAACAGAGAGGTACTGTGGAAGTAGTACATTAAGGGTGGATAAAAGATTGTGCGAACTTTTACAGAGCTCCACATATTTTCAGTAGGTCATTTTCTGTCCAGAATATTCAATAACTGAGACATAAGTGACAGACCTTCAAAGATGGAAGAGCAAGAAATACTTGAAAATAGTGAAAGTAAAGAAATGATAAAAAAATCATGATGCAATTACATCAATATTTCAAGAAAGAGAAAGCGAAAATTCATAAATTTAGAGTAAAAAAACAGTGACATTAAAATGTAACAAAGATAAGTAAAATGTTAAAGTAGTCAAGATAGAAAACATAGTTAAGTACCAGTACTTCAAAGAAGAAGAAGAAAGAAAGGAAGAGAAGAAGGAAAAGGAAGGAAGAAAAGAAAGAGAAGAAAGAAAGAAGAAGAAGGAAAGAAAGAAAAAAGGAACAATGAGGAGTAGAAGGAGGGATAAGGGTTAAAGAAAGAAAAATGAAACTAATGACAACTCTAAGTCTTTTTCAGTACCTGAGAATAATGAGGGAGGAAGAGATATTCTTAATCCAATAGCTTTCTTAGTTTGGTGATCTTGGGTTCTAGTGGAGTCTTCACAGGGTGACTATAGGCAGATGTGAGTCCCATGAAAATATCATCTACATTAGACAAGAGTCTAGAGCATTTCATTCTGGTGAAAATCAAAAGTAATAGACTAAGTAGTTTCATTCTGAGTCCACAGATTTTAATAATCAGGCTGTACATTTGTTGACTACACTTGTAAGTTAGTTTACAATAAGAATGCAAACCAGAGTATGACAGAAAATAAATTTGTTGAAAGGATGGTTTTAAACAATGTTGGTATACAAGATAAAATTAGCATCATCAGGTTTGGTGTTTTCATTTAGTAAAAAATCGTTCTTGCTATGTAAACCTGGCAATATATTGCTTTGAATTTTGGTAGCAGTGTAGAATTTACATGATCTTGGCACTTTTGAGTCTTCAATGATAAATTTTGAATATGTGAATCTAATCTCTGAGAGCTAGGGATAGAGTATTGTAGTTTGGAAATAAAATGTTCTCCATAGGCTCAAGTGTTTGAAAATTGATCTCTGATAGTGGTTGTAGTCTAAGATGCTGTGGAACATATGAGAGTTGGAATTTATCTGAAGAAAGTGAATAATAGCTTGGAGATTCATTTTCATTGACTTCATCTCCTATTTTTGCTCTGATCTACTAAGATATGAGGAAGTAAATGGCAAGTTATATTCATATCTAGATGTGCTTACCCGCCATATATTTTCCAAGCCAGAGTAGGAAGGAAATGAACTATGAACTCAAATCAACCTGACACCTATGAAATTGTTTCTGTATAAATATTTGATCACAAGTATGTGAAAAGTATCTAATTAATAAAGTAGTTGAAATGTATTATTATAAATTTCTTAACTTATTACAAGCATTACATATAAATTCATAAATTAAGGTTCTATAACTAATATATATATGATCACAAATACACAAAAACAAAATTTAAATGTCAATGAATGATAAAAAAGTATGAAAATAAAATTATAATCATTTCATTAAAAAAGGAAGAGTATAAAACAGTCATGAGGAAATCACAGATAAATACAAAACAAACAAAAATGTGGTCCAAATTTTGCTACAATCATAATAAATGATTATGTGTGCTGTAAAAGGAAATGCAGACCACATACAATTTTACAATGGAGTAATACCACAGAAGAAGATTATTGTGTTCATCTCTTTTTTATCACTACAGTTTTCATCACTGTAGTGACTAAAACATGAGATTAATAGGAAAGGTAAGGTGCTATTATTTGTTTCTACAACTAGAAAACCAATCAAGTAAACATGGCTAGTGCAGTCAGCAATCCTTGATGAGGACCTGTTACTGACACTTTCTAAAACTAGTATCATTCCTTGTTAGAATTTAAATACTTATCCTTATACCTACAAATAAGAGTAGATTTCAAATCTTGTCAACCTAACATCTTTTTTCATTAGAATGAGACAATAATGAAAAGACATATGTAATCTAAATACAAAGAGCAATTGATTTTGTGGTGTCCAGTCATAAATGATATATCTACAACATAATTCTCACACCTAAAGCTAAGGAACCATCATGGAAGAGAAGAAGGAAAGAATGTAAGAGTCTCCCACAACGTTTTTGCTTTCTAGCTATGACAGGGAAGTTATGCCGATGACATTTCTCCTACATGACTGCTTAAAGAAGACCTGAATAATTCCACCACCATTTGATATAACAAAATAAATAAGTGGAGGAAATCTTACAAGGCCATGCTGATTCATGAAAAACTACAGCAACTTAAGAACCTCTGAAAGGAGAATAAGCCTTCCTTATGGATAAGACCTCTGACTGGTTAGTCAATACCAAGTGACCCAGAAACACTCTTAGGCAGAACTGAACAGACTCAGTGTGCTGTATTTATATGGTTAGATAATTATATGTTTATGTAATAATGGCTAAATGAGTGGAGGTCTGTGAATTGGTAGAAAGCTGGAGGGTAAGGGGTGTGCAAACAATGAAAGGATAGGATAAGTTTAATAATATTTTAATTAAATTAAAAAGAGTAAATATATTAAAAAATTCAAATTTTAGATATTTTATAATTTACACATGAATTCCCATGTGTTTTTCAACATAACAAATATACGAAAACTCACTAGGCATCACTGATGCTTTATTTATCCTATTTAGTCTTCCTGGTTTCCTTTTCCTTCCATGTAAATAAACACTGCCCAGTACTTTATACTTAATATTTTCACATTACTCATATTTAGTTTCATTATTTGAAAATATATATAAATGTGTTTAAAATTTGAGTTTTTTAAAATGAATTTTAAGAAATCTAGGATTGTACCAAAACCTAGATACTATGAATATACTTAAACATGCTTATGTACTACAAACCTTACTATAGTAATGTTTATATCCATAAATACTTATTTATATTTTAAATATATTGAACTTACCAAATACACATATGTATAGTAAGTTTTTCTGCATACAATTGTATTTTTTACATATTTGTTTAGCTTATTTTTCCCTTTTACTATATCTTTCTCTATATTAATTTCTTGTTTTGAGATTATAATAGAATTACATTACTTTTCTCTTTTCATCCCTCTCTCTAAACCCTTAGATACAAATCTCCTTGCTTTCTCACAAATATATTGCTTGTTTTATCAATAATTTTGATTACATACATTTAACATTTCAGGTTGTGTGACATTTGATTAAACATTTTAGGTCTTTTCCTGGTGAAGACTATTTCTTCCACTTCATAATGCCAGTAGTTCTTTGTGTAAAGCCCATACATTATGGGCTACTCCTTATTGATCTTGGCATGACTCCTCTTGTCTTACTTGTACAGCACATGTTATACAGTCAAGTTGGTGAAACTTTCTGAGGTTTTATTTTCTTTTTTCAACTATAGTTCTGAACAAATGATTTAGATGATGAAAGCCATGTTAAAAGGAAGGAGTTTATATACACTTGTGCTTACTGTACTTGAATGGGCTGTATTTGCTTCCTGAGCCATCATGTAAAAAATAAAATTATCTAAATCCTCAAAAAAATGTCCTTTATCAAGTTTCATATTATTTAAAACTGTCGTGAGCAGGGTTTAACATCATACATTACAAATAAAGCATCTTTAAAAGGTGAGTTAATCTTGTATATTATACCATCTCAAATGTATTTGTAAATTTGTCACAATTAGTCTAGGTTTTTATGATTTGCAGAAAATATTTTTATGTTTGTTATCAAAATTCTTCAGAAACCTTTGAGACTTCAATATATAACTGATTAATTATGCTTCCATTTTATATTTTTAGTTTAATATATTTATTTAAGTGAAGTCAAACTCACTTAAGGGGAGTTGCTAATTACTAATATAATATGCTATATATTAATATTGCATATGGATATATTTAAATGTAATGATATGCTTTATTATTAAAATAATAAAATTTACATATATTTTTCCATGTAAGAAATTCTTAGAACAAAAAATTTTCTCTTATTCCTACAAATATTCTTAATCCTTGAAGTTTTACTGCTTAACATGCAAATTGTTTACAAAATTTATTATTCAATATTTTATGTATGTAGGTGTTTCGCCTGCATGTACGTGCAGAACATGCAGAAGATGGCATTGGATCCCCTGAGCCTAGAGTGTAGAGATTTGTGAGCCACAAGTGGGTGGTGGAAATTGAACTCTGGTCCTCTCCAAGAGCCAGTGCTCCTTAAACTCTGCACAATTTCTCCAGTCCTGAAATGCATATTTTCATCCAATTTGTAATTTTTTTAATATATGACTCTTATTATGAATAAGTAATATTAAATTTTTCTCTTTATATGCATAGGTATTTTTTCTCACCATTTTTGTTTTGTCTATGATATACCATGTTAGATAATAGCCTAGTTTTCTATTTTTGCTTCATTAATTGGTTTTTCCACAGCAACTAGAGTACAATAATGTTTCACCAGTTTGTAATGCTGATAAGGAGGAGGGGGAGGAGGAGGAGAAGAATTTATGACTAATGCTTCATATACTGAATACTCACTTTATTAATATTAGGTGACTTTTTAAGAAAAAATAGTAAGTATATAAAGATTGTTATGTCAGGTATAATCACACATTTTGGTTTATACTTAAATTATTTTAATTAAACACTTTATTTTATATGCTATAGAAATTATATTGACTAGGAAATTTAATTTCTGCTTTTGTATGAACTGATTAAAAAACATCCCAAAGATTATTAATCTGGACCCATCCACATGTGTGTGTGTGTTTGTGTTTGTGTGTGTCTGTGTGTGTGTCCATCAGTGTGTGTGTGTTTATTCATGTGTGTATACACTACTTCTAAGAAACATTTTGTTTTGTTTATCACTGGTTTATAAAACTTTCTATATAACTGGATGATCTTACGTTTCTGACATACCTACTTCTGCCTCTTAAGATATAATATGAATAGTGGAGCTCGTGAGAGAGATTAGCAGTTAAGAGCACTGACTTTTCTTCCAAATGACCCATATTCAGTTTCCAGCACCAACATGGGCTCACAACAGTCTCTAACTCCAGTTCCAAGGAAACTGACACCCACACATAGACACAGATGCAGGAAAATCACCAATGGACATAAAACAGAAATAATTGAATTTCCAAAAATATATGAGTGTCACCTGGAAAACTGTCACACAACATTTTCAATATCCAGAGTTTTATGTATTAGATTATTTAAACTATTAAATCTACTCTTTATAGTTTTTCTTTTACACTTTGAAATTTCAACTCATATAGACATTTGAATATTGTATTTTGTTTTTATGTAAAGCTTCATATTATTCTATTAAATATTTGTTGTATTTGGTGATTCTTTTATATATACATTATGCATATTTTTACTTTTGTCTTCCTTGTTCATTTCAATTCTATCTGCTAAAAACTTACTATTTATTAGTATTATGTTGGAGAAATCAGCTTTAAAATATATTTCTCTAAGACATATATAGACACCATATATCTCACTGATTAATCTTCTTATGCAACCCAATCTTGTTCCTGTTATTGCCCTTATTTACAAACCTCTCTCTTTTGTCCCACTTCTTTTTTTCTGTGATGCTCAGATCTTATTCAAATCACTTAAAATGTAGTATTTAAATTTATTGTGTAGTAAAATATGAAATAAATATCAAGACTCATTTTACTTTGAATTGTAGTTTCTGCTCTATTAAGAACTTTACATCTTTGATTACCACAAAAGGTGGCTCTAAAAAGCTTTTCATTTATACCATATTTTAGAGCCAGCAATTCTTTATTCTTGATTTTTGTACACACCTTTTTTCTCATAAGATTACTATGTGAACATTCACTCTATTAGTTATAGCTTTTTTTTCTACATATTAAGGGTATATTAAATTCAATGTTTATCTAAAATGAAACATAGCATAATTTGACATATTTAGCAAAGTGAATTTATAATCTCTAGTTCCTAATTCTGGCAAAGCCAACACACACACCCCCACACACACACACACACAAAATGAGTTAGGATGAATCCTGCAAGATACCAATTTTTATCATCCTTTGCCTCTGGTCCTACCCTTATTTATTGCTTTCTAGTTACCTTTGGCCTTTGGTCAATTACCTACTGACATATAGGCTCTACAGAGTAAACTACAATTTCCAAGAACACTAGTAAGGATATTTTACTTAAATATTATTGCACTAAGGATTCCATGTCTTGTTTAGGTCTGCAAAGATGTTAGTGCATCATGGTGGTATTTATGAATAACCCAAGTCCCTTGGAGTTACACTTGGCAGTAACTTAATATGTATTCATAAGGAGTCATTAACCATCTGTCAGTGCATCTGGATAAGGGTAAGGAGTTCATAACAATTGTAAAACAAATTTAAAGCAATGGGTGATCACTGATGACACTCAATGAAAGATTCTATTAAAATTTGATATTTTTAAATATTTAAGTCTTTGTTTCTTGAGACAAGTATCTTCCGTTCTCTTAATGCAATTAATAGTTCCAGTGAGTAATTGAGATTATCACTACTGTGATGAAATATTTTCCTGTGTTTACCTTTTTAAGGACATTTTAATGTTGTGCATTCTGACAGTTTCACAAGTATTGATTGACAAGAAACTCATCACGGGAACACTGAAACAATATTTGAAGACTGTATACAGAAGAAACTATGCTGGATTGAAGAGTGGGTTTTCTAAAGTAGTTGACAAAATTAAAACAAAAGAAATTATTTTTTTCAAATATTGAAAAGTAGATATCATTAATTTCACATGCAAGGACTTGAAGAATTTATTCTGGAATCATTTTGGGCCAGTTTCACAAGGGCTCATTTCAAGAAACAAATGTTAATATTAGGAAATAACTTGTCTTAGGACTGGAGAGTTGTTCGTGCAGCAGACTGGAATCATGTCACCAGCATTCAGAGCATTCAGTCTTATTGCGCATAATCTCCTGTAGCTACAGCTCCAGGGCACAAGATTCTTCTGGTCACCATGGGCACCGGTAACTCCCACATGCACATTCACAAGAACAGAAGGAAACATATACATATACACATAGTTAAGATCAATATAATCCTTTAACTCATAATAATTAAAATATGCCTCATTTGTTTCCTATAAACCAGAGAACCTGAAGAGACTCCTGAGCTATACTGTAAGCTCACTAACTCTATAAGGCAGCAAGTTGATGAAACATGCATTTTAAGTATGTGCTAAGCAAAAGACAACATATAGTAAACTCAAATTGCATGCAATTAACTGGTTTGCCCATTTAGCTCTGCCCACTATATATATCCCTTTATTTCATTACTGAAAGAAGATGACAAATTAACTTACAGACAATTCAAAACTGAAGACAATATTATGACATAGAGATGAAGTACTAATTCAGCATATACATCACATTTTAAAACCTTTGACAAGTTTGTGAACAACATAAAATACATATGCTAATTTATATATAATTGATTTTAATTAGAGAACTATACAAACAGCAGTTCACAAATATTTCTTAAATGTAATTTCTCAAAATTATACAATACCTTTTTAAAGTAGAAAATTTGTTTTGAGCCTTATGTTTTCTTTTTCTATTTTCATATGTATAGAGGTATATTTAAATCATTAATAATTCTATCACATACTATATTGCAAATTAGACAATAAACAAGTCACTCTAGTAGACAGGTGAGTATGGATCACAACCAATGGTGTGGAGGAATGTGCACACTAACTTATAATTCATGAATCATGAATCATAATTCATATTTTGTTCCTTTCAGTATTTTATGAATTGTTTTGTTGTTATTTTGTTTATTTATTTTTTATTTTTTAGTTTGACATTGTTACAGATGCAGTTTGAGGCAGATTGAGTTGTATTTTCTTCTATTAAAGGAGTTTAGCTTAATAATGACAGAAATTTAAAGTTAATAAATATTGTCTTCACATTCAGTATAATACTTCTAAATTTTTCTCTTACATTTTTCTTATTTTCTTTAATGTTGAAAATAAAATAATTCTTCCTCAAAGGCATTGGACCGTTTTAATACGTCAGTTTATTCTGGCCTCTCAAACAGAAACAAGAAAATTTTCACAGAGATTCTTTTTTTTTAACTAGTAATTTATTTATTCACTTTACATTACGATCACAGATCCTTGGTCCCCCCTCACACATGCCTTCCCATTATCCTCTGCCCTCTCTCTTCTCTGAGAAAGGGGAGGCCCTCCCTGGATTTCAAATCACTGCTGGACTAGGCACACTCCCACTGAGGCCAGACAAGGTGGCCCAGTTAGCAGAATGGAATCCACAGGCTGTGACCAGAGTCAGAGACAGGCAGTGCTTCCTCCAGTTATTTAGGAATATGTATGAAGACCACGCTGTACATCTGTTACTTACATGCTTAGGCCCTAGGTCCAGCCCATGCTTGCTCTTTGCTTGGTGGTTCAGTCTCTGTGACTTCCCTATGTGTCCAGGCTAGTTGACTATGTCATTCTTTTATTCAAGCTGCTATTGCTTTGGGCTCCCCAATCTTTCCTTCTGATTCTTCCACAAATCTACCTAAGCTCCATCTAACATTTGTTGTGTGTCTCTTCATTTGTTTCCATCAGTTGCTGTGTGAATGCTCTCAGAAGACCATTATGCTAGACTCCTACAGGCAAGCATAACAAATTATCATTAATAAGAATTAGTTCTTTCCTGTGAGATGGATCTCAAGTTGAGTAAGATATTTTTAATCTGTCTTAGGAGAAATTCTGACATAATCCAACAGTAAATTTATTGTACTGTTGGTCATCACACATAACTGTGTGGTGTATACTCAGCTATTGGTGGAACTTTTCCAATTTGGGCATATCTTGAGCATCCTCTGCTCTCTATGGAACTTCACTCATTACAAACATATCAGAGTTATTGCTGTTGACCAAAACCAAACCTGTATATATCCTGCATTTATCTCCTGATGTGGTTCCTTTCTGTCTTATGTGTATCTCCAGTACATTATAATCAGTTTAGCAAAGTTTCAAACATGTTCCTCTCATAGCCACCATTTGATCCGATTATCCTAAGCCATGGTCTCTACAGTGTTCCCAGGTAGAATACCAAGGTAAGACTAACATTTCATTTTGTTTTCTCATGTTCCAAATATTGGTTCTTTGTTGTGATAAAGAAAAAAATTACATCTTTTATGTATTATTTTGCTTCTTAAATGATTTACAGTGTGATAACTATGTTAATTTGTTTTTTTTTCCTCACATAAAAGTTGCTGATATTTAAAGAAGAATTCACTTACAAGTAAGTTAAATAAAAGAAGGTGTGAAGATTAAACTGTGTAATGAAGGTGTATTTCCTAGAAAAAAAAGTTTTCTCAAATGCCCTTTTCAATCCAAAGAAATAATGCATTTTAAATCTTTTGGTCATATTCTTTTGAAAAAAACCTTTACACTATAAGAAAGACTGACTCATGCTTGACTCCCATTCTTCAATAGGGTTACATAGATTCCCATAATTAAAGTGTTACAAAGTATTAGAAAATCCAAATGTGTAATCCTTTGTGATGGAGTTTAATTTAAAATTGATCTTCCTCTATTAATGCTGGAATTGAAGGTAATATTGTTTTTTCACTCTAAATTCATTTAACATTTTTATAGTTTTACGATGTCATTATTTTAAGTATAGTATACATTTTCAAACAAAAATTAATCTTTATAATAAACTAGAACATATTTTTAAATAACAATGACTATTAGACATCTTCCTGCTTCTTTGGTAGTACCTTCTGTGTAAGATATGTACAATAAGAATTCCCTCAGGTCATTAAAGGTGTATCAATCATCCTCAAGGACAAATCTGTTTAATGCACTATCCCAGTTAAGTCTCTATATGCCACAGTCCTTTTATAAGGTTCTGCCTGCCTCAGACATTAAGTATTTTGCAGTCATCTCCACTTCATCACACATTTGGTGTCAAAACTGTTCTACTTGGTACAAATTCAAATCATCTAAGTGGTGCACATAAACACCACCCACCTCACACAAGGAAAATCTTGTTCAACATCAATTCAATCTTCAGCCAGCTTCCATTATGGCAGAATTTAACCAAATAAATTGATGACTCTTTCCACTCATCACACTAACAAATACATTATTTCATGTTTTTCTTCTTGTTACCTAGGACTGCCACTGGACAATTATCAGAATATAATTTCTGCATATGCAATAAATTCATTTTTAAGATAGCTTTTGGGTGTAATTATCAAGCCCTTCTAAAGCCAGGGAGTCCACATTACAGATCTACTTTGGATTTATTATCACTGAATAGATCTGATTTAAAACTGAATATCAGATATATTAAGAGTAGCTTGAAGTGGACATTTCTAGGTGCTTTAACAATTCAGTTGTGTCATGTTTATTTTTTTTCTGAAAACTATCTTGTGTGAGACATGTGATGTTTTGCTGAAAACAGACACTTGAAAGGGTACATGATGTTTAGAAGCAATATAAATGGAACCCCACAAATGGTGAGAGGATACACTTTTATTACTATAGTGTACATTGCTTCGCTGATCTTCACTGCTCTTCATTGGTTGACATTTTGGAAAGATAAATTGTGTCAGAGAAATGTCTCATGCTATTCCAGATGACTCTGGTCATTTTCACTGAATTGTATAAATTTGGTAAAGCCTTACTGATTCTGCTGAATCATGCCACTGCTACTAATTCAGGTTTGGTGTTTGCTATTGAACTGGAATGCTAGTATCCTGACAATGAAAAGTAGAATTGCCTCAAGGAACTACTCTTAATTCCTCAACACCTTTTCCTTATTAACCTTCTTTTTCCCCTACCTCTGGTACATGAGTTAAGAAGGAGATTGAATTATTTAATAGCACTTAATAAACTAAGTTTTCAAAAAAAAAATGGAAGCCTCCAGTAACTTTTCTTTATTCTTTTGAAAATTAAACTTCTGTGCCTTCTGGAGGATAAGTACCTGAAAGTGCTGTGTTTAGACATAGAAATTTTAATTAAAAATTTAAAATCTGGCTTATTCACCTACTTTTATAAAGTCTGGGCAAATTATTGCCCCTTCTAAATACTAATTAGTTCCTGTCTGAGTTATAATGTCAATACAATTAACTATTAAAACATACCTTAAAGCATTCTCTACATATTTAGCATAGGGACTTAGTATGTAACAAAAAATAGACATTGTGGTAACTAAAATGGTAATGCAATGAATAATCATTGAAGTTATACAAGTGATTACAGAAATAGTATGTTTTCTAGATACCTCTAGGATACTAATTTTAGTGCCAAATTTAAGAAACGAGAGAAGTTCTGTTGTGAATTGATACATTTTCCATAAAGTCTATTATTAATTAAAAATAGAATATGTGGAAATAAGTGAAAGCAAAATCAGCACAAAACAGAAACATCTTGTAACTAATGTTCCAATGAAAACAAAATTTAAGGCTAAGGGCTTAACAAACAAAAATAGTTTTCTAAACATGCTGGAGGCTTTGGATTTGACTGCCAGAATTATAGCACAAGCACATTTAGAAAGTTATGAAGCTTTAAATTGATAATAATAACTTACAAAAATATGACAAATAGAGGACAACAGGAACACAAAGATAACAACATGGCAGAAGAGAGTATAAGAAATTTTTGTGGCTGCTGAGATATGAAGGCTCAAGCAAGATGCACAAGACTTAGTCTCTCTGAGGAAAACCAAGGTGAAAGCAGTGCCATCGAAAACTGTCTAGTTCTCAATCCCATGAAACTCCTATTTTAATGGTATAATTTGCAATTAGCTTCTATATTTTAATTATATGAAATAGTGAGCCACTATGGGGAAAACAAATATAAATGTGTAAAACCTTTGAAATGATGAATGTATATCCTTTTCTATTAGCAATTAAGTGGCTGTGTATAAAATTAATTCGTAAATCAGTAGCCTTCCTCTACTCAAAGGATAAACAGGCTAAGAAAGAAATTAGGGAAACAACTCCCTTCACAATAGCAACAAATAACATAAAATATCTTGGAGTAACTCTAATCAAACAAATGAAAGACCTATATGACAATAACTTCAAATCTCTCATGAAAGAAATCAAAGAAGTTCTCAGAAAATGGAGAGATCTCCCATGCTCATGGATTAGCAGAAATAATATAGTAAACATGACCATACTACAAAAGGCAATCCACAGATTCAATGCAATCTCCATCAAAATCTTAACACAATTCTTCAGGGACACGGAAAGAGCAATTCTCAAGTTCATATGGAAAAGCAAAAAACCTAGAATAGTGAAAACAATTCTTCACAATAGAAGAAAGGCTGGGGAATCACCATCTTTGAACTCAAGTTTTACTACAGAGAAATAGTGATAAAACCTGCATGGTATTGGTACAGAGAGAGAAATATTGATCAATAGCATAGAATTGAAGACCCAGAAATGAAACCACACACAGACAATTGATCTTCAACAAAGATCCAAAAATATAAAATGGAAAAAAGTAAGCATCTTCAATAAATGGTGCTGGTCTAACTGGCTGTATGTATGTACAAAAATGAAAGTAGAACCATATTTTTGTCACCTTGCACAGAGATCAAGTTCACATGTATCAAGGACTTCAACATAAAACCAGATATACTGAATCTAATAGAAGAGAAAGTGGGAAATTGAATTTAATCCCACAGGGTGAAATTTCCTGAATAGAATTCCAATGACTCATGCACTAAGATCAAGAATTGATAAATGGGACCTCATGAAACCTGAAAGCTTTTGTAATTTGTCAATAAGACAAATTAGCAATGTACAGATTGGAAAAAATGTCTCTATTTACCCCACATCAGATAAAGGGCTAATATCCAAAATATATAAATAACTTAAGAAGCTAACCACAAAAAATCCAAACAACCCAATCAAAAAAATGATGTATAGAACTAAATCGAGAATTCAAGCAGAGGAATCTCAAATGGCTGAGAAGCACCTAAAGAAATGTTTAAAATTCTTAGTGATAAGAGAAATGCAAATCCACCTTACACCAATCAGAATGGCTAAGATCAAAAACTCAGGTGACAACACATGTTGGCAAGGATGTGGAGAAAGAGGAGCCCTCCTCCACTGCTGGTGGGATTGCAAACTGTTACAAACACTCTGGAAATCAATCTGGAGATTCCTCAGAAAACTGGAAATAGATTTAGCTGAAGATCCAGCAATACCACGCTTGGGAATATACCCAAAAGATGCCACACTATGGCACATGGGCATGTATTCCACTATGTTCAGAGCAGCATTATTTGTGATAGTCAGAAGCTGGAAATAACCCACATATCCCAGGACAGAAAATATAGGTCATTTACACAAAGAAATACTACTCAGTTATTAGGAATGAGGACATCCTGGGTTTTGTAGGCAAATGGATGGAACTAGAAAACATAATCTTAAGTGAGGTAATTCAGACCCAAAAAGACATGCATGGTATGTAATCACTAATAAGTAGACATTAGCCAAAAAAAAAAAAGTACAGAATATGCAATATACAGTCCAGAGAACTCAAAAAGGTCAAGATGTTGAAGGGCCCAAGTGAGTACATCTCAATCCCACTTGAGAGGGAGAAGAAAGCAATCACAAGTGGGAAGGGAGGGAGGAGCTGGGAGGGAAATGGATGGAGGTGTGTGGGGGGAGGTAGGAACCTGATCTGGTATTGGGTGAAGGAAAAGGACTGAAGCCCTGAGGGCCAGCAGAAAGAATGGAAACCGGCAACCTTGGGAGGTAGGACATTGGAGTGACCCTCCAGAATGCACTAACGACCTGGGAGGTGAGAGACTCTCAGGACTCAAAGTGAGGAACCTTAGATCAAATGCCAGATAGTAGGGAGAGAGAACTTTAGAGCCCACCTCCAGCAGGAGGACAGGGCGTCAAGTGAGGGAAGGAATTGCCAGTCAATACTCTGACGTACAATGGTTCCTGTCTGAAATAACTACAGGGAAATGGAGAGGAGCCTGAGGCAAAGATGGTCCAGTGACAGGCCCTATGGAGCCCAAAAGGCTACACTACTGAGACCCAAAAAAGGAAACTTGTGGAGAATAACCATTGAAATCGCAGGAAGATTTAACTAATTAGTCCAGTGCATTGGGGCTGCTTGCTCACATAGGAGAAGATGTGGCCAATAATGGACTTGGGCAGAAGCATATATGCAGTTTGAACAGGGTAGATGTTTTTGGTGATAAATTGATCAATTGGCATTGATGGGCTGTAGGGGACCCTCTAATGGGGAGCTATCTGTTGTCAGATGGCTCCATATGTCTGATAATCCAAGGTTTTTCTTGGAACTATGTGTTTCACCCTTTTTGGAAAGGGAGAGATCTTGTGTTTTTTCTTGGGACTGTGTGGCCTCACCCTTCTGGGAAGGGAGGGGTTCAGGGGGTAATTATCCATGAACTTTACAGCCCAAAGTGGGATCTAGCTCAAGGAGAGGTCCAATGCCTCACACTATTACTGAGTCTATGCAGAGCTCACAAAAAAGGACCTATCATGACTGAACTCCAAAAGACAACAAGCAGCTGAAAGCATAAGATGCAGATATTTGCACCCAATCAATGGACAGAAGCTACTGGCCCCTGTGGCTGAATCAGGGAAAGGATGGAAGAAACTGAGGAGGAGGGTGACCCTGTAGGAGGAACAGCAGTCTCAACTAACCCCCCTCCCTGCTCCAGAGATCTTTCAAACACTGGAACACCAACTGGGCAGCATACACCAGCTGATATGGTGTATCAGACTAAACGCCCCAGGGAGTTCAGAAGTCTGGTTGGGTGGCGGTGGGGGGTGGGGACATCCTCATGGAGACTGAGAGTAAGGGGTGGGGGCAAGGAAGTATGGGATATGGAACAATCGGAGGGTGGACGGGGAGGGGGAAAATAAAATCTGGGTGTAAAAAATAAAATAAATAAATAAATAAATAAAAGACAAAAAAATCTCTTTGCATGAGTTGTAAATTATAGTGATGATGATGATGATGATGATGATGAAATTTTAATTGCACAAATTGATATTTGTCAGCTGTTAATTTACTACTGAAAAGAGTTCTGAGCCCTAGAATAGATCATGTCTATTTTCCTTAACACTTCTTTGAGATGTAATCATGCTCATGTCCATGAGCATTTAGTCTTTTATGAGGGAGTGGTATGCATACAGTGTGAGACAAACAGGGTTGAGGAAAATGCCTACTGATCTTCACAACTATCATCCAGGGTATCATTGTTGTAGGGATTTGACTGTTCTCTTTAGATACTCTAAACACAATGACAAAATGATCATGAATGCAAGGGGTCATAGGATTTAGAACTCATTCGTTTTTTTTTTCTTTCTTTAAAGATTTTTTCATTTGTATTGGTAATTTTATTTATGAACATTTCAAATGTTATTCCCCTTCCTAGTTTTCCCTCCAAAAACCAACTATTTCCCCCTCCCTGCCCCTGCCTCTATAAGGGTGCTCTACCACCCACTCATCCACTCTGGCCTCACTGCTCTAGTATTTCCCTATGCTGGGTCATTGAGCCTCTACAGAACCAATGGAGTCTTGTATTGATGCCACATAAGACCTTTCTCTGCTGTAGGGCCGTGAAAGTAGTCTTGGTTTTTGGTAGAAGCACTGGCTGGAAGTAGCCCAGAGACCCTGCAAGGGATGGGCATTTATTCACCACTCTTCCAGAATCCAGGCTCCTAACACATGATGTGGAACTCCGTTAACCTGTGCCGTTTAGTCACTTAGGACAGTGCAGACCCTCCCAATGAGCACAGGAGAGGGCATGACTACAAACCTCTGCCCTAGAGAGATTTACATACTAATGAGATACCTAAAGGCCAGAGGATGGAGCCAATTAAGCATTCTTCCCAAGACCATTCCCCTTCTCTCTCCCTATTTAACTCAGGTTTGCCATAAGTTTCACAGGGGGTGCATCCAGATCCATCTACCATCTGTCATGAAAATAAATCTCTTAAACCCATGGACTCCATGTGTCTTTTGGGGCCCTTCTCTGCATTCCAGCCACAAAACCAGTACTCTGCTACATATGAGGCTGGAGTACATGTGTACTTTTTGGTTGATGGTTAGTCCTTGGGAGCTTTGGGGGCTTTGTTAGGTTGACATTGTTGTTCTTCCTATGGGGGTGCAAACCCCTTCAACTTCCTCAGTCCTTCCCCTAATTCCTCCATTTGAGTACCCTCACTCAGTCATGTACTATTTATTGAAGCAACCGTGATCCTTTTTAGCTGTACAAGTACTCAGTGATACTAACGCTTACTTATTTGTAAGTATTATTTCACATAGAAACTTTCCCAAAGTAAGAATCTAGAATTTTTCCCTTTCTTTTCTTTTATTAGATATTTTCTTTATTTACATTTCAAATTCCTTTTCCAGTTTCCCCTCTGGAAATCCCCTATCCCATCCCTCCTCCCCCTGCTTTTATGAGGGTACTCCCCTACCCACCCACCCACTCCAGCCTCTTTGCCCTAGCATTCCATATACTGGAGCATTGAGCCTTCATAGCACCAAGGACCTCTCCTTCCATTGAAGCCCAACAAGGCCATCCTCTGCTACATATGCAGCTGGAGCCATGGGTTGCTCCATGTGTACTCATTGGTTGGTGGTTTAGTCCCTGGGAGCTCTGAGGGGTCTGGTGGTTGATATGATTGTTCTTCAAATTCAGACTTCTTGGTGTCCATGCCTTTTTATTAAAATTGTCTTTTCCGAGTATAAATAAAATAATTGAAGACTAGAATGAACACTTGCCTGGATTTTACAAGTCCCTGGGTCCAACCTCAACACTGAATCTCAAGGCAAGCAAATCTGGTGGTGTATATCAGTATACTTGCTACTTTTAAGATTGACATAGAGGATTACAAATGCAAGGTTATTTAACAAGTTCAAGGTAGACTACAAATTGAGGTTGATCTCAGCCTGGGAAACCTAGTACTACAAACACACACAAACAAACACACACACAAACATACACACACACACAAAGACACACATACACAAAGACACACACACACACAGAGACAGAGAGACAAAGAGAGAGAACAAAACCATAATTGTATAGTTCATTGAATCATTGCTACAGCATTTTTCTAGCATGTATGAATCCTGACTTAAATCCTTGGATATCAGAATAGACATACGAATGATAGATAGATAGATAGATATAGATAGATAGATAGATAGATAAATGATAGATAGTACATACATATTACATACATCATGCATGTATGCATGCATGCATAGATACATAAAGGATGAATGAATACATACATATACACATGCATACATAAATACCCATGAAATAGTTAAAATGTAGGTAGGATAACAAAAACATCATTTCATGTAAACATAAATAAATAATAACTTATTATTTACAAGAAAGCCACTTATGAATCATGGAGTAGTGTTTTCTTGCTGTATACACTAAAATTTTTAATAAGGTTAATATAACAGTGTTTTATTAATTTAGATAATATAAAAGGTATTAAATAATCTCTGCTATAAATGTATATACCCTTGACAATTATTAATTTAATAATGTCAGTGTAGATAAAATTTTCTATGAATGTGTCATATTTGTGAATTTAATAGATAACTATGCAATGCTACCATTCTTGTTATTTTCCCTAAAATTGTAATATACCCTGAGTATTAATATTTGTACACAAAATTATATTTTTATTTTCTCTTAAATGCAAAATGTTTTATTTAAGGCACATTTTGTTTTCTATAATGTCAGCAAGTAAATCAGTTTGTAGCCAAATTATTAAGGTCAGTTATTAATAGTCGTACTCTAATTTGGCAGAAAGAATGCTAAAGTTCTGAAATAGTTTACTCTTAAAAGTATCAGATTTCTGAAAAATAAAATATAAAAAATATTCTATCTGATAATTGTGTTTTCACAAAACAGCAGTATAAATATTGAAAATTAATAGTGACTACAGTCTGTAATTTTAAAATTTTATCATGTAGAGAAAATATAAGATAGAAATGGACATGGAATATATATTCTTTTTGTTCAATAAACTATTTGAGTGGGGTTAACACAAACCAGTGATAGGTACCATAACAAAGGAACAAAAGGAAGCATATAGGATTTTTGAATAATAAAACTATTTTCTCTTTAGTTCTCATATATAATACAGGATGAAAAAGATAAGCACACTAGACAAAGAGAGATAGAGGGATACTGCAGATGCTACTTTGAAACCTCAAAGCCCAATATAAGTACAATATATCCTCCAAAAAAAGGCCAAGCCTCTTATCCTTCCCAAATAATTTCACCAACTGGGTACCAAGTATTCAAACACAAAAGCCTATAGGAGGCATTCTCATTCAACAAACCACAATAGATGTGTATTATAAAGTGCATGGCAAAATATAGATTTTTCATGCAGAAAATAGAGTGGAAAATTCGAACAAATGACCGGACTTTTCAATCCTTCCTGTTTTATCTAACATATTTCTGTATTTATGTTCTAGAAATCAGGCTGAAAATGCAAATGGTAGTGACAATAATTTTCTACATTAGACAATAGAATGATAATACAATAAAAATTCCTTACTTGTGCTTAAGACCTGAAGTGTAGTTACTTTGTAACTTAGACACCTCTCATATTTGTTTTCTAAGAGTACCATACTCATCTACAAGTAGTTGAGTGAGGACAAGACTCAGACATTGTTTGATTTGAGAAGAGACAGTAGGTAAAGTCCATTGCACTGAAGCCTGGCTATTTTAATTTTGATTCTGGGACCTTCATGGTGGAAGAAGAGAAATGAGTCCCTCAAGTTGTCAGTGCTCTGAGTTCCATAGATATATCACAGCGTACATTCATGCACTTGCTCCCATGAGTGAACACACACACACACACAAACACACAACAACAAACATAACATAAAGCATAAAAAGAAAGGAAAAAGAAAGAAAGAAAATAAAGAAGGAAAAAAGAAAAATATAGAAGATAAGAAAGAAAGAGAAAAAGAAAGAAAGAAAGAAAGAGAGAGGAGAGAAAGAAGGAAAGGGAAAGAAGGAAGGAAGGAAGGAAGGAAGGAAGGAAGGAAGGAAGAAGGAAGGAAGGAAAGAAGAAAGGAAGGAAGAAAGAGATGTAATTTTAAAATGACACACCTAGAAAAAAAACTGTATTGTTGAATGCAGCAAGTGGTAAAAATACATCTGCATTGGGTCCACTGTCTGGAACTCAGGCAGTCAGTTACATTTGAATGCATTTAAACTCAGATTGATTTTCTGAAAAAAAATACTGAGCACATTTTTAAGAACTTAGAAGTCTCTGTCAGAACACCCAGTGAGGTTGGTAGTCAGGAAATGGTATGTAAAGTTGCAGGTAATAGTTGAGATATTATTGTGTTGCTTGAAACTACAGTGTAAAGATAAACAGAAAGGAATATAGCTACAAAAAATCAAAATGGAAGATTAGGATTAAAATAGATTTGACTAAGCTATTTGATCATTTCATAAAATTTTCCTTTAAAATAAAAACAAGTAAATGCACAATATAAACACATACTCTATATTAATAAAAGGAAAATTAAAGGAAAGTGAAAGATTTTATTTGCATTTTTGGCTCCATCTAGTGTGAATGTGGAACGTGGGTATTATTTTCATACATACAATTAGAGAGTATCATAATTTCCAATTTTTTCTCTAAGAAATTACTGAAGTTCAGAATAAAAAACCCCACAAATAGGTTTTATCACATAAATTGCATTTCTGTGGGAAAACAACCTAAATCATTTGTTCCACAGACATTGCCATTTCATTGTTTGCTGACAAATGCATCCTTTTGCTTTGGCTCATGTTTTCTTCCTTACAAGCCAACTACACTAGGCATTCAAATTAAGGCCTCATGCTGTACATGGTTTGAACCCAGGTCCTCCTGCATCCTGAACACTGATGCTCCCACTAAGTTATAGCATTGTTCTCCTCCAAGTATCATGTATGACAGCAAAAAAAGTGGAAGAAAGAATTCTGGACCATGATGCATTATCTTTCAGATTTGTGGTTGCTAGAATCAGAGCAGAATAAATTTCTGTTACATTTTCTTTCTCAATTAATTGAGGCTGCCTTGGGAAACTGAAATTTATTCTCTTTCAGTTTATATTAAAAATCTTTGCAAATTCCTGGTCATCTTTGAACACTGTAGTCTCACAAGCTTTACAACTCAATTTTACATACTGACCTAAGGACAAACTCTCCATATGGGTCTCAAGAACATTCACAGTGGAATCACAGGTTCTCTTATTTAACACACAGAATTTTTACTGCTTATTGAAGATATCTCACAGATTTCTTATTATCTGGTGTTCTTTTGAGGCACCATGCCAATCCTTTTAACTCCATTTTCCAGTAGTGAGATAATAGTCTTTCTTGATAACCCAAAGAGAATATTTTATAGCTTACGTAAAAAAGTACCCCTGAAACAAAGGTATGTGCCTACATTAAATATTTAGGATTCACTCTATAGAAATATAAGAAATCAATAGAAGAAGAAAGTAGAAGAAAGCTTATAGTTTTATGCCACAGTCTTACATAGAGAAAAGTGCTGCAGAATGATGAGCTGCTGATGTATATATTATGCTTAGCATTGTCTCCTAGGTGAAAGATGTTGAGTTTTTCTGTCAGTCATTTCTGGTTCTCTATAGCAGCGGGCAAGAAGCCCTTTATAACTATATTTTCCAAAGGTTGATGGAGTCCTGTGAAAGAGAGTTGTAGGTGCAGGCCAATAGAAAAAAAGTGCACATCAAAGCAGAATGCCCTTGTCATCAAAAATCTACTTCATCCCTGAAGGCTTCTCTGATCTCAGTTTTGTTCCAACTTCTGCCCTGAACTTTGTTCCATCAACTGAGAAGCTACAAAAGTTTGTGGTTGATGCTGTGCTATATAATGCTTTCAAACTCAAAAGGATATTTGGGCTGTAATTAAAAAAGTTTTTAAAAAATCCTCCTAAAATATTAAAAAAAAAAAAAAAAAACAGGAGAAGATAGTAAAGGAAATGGTGAATATGAGCAGAATATATGGCACTCATCGTGTGATATGTCACAATCATCCCCAGTTATTTTGTATTTAAATTGAAGTTTTATAAAGTCCATTTAAGAAGCAACTAAATATATATTAAGCAATAGATTTCTAAATACTAAGGCTTCCTTTTTTGTTGTTGTTGTTGTTGTTCTATGTTTATCTTTCCAACTGAGAACATTTCTCTTTATTGAAGGATGTTTTTGTATTGCCAGGTTTACAATTTCCATTAAAAATTTTTTTTTGAAAACATTTTTTTAGAAAACTTTCAACTAGTTCAGGGGAAAAACTCTATGATATTATTTAATGTAATGAAATGATGAAATATCTTAAGTGTTTTGGTCAGAGGAACTGTTTCATTAAAGTCTTCCATTCTTCTAAATTTCTCTGACAATGTTGAGTCAGAAGAAGGGAAGGTAAAATATATTGACCAATGAATGTAAAAATGATTCATCACAGGAGTCTGTCTTCCATTGTCAAGAAGATTTGGAAGTCTTAGAATCTTGTAACTATTAATTTTGTCTGAGGAATAAAATGGTTTAGCATGGAGTCTACTGAAGCCACACAGAGGCACATACCCACATCAATTTTAGGTGAATATTATGACTTACTACTTAGCTTTTGAAAAATGAGGATGGATGTACTATTATCTCTGCCTTTAAATTAACTTTATCATATCACTAGGAATGACACATGACAAGGTGGTAGTTTCTTTGTAGTTTCTTCCATTTCAGAAGTTGTACTAAGGAATCTGATAGCCAAGAAAAAATATTATTGTGATTCTTAACAAGGCAAAACAAAACAAAATAAAGTATCACATAAACCCTGCTTTCACGAAAGAATAACACTAGCTTCTCACAGGAAAAAAAGACAACTGTATCTTACATGGAGAATGTTCATTATGACTATTGTTCAATATTATTTTCAATTTGCACAACTGCAAAACAAAGCATAAAAAGACCATGTACATCATTTGAAAAGTTCTTACTGTATCAAATATGCTGGAGATTGGTCTTATGCACTGTATATTCAAATATTCTCAATGTTGTGTAAAAAATTGATTTCCATCATCTCTGAATGTTTAATAAAGAGATGATTCCGGATAAGACAGATCAGGGAAGATAAGAAGGTTGTGATTCAATTTCAGCAAGGTGTGTCAGATAGACGGAAGTTAAAGAAGGATAAAGAGGAAGGGATGTTTGGGAGCAGTGGAATCAATGACTTGAGGTGCAAACTGATGGCTCTGTCTTCTGCTGGAGACAGCTCTCTAGATATCACATCTAGATACTTCAGTTCTTAGAGACCAAAACCCAGTCTTTTATTTACATATCTGTTTAATCATTACCCCAGATTCCTTTTGATTATCCCACTGTAGCACCTTGATTCTTAGAAAAGACAACAAATGCACTTTTTTTTTTTGGCATAGCAAATGAATAGTTGGGCGAAATTTGCCTCTGACATCATTATTTCCAAATACCTGGACCTAAATTTGCTTTGTTCCAGGTTGACCTGGAACTCAGTAATCTGCCTACCTTTGTATCTTTCTGACAAGCTGGCTCATTAATACAGATACCATTATTCTTTTAGGTACATGAAACCCCTCATACCATTCATACTGTATCCTTATATTTTGCTTAGTTGAGAAATCATATATTATTAAGCTCAAATTTTCAAGAGTTCATTTCCACAACTTTAAGTGCTGTCCTAAAACTCACAGTGTTATGTTTATTATTTTGCTAAGTAACAATAGACACACCCTTGCCTCTGTAAGAGCCTGACCTTGGTCAGCGGTACTTACTTCCAGACGCTCCTGAGTGAGACACTAAGATGCAGATTGATGTAAAAGTAAGAGATTTATTTTCAGGGCCAGGGTCAACCCTCAATCAGTCCGCCTCGAAGCGAGTGACAAGAAGGCAACCCAAATGGCTACTACAACCAATTTTTATACTTTTATGGGCACAGGTTACATCAGCAAGGGTACAGTTCTAACTTATCGGCTAAGCATATTGACCTTTATATCTATTGGCTAGCAAGCACACACACATTTGAACTCTACCTGGGACTTTCCAGAGGGTCAGGTGACTTTCAGTCAGTATATTCTGAGAATTTTTACTCACGAATGATCCTGTGAGTGGAGAATGAAACTTGGCCTAACCTTGACCTGAGGCAGGAACGAAGATGGCTGGGTATAAGGCTGGCGAATGCCCCTAGGGCCCTTTGCCTCCCAGACTTGTGCTGCTTTTAATATTTACGAGTCTGTTTACTTGGCAGGAAGAACATTCCAGCATAAGCTTAGCAATGAGAATATTTCCAAAAGGAAGAATATAAAGTGAAATATATACATTATAATAAAAACAAGCCTTAACGACTAGCAATGGTCAACACTCAGGAAGATTCATGAGGCCTTGCCCTCTGGTTTTGTTCCAGTGGTAAGAACTAGGTCACACTGTCCCTTCTGAGGCCTTTCAGGACGTGGCAGGAAGAAGAGACACCATGTAGAGGGTTCATGAGGCTTAGGGTCCAGGAGAAGTTCTAATGAGCAGGTTGCTAAAGGATTCACTATGACAACACACATGGATCAGAGCAAGCCAGAGAAAGATTCAGATTGAAGGTAAACGACTAAAGTATCTGGTAAATAGGTAGCTTAAAGGTTAAAATACATGACTATCTGCCCAGTCATAGTGCTTAAAGCTTGTTAATAAGCTTAATAGTCTTTCGTGTTAATTATTTTGGTGGTAGAATGCGAGTAAATAAGGATTTCATACTTAAATTATAGATTACATTTGGTAATTATAATTTACATGGGCTATAGAATCCAAACTTAGTAAGATCTAGGCTTAGACTCTGAAAATCCTGGGTGAGAGGCACACTAACAAGCACTCCCTGGGAACAGAGCAGGTTCCTAGAAAAGATACAGAGAACTGAAGCCAAATGCATGTCACAGAAGAGTCCTACTGGAAAGGCAGTCTCTGAGACAAGCACAGAGTGCAGAGAATCCCTGCTGTGCACAAAGGTTGGTGAAACAGAGAAGCAGCTAGCCAAAGGAGGAAGGCTCATGCAGCTACAGTTGCTGAAGATTAGCAGCCAGGACAGGACATTAAATGGTTTCCTAGGAACCACATGATGTAGCCCATAGTAGACACAACTGATGATAGCAGCATTGCTTTCCCCCCATGCACTATGCAGTTCTGGGGAAGGATTTGAATGTATGCTAGCCTTGGCACTTAACTTCCTTGGGACAAGGGAGACCACACTTTCTGTGCAGCAAGGCCTGTGTGTGGCTTCCTAAGAGAATGGAGGAATCAAGGCCTCCTGGCATTTTCAGGAGCTGTGGCACAGAGGTTCATTCAGTGGTCTGCCATTGGGGGAGAAGCTGTTCATACAGTAAGGCTCAGTTCCTTTTAAACCCCACAAACTTGAGGCTTGAGAGATGCCAGTTACACTCAGAAGAGAGAAAATTCTCTCCCTATGAACAACAACAACAAAAAAAGATGAGGTAGGGTAAATCACAGCATGGGAAGCAGAAGCCAGCCACAGACTAAAGGAAGAAACTAGAGCACTGATCAGGTTAAAAAAAAAAAAGAAGATTGAAATTAAGCTCTGATGCTAAAGAGGAAAAGAGATCGAATATAAATTTCATAGATAGGTACAAAGAATTTAAAATTGATAAAATTAAAAAGAATAAGACAAATAAAATGAGGAAAGTACTAACCCAGAGATTTTGGACCCTACATAATTCCATTTAAAATATTTAAAGATATAAACAAAAATTAAGACATAATTGACCTAGTTAAAATGTATGTATTACAAATTATGATTATTATATGTTGATACTTCTTATTCTAATCCTAATAATCATAATGTTTTATACCTTCTCAAAGAAATGGGCTTTAAAGATAGTAGAAAAATTAGAAAATTTATAATTAAAAATGAATAAAATATTATAATAATAGAGAAAAACAAAAATCTAAAAAATGCAGAGTGGCATTAATAGAAAAATATTATTAAAAATGAGAATAATACTAAGATCGTAGAAAAACAAGATAAAAGAAAATATGGGAAATGGAGACAAGACTTAGAAGAGAAATTAGAAAAGATTATAAATAAAATAGAAGAAGATACTAAAGAGACAAAGGAAATAAGGTCAACTTTGCCTACTGCAACACATATAATGAAAAATCAATGAAGTCAGCCAAATGTTCTTAGAAAACCAACATTAGCTTATCCAGTTATTATACAACCAGTGCCACAGACAATGGCCACCCTAAAGAGAAATATAGGTGGTCCCATGTAGATGTACTGGATTTGAGAAAAATTTAAAGAAAATGTTACCAATTATGAAATGCATTCACCAATTGTGAAGCAGATATTAAATTCTTGAATGACTTAAAATAGAATATTTCCCTGAGACTAGAAAGAGGACAAGAGCAATATTAGAAGCAGGCCTGCAATTACAATGGTGTTCATTATAGAGAGAAGAGATTTAGGGAGTTAGAACAGAGAAATAATACATGATATATATATCCCAAGATTAGCACTTGGTAAATGATATTGAGGTGAAGATGAAAGTTGCATATGATGAAGCAACCTTGATGTCATGTCACATGGCAGATTTAAGGACATGGAACAAAGTTGAAGAAATAGGAAAAATAAACTTGAACCATTTATTTAGATTGGCCAAGGTCAAAAACAGAAAGGAAGGAAGGAAGGAAGGAAGGAAGGAAGGAAGGAAGGAAGGAAGGAAAAACAAAGGAAGGAAGGAAGAAAGAAAAAGAAAAGAGAAAATAGAAAACAAGAAAAAATGCACTGATTTTTTTACAAAGATTGACTTTGGCTATTGATAAAAGGGTGTCATATCCACAAGCCAGAAGAGCACTGATTATATCTTTAGCTTTCAAAAAAAAAAAAAAAGAAAAATGCTAAGGCTCAATGCAAGAAGATAACTAGGCCTTTAAAAGTAAGATCAGCACCAATTGATGAATGGATCAGAAAACAACTGATGTTGGATTGCCAGGAGACTCCCAGCCCAGAGAGTGTAGTGGCAGGGGCACAGAGTAGGACTCTGCTGATGGCTTTTAAGTCTGAGGGTCTCAGTGCTTTCTATTTCCTGACCTGTCTGAAATGCTGATGATAACTTCTAAAAAGTCCTAAAAACTTCTTCTGTGGGTAAAAGACTGCAGGCTTAGGTGATTAACACCTGTAGCCTAACAGCAGAGGATTAGGCAAATAGTCTTTGTACTCTCTTAGCAGGATCTGCTGGGCCCTGACTTATGCCTGCTAGTCTGAGGTCACAGGAAGAAAAGACACTTAGAGATGTCACTTATAGCATTTATTACCAAGTTGTTAAAAGTTTCCTATGAAAGCTATCTAAGGGGAAAGCAGAAAGGTCCTAAGTGGGGACAAAAGGAAAACTTCCATTTGGGAAAAGGGAAAAACTCTATTCTATCTCTATTCTATCTTCTATTCTAATCCTATTCTAACTCTATATCTAACTAACTCATCATCTCTTTGTCCTCAGTACTTATACATCTTACAGAGTACATGGTCACATGTTACAAAGTTCATCACAAGTTCACACCAAAATTCAAATCATAAATTGAAATAGAAGTTTACAACAGATAATGTTTACATGCATATCCATTAGGAATAATTATCTAGCTAAATATCTATCATATGTCTAGCTCCACAGGTTCGCCGAAGGTTTAAAACTATAACTAAGAAATTAGTGAAGTTTTGTATAGTAAAACCAAGCATATTTTCTCTTCTGTCCTAGTACCTATAATAAATCGTGAGATCCCTTTTAGTGACCCTTGGTTAATTGTTTTATAACCTCTTGGAATGTGCTCTGAGCAGGAGAAAGTATGGTTACTATCCAAATGCAATTAACTGATGACACTCAGGAGACTGGCAGAGTTCTCATTGCAGTTTTGACTATCAGAAAGGACCTAATAGCAGTCTTACTATAAAAGAGCTTAATAATCATTGATATAATTTTAGGAATTCTTATAGGATCATTTTTAAGACTTAAGAAGTCATCTATTTGTCTATATAGCATCACTACAAGACAGTACATCTTCATGGATCTGCACAGAACTGCTCCAAAGGGGTGTGCTATTGTTTAGTGATTGTTACATATGTTTAAATAATAACAACAGGAAAACATATTAATAGCAGGAATCATTCCTAAAATAAGTCCCCCACAGCCTTGCTGGATGAGGACTTACTTTGTCTCAGATTATATAATACTCCAAGGCAAGCATTTCAGGATGATTACCTGCTGATTATAGCTTGTCCCATATGGCTCCTGACACTGGAGCTCCTTTAGATGGTACAATATAAGTAATCAATAAGGATATTGAGAAAATTCAAAATACCAAATGTTTTAGTTGTGGTGAGCAAGGTGATTTATAAAAGAATTGTAAATTGAACCAAACTAGGTTCAAAGGAAGGCCTTGGTCTTCTGGAATATGTAGAAAATTCAGCAAAGTCTGACATTTGACTAATGAATGTAGATACACAAGTGACAAAAAGGAAAACCTCTTGTTAGAAAATGCCCAAGGGTTCTCTTGCAGGTCAAAATGAAATTCAAATCAGTCATTTCAAGTCAGTAGTAGAAATATTAATCCAGAGAACAATTAAACAATATTTCTGGATATAAACAATAATAATCCAAATGGCAAGGTCAAAGTAGCTTCATTGTGTAAACAGAAAACTCAGGAGAGACAATGAAACAAGTATTTTGACAAAATTCTACAGATGATCAGAGGCCCAGCCTAAAGGTATTTATAAATAAAATTGAAATATAATGTTCAGTAGCTACTGAGGAAAATGTTTCAATAATCTCACCAAAATTTGTCCTCCAAATTGACCTCCCAGAAGGTAAATAAAAAATTTCTAGGGTATGAAAGTTTATCTGAGACAACACAAAGTGTAAAATGGTTTAAATGTATAGAATCAGAAGACCAAAAAGAAAAAAAATTGAGGACACATGTGGCTGATACAGACATGAATTTGTGGAGAAGAGATCGGTTGCAACAACGGGGCAGAGATTACTAGTCCTCCAAAATCAGGGACAACTGATAAAATAAAAGATGTTCCGATGAAATATTTGAAAAATCTTATCAAGAACAGTAACAGGCTGTCCAAGATATCCATAAACTGGGAATAGCAGAGGCTGACTTTTCAACTTTTTCTGGGGGAGACACTGCTGATCTGACATCATGCCCTTACCACTAAGGTGCTTGACTAACCATCCTTTTTGGATAGAACAATGGCCTATGACAAAGCAGAATTACAAGCCTTAAAACAGATAATCCAAGAGCAGCTGGAAGCTCAGTATGTTGAAGTGTCCACTAGCCCTTGGATTTCTCCTGTATTTATCATGAAAAAGAAATCTGGCAAATGCAAGACATTACAGACTTCAGAACAATTAATAAATTATTCAACTAATGGGTTCTTTATAGCCCGAAATTCCATCATCTTCATTGTTACTTAAGACATGGCCTATTATTGTGATTTACTTAAAAGATCATTTTTCACAATCACTTTATAGGAACAAGATTTACAAGAATAGAAAAAGGTTTGCTTTCACTGTGCCTAGATTACTCACTCTGTTCCAACCAAGAGGTAACAGTCAATGTACCTTACCAAAAGGAATGTACAATAACCCTACCTTATACTAATATTTTGTGTAACAGTCATTAGAAATAATTCATAAACAATTTCCTCAATCAATAAATTACATTATATGGATTATATTTTACTGGCTGATCCAGATTGAGATACTTTAGAAAAAAATGTTTGATGAAGTAAAGAGGATTTTGCTTTGGTGGTGATTGATTACAAATTGTTCTTAAAAAAAAAATACAAACAGAAGTTTTGTTAATTAGCCAGGAAATAAGATAAATCTTCAGGGAAATTTGACCACAGAAGGTACAAATCTTAGAGACTCTTAATGATTAAAAAAAATGGGAGATATTATTTGGCTGAGACCTACAATTAGAAATTGCCTTATTGTGTGTAGAAAATTAACGTTGGCAAAGGGCTTGCGGCAGTTTATGTGTTTGAGAAATTAACAACAAATAACCCCAAAGCAAATGACTTCAGTTTATAGAAGAAACTAATTGAATAATCCCTCATACACTAAAAAGGACACCAATTTCTGGAGGCCACATTCTAAACTGAGGCAAATAAATCAGGCAAGGGAGGTTATAAGTTAGAAAACACAAATAAAATAATTTGAAGTCCATATGATTCAGTTAAAAATTCAGAGTTGTATGTAATTCTTATGATATTATATATTATATTATGTTTCTGAATCTCTTATATAGTTACCAACTTTCAGTATGAAGATAGAAGGTTTTTTTTGCATATGGAAACTGCTGAACTTACTCAAATGATTCATAATTAACTTTATTGTTTATTCACCCAAAACACATGATCAAATATAGAAAACATCCATTATATATTATACATATCAGGTTCAATTCAGGTCTATCAGGCCCTCTAGCACAAGATAATGATGAATTTGATCAACTTCTGATAAGAAATGTGATAAGAAGCTTAAGTATTTTATAAGAAACGCCATGTTAATAGCAAAGGTTTAAAAATGAACTTTTCTATCACTTAGCAACAAGCCAAGGAAATTATAAGAAAATATTCAGCTTGTTCTTTATAACAAACTCCACAGGGAGTAAAAGGTATCAGAGAAATGAATTTGGCAAATGGATGTGTTTTATTTTGCAGTGTTTGAAAAACTAAAATATGTCCACCACACTATATACTGATATTCAGAATTCCAATCGGGAAACTGCTTTAAGCTCTGAAAAGGCTGATTTGGTAATTAGAAATTTATTTGAATTATGACAATTATTGGAATATTTGTACTAATTAAAGCTGACACCCAATGTTTCATATATATAAGTAAAATGAAGCACTTTTTGCATATCATATTATTAAGCATCCTACAGCTACATGACATAATCCTACAGGACAAGCAATTCTAGAGAGATCTGATCATATTTTAAAGGAGACAGTTAAATGAAAGGGAATAAAAATGAATGCTAGATATAGATTATATAGTGTTTTATTAACTTTAGTAAAATAATAAATTAAGGAGGAGATTTCGTCCTCTACATGGAAATAGCTCTGAATCCTGATTGAGACATGAAAATGTATCCTTCAAGCTCTTCAGCTATCTATAGCCAATAAATCTTGGCTATGGAATTCTCAGGACTTATGCCATTCTTTTAAATGAAATTAATAAAAATTTATTGCAGTTTGGTAATATAATCCAAACTAAGTTGTAAAAGAAAGAGAGGTAACTTGCTTGCTAATACAGAGAGCAAAACAAAACAAAACATTTAGCTGATTATGCACACTCCATATTCCATACTTATGTTACTGCAGAAATGAATAGAAATGTATATTATCTGTGAAAATTTAAATGTTTAGAGGCACCAATGAGTTAAAGCAGCCCTGACAAGATTCACCATGAGAATAATGAAGGGAATACTGAGATGCTAAGAGAAATTTATCCCAGCATCCTTCTTCATCCAACTTCAGAATACCCCAATAGCTATATATGGGATATTCAGGGATCTGTATCTGGGACAGTTTCAAAGCAGCTAGGTAGGATAGTCCAGCCTTACAGATTGTTCCTGTTAGGACTTTAATTGAGCACTGTATACAAAGATTAGACAACAAATATTGTAACTATATTTCTTAAAAACTGGCCAATAACCCAGTTTTCTTTGGGCCCCCTAAAGAAAATGACACCCCAAAAGAAACAGAAGTAATTTCTAAAGAATGATGCTCCAATCTTAAGAATTGGGATGGATGATTTTCAGTCATTCATAGAGTGACTGATGTTTGTTTTCGTTTTTTGTTGTTATTTTTGTTGTTTTTTTGTTGTTTTGTTTATTTGAGTGGGGTGTTACAAGTTGTTAATGGTCTAAGTCAGGGAAGAAACAAAGTAAGGAACTTATTTCTCTCTTTTTCTTTCCTCTATCATTCTTTCTCTCTTATATAATGTTAGGGGAAAAGAGGGAATAATAGATCAAAAGAAAATAGGGAGTATAAGTATAATAGGTTAAAGGGGTACAATATTGACTCTCCTAGACCAAAGAACATTAACAAAACAAAATTTTGCATTTGGTATGAGCCTTGTATATTGATACAGGTTAAGATTATTTTTTGTTACAACATACTAGGTACATATGTTTCAACTCTACTTTATGGTATTGCACCTATGTAATACTTAAAATACAATGTTATGTTTGAGTATTTTTGAAAGCTGATTTCAAAACTCTTTAGGTTAAAAAAGGAAGGAAAGCTAAAGTTAGTCAATCAAATGTATGGTCATGTTAGATAAGAATTTAGTTAATTACAAAAATAAGCTTCATTTAGCTTCATATATATATATGAAGGTAATATATATATGTTTGTGTGTGTGTATTGTCAAAGTTAGCAGATAATAGATAGCTGGAAACAAACAATTCAAATATAACATCGATAAATAGATGGTCTTCAAAAACATAACATTTCTACAGAATATGACATTTATAGATGTTTTTATTAATAAAAAGCTTTATTTTTTGACAGTGAGATATGTCAGTTCCTGGCAGTACCCCAATTCTACTTCAAAGAAGATGATGAGCTTAGAAAAAACACCTTATAGAGTTTTCTTCAAATGTGGCAAATGTTGCACTTGGAAAAAAAAATAAGGAGCCCTTACCTCAACTGCACAGAGAAT